>JAZKJV010000969.1:0-600000 GCA_037367405.1 Ottelia alismoides
AGGGGTCCAAAGACCAAGGATTATCTTGCGAATCTTGGGTCCGACGACCAAGATTAAGCTTGGGCGAGTTAGGTAGATGGTTGGTGGAAATGTTTGCAGAAGGAATCGACACGAAAACATGCAAGAATCGGCTTGGAAAAAGCCAAGAACATGGCTCAAAAACCAAGTCTGACACGGCTATAGGGTGTAGGTCAGACTGTTGACCGAGGTCAACAGTCCTGGCCTCCTGGTTGGTCCACGTGGACCAACCAGGAAAAACCCTGGAAAAATTATTTGTTAATTCAATTAAAAATAATAAACGGCCGAATTAAATAAAAGTTATAAAATAAAAAATGTTCAAAATTTTATGTAGTATTTTATTCTGAATTTTATTTATTTCTATGACTTATATTTTTACAAGTTACCTTTTTAACCCTATATAGGTATAATACCTATGTGTTTTAGTATTTTATTTTTATTTAGGTATTTTATTTCTTTATTATTTTTATTTATGAATTTGTAAAATTATAACATACTTTTATATACATAATTATATTTTTATTTTATTTTTCTGATATGTTTTGTATATTTAATAAAATACAATTGTATCCTATACAGGTATAAGTGTATATAGCATACCTATGTAGTCTTTGTACAAGTATTTTTATTTTTATTTTTCTTTGCATTTTATTTCAATTTTAATGCACATATATAGTATGTGTAATATTTACAAAATTATAAAAATATAAAAATGAATAAATATTGAATAAAGAATAAATTGAATATTTTATTCAGTACAAGTATACAATGAGGGTCTAAAACTCAACTTTTAAACCGTAGCTCCGCCAAATGCGAAACCACTGCCATTGGATAGATTATTTTATTCTATATACAATTAAAGGTGAGTACACTGCATTTGGAGTTGTCGTTTGTGAGATACGGGTCTGGGAAACTGGGATTTTGGATTCTTATTCAGACCATATCTTTTTGTCTGTACATTCTTTTTCTGTGAAATCAATTTTGTCTTTTTCTTTATGAAATTATCTACAACTTTCATGTACAAAGTTTCTTTATTTGATGTATAAAAAGTGGAACCAAAAATAGGTCCCAAAATGAATAAAGAATGAATAAAGAGTATAGGTGTTTTGACTGTGTTTCTGCCCTTATCTCCCCCTACCTTATTCCTTGTCGACCTATTCATCAAGATGCCTAGGTCTCGGGGGTTTTGAGTCATAAAATATTTACAATATTTTATTCTTTTTCTTTTCTTTATTTATTCTATAATTTTGGCCTTAATTACAGCAATTTACACACTGTTGAGATGCACATGCATGAATGCTAAGATGCTTGATTTAAGGCTATTTACAGGCATTTGCTAGGATTTTAAGTGCCAAAATGATAGAATAAAGATGATGAAATGTGGATTCATCAATGGACTCACAGGAGATACATAAACCTTTCCTTTATTCATTTTTTTATTTTTGTTGTTTTTCCATTTTTGTATTTTTCAAAAAGTATCCTCAGGTACATGGTGAGACAACACAACATAAGGAAAATTGGTGGCATCAATACCACTGAGAACATCAAGTCTTGCGGCATGAGCATGGCTCTCTAGTCTAGAATCGAGAATCTTGGTGGCATCAGACCACCATCTGCAACTGGAAATATGACGGCCTCAGTACTGTCGTCTAGATCAACATCCCTAGTGGCGTCAGCACTGCCGTCATCATCATCATAATAAGAGGCATCATCACTACTTCCATCCTTGTCTGGTGCTCTAGAATCTGCATCAGGATGTCGCTCAGATGTCGTCGCCGGCTGGATTCCTACTGCTCCTAAGTGTTACAAAATCAGCATCAAATACATAGGATGAAGTATCATCTAGAATATCACTAGGAATGGTGGTGGTCTCTATTAACTATACCTACTCATATTTCTTCTTCAGTTTGTTAAGATTGGGTTCAATCTGAGCGGGTATGGAGGCCTTGCTCATTATTATCTCCCTCATCTCTTGCTGGAACTCGTCCATTTCTCGCCGGAAGGAGGCCTGCTAATCAAAGAGCAAGCGGACGAGGTCATCAAGGGTTGGGTTCTCATAGACTGGTGCTTGAGAATCAGATGGGTTGCCTTGCTGAAAATGAGGCTGACTCTGTTGCTAGTAGTGATGAGGGAGGGGTTGGGAGTACTGTTGAGGCTGTTGCGGCTACCTCCACTGCTGTCGTTGATATTGGGAACGAGAACCATATTGATGCTGGTGGTGGTGGTAGTATTGGGGCTGCTGAGGCTGGCTTCCCTGCCCTACTTGAGCTGGAGACTGCTACTGGGATGAGGTGCCTCTAGTGGACCATCTAAAATCGGGATAGTCACAAAGAATCCCAGGAGATGGTTGCTACTGGGAGTACCAGATTCTTTTGACTTCCATCATCGACTCTTGTTGCTCGTGGAGTGGCAGGGGAAGGGCTGCCAATCGCTGATTCGACTAGTAGATCACCATCTGAGTGTCTGAAGATAGTGGTGGCTGCTCGTAGTGCTGGAGCTGTTGTACTGACTCTGCCTAGATGTGGTCAACCAGATGATATGAGGTAGAAGGCTGGGAAGAGATGCTTCCTTGATCAGTCCGTGACCTGAGACGGGGCGGAGAAGTCGTCTATACGTTTTGGAGACACATTATCTAGGTCTTCATGTCACTAAAATTTTGGGCCAGCTCGTCAATCTTATTGAGCTTATGATGAATCTCAGATTTATCACTCTAAAATTCATGAATTAAGCTCAAATACCTAAGAATCATTAGCATTTCTTCATTTATTCCGCATAACTAACATTCATGCATGTTTTCATAAGAATTACATTTTATCACTTTTTTCGCACAAAATAAGAAGCCAAAAATCCCAGCCAAAATTGACCGGTAAATAGTCTAACTTCCCTAATTTCTAACTAATTCATGCTAACTCCAATTGACCCAAAACTACCTCCACTGTGTACATATCACTAACAAGAATAAATAAAAAATTAAAAAAATCAGTAACCCAAATAAGTGGACCAAAAACCCAAACCCTAGTTTTAGGATTTCCAGACTAAAACCCACATATCTTCCTCATCCAATGTCTCTTTGATCCTACTCACTTTTGAACTAATGTACATTCAACTACCTTTAAAACGAGACCAAGTTCAAGTGAATCGGAGCTCATATGTGAAAGTTGGGATTTGGGCCTCTTTTGTACGTTTTGTATTTCAGCAGTTTTTGGCCTACTATTTTATGTACATAATTAACCTATTTTATTTTATTTCTTTTTCATTTGTATTCTTTGATCAAAGTTTTATTAAAATGCGTGAAAATCAAAATCCAATCTGAGCTTGAAATCAAAGAAACTAATTGAGTCAGAGTCTTCACTAACTGTCTGTACAAAAATTGTGATCGTCTTTTATTTTATTTCTTCTTTTTTTTCAAATTAATAAAAATATAAGATTAATGTGTAAATATTTATCTTTGATTTTACTGTATTTTTGCGGTTTTTATCTGGTTTAAATATGACAAAAAATTTTAAAGCCCAAAAATCAAGATATTCTATGTACATGGGATACCCCAAAAATATCACTTTGTACAATTGATCGATTTTAGTTTCAGTGTCTTCATAAAAGTTGTAGATCTCATCGACATGATTAAATTTCGTGAAGAAACTTTCTCGATCTGAGTAATTTACCATTTTTTACATATTTACAAAAGTATTTATTTTTTGTTTTTTGTGGGCGCTAACACGTGGCAGCTCCTGGAGCTGCCACGTGTCAACCATTTTTGAATTTATTTTTTTATATCCTTTCTCTATAAAAAGTAAAAAGCCCCGCACTATGTAGCACGTGCCTCCCACGGACGTGCCACACACGTGCTCCGCTACACACCTCTCCTACTGCTACTACGTGGTCGAATCATGGTCGTCTGATCTCGGCCGATCGGACGGCCGCTAGCCTTCTCCTTCCTCCCCCTCCTTTCCCAATTGAGGGTCTCCCCCAATGAAATCTCCAACTTTGCCCCCTCCTGCAAATCCCTCACCGCCTCCTCCGCGATCTCCTCCTCATCCCAAATCTCTAATCAAATTTCGCCTTCCCGATTCGTTGCCGATCTTCAACCCAATCTAGATCTGGTCCTCCCCTCAACTTCGATTCCATCCTCCACCGTTCCGAATCCTTCCATCTCCGGCATCACCTCGTCATTATATTTAAGCATCTCGCCTCCGCCGTTAACCCGCATCTGCGGACTCCTCCAGATCAAGATAGACCCAAGGCCGGTGACAGTGACAGCGCCACCACCTCCTCTTCTCTTGCGGCGTGATCCAAGGTCTCATACCTCGTTGCAACCACCTCCTTCGAATGACTGCCTTGCTCCGGCTTCCCAGCCATTGAGCCCCCACCACCAGGTACCCTTCTTCACTACTTCGCATCACCCATCTCTTCCGATATCTTCTCCCAATCACTTCGCTTTGCGTTGCCACTCTTCTTCCTCCATCATGTCATCCTGCATCAACATCGGAGCCGTGCTCCTCCACAATCACCATATCAGCACAAGCAACAACAGGGGCTCCTTCACCGGCTCAAGATCTGCATCGATAACCTTCTTATCCATCGAGCCTGCGATCACCAGTCATCTCCTTCAACATCAGTTACGTCTTCGTTACTTTGCCTAGCTGGTCAGCTTCTCAACATCACCGTTGACTTCAAGAAGCATCACCGGCTCTTCTCCCTTGGCTCTTTCTACTGCTTCATCGCCATCCACACCCTGACGCCCGCCGACCGTGTGTCGGTCGTCGTTGATCGCAATCAGCTCGAGACTTCAAGATGCTACAGACACCCTTCGATGAAGCAATTCAACCATCGTAGCCGTTGAATTATCGCAACTCCCAACCACTAGATTGACATTAATCAAAGATCCAGAACCCATCTCAACCTCAGATCCAAGCCAAGAGCCTCGGACTTAACGAGGCAAGACTGCACTGCCATGTGGAGGCCCACACCGAGCCACCGGACAAGCCAAATCACCCTTACGTGCGTAGTGTCACGCCAGCTACCCCAAGGTCACGTGCTCCTCACGTGACCGCTGGGAAATTTCTAGAGAAAACCCATGTGTTAGCATATTTATGAAGAGGCCCGCCACTCAAAGGTCACATGCTTGGAACGTGACCTCTTGAGAATTTTGCAATAATACCCCCTGATTGTAGGTAATTACATCCATACCCCTATTATGTATTATCTTTATTAATTGTTTATTGAAATTTACATTAATACCCCTTACTTACCCTATTATTTTGACCAGCATTTTCACATCATTTCATCTTCATAAAAATAGTACGATGTTTGCCGATTAATTTTCTACATTATGGCATATGTCGGACATTTTTGTTACTTTTTTTTAATTATTAATTAATTTTTTGTGGAAATTTGAATACTTTGCCCATTTTGTGCTCTGAATTTCATAACTAGTTAATGGTTCCTTTAAAAATTGTAGAAATTCACAGAATGTAGAATTAATTGTATATTACATTGTACCTAAAAAGAATTACATTTGCTTGCATCGTTTGTCCTCTAAAAAATCATTTTGCATATGTCAATATTTAATTTTTAGTAGGTATTAAATCTTGTATTTTTGAGGTTTAGGATTTTTCATGGATCCATCACCTAGTGATAGATCTTAAATAACTTTACCCCTTGAAAATAATTAGGTTTTATATTTATTATAATTAAATATTAAAATTCACTCTTTTTGCATTCAAAAAATCATAAAAAATTCATCTTGCATCCAAAAATTCCAAACAAATTACAGTGACATTCATTTCATCGTAGTTGTCATCTTGGTCAAGTTTCACATTTTTCAGACATTGTTTGATTGCTAATCATTTTCTAGTCCTTAAAATTGGCCTAATTTGCATTTTGCATCTCAAATTGCATTAAAAAATACAAAAAAAGATCGCCTCAAAAACTGTGCACGAACTTGATAGACAAAATTTTAGGTTGTTCCTCTGCCTCCTTATGTTCGACCTTGGGACCCGCCCAAGTAAAATAAACATAAAACCGCATTGGTTAAAATTAACTAAATTTTGTATGGTTATTTCTTGACTGATTCTGATTTCCGGCATACAAAGAAAATCACACATTATTTTTTGCGCTCGATATTACACGACATTTAACAAGGGCTCAATCAGGACTCGTCAGATGGTACCATTGCTGGGGAGGCAAATGGCTTAGTTTTTTGTCTATTTTTTCGGTTTTTCGCATTCGAGTAGTCTGAACCCCTAATTTTTCACTGTAAATTCCATTTTTTTCTGCATTTATTTTTATTTTAATTTAAGCATTTATTTTCTTATTTCATTTTTGATTTATTTTTGAGTCACTCTCTTACACTCTCTTATTTTTCTTGCGAGGTACCCGGCATACGTGGAGCAGTTTTAGGAAACCGAAGCATCTTCACTGACTTCCGAAAAGCTGCGTTAAAAATTAAGATCGGGTCAAGTTGTGAGAGAGCATATAGTCTAGGATTTATATTTCTGCAATTTTAATTTTTGTAATTAATTACTTATTTCTAGTGGTGGCCGTTTGGCCTCTCGCGTGTGTAAAAAGACCTTGAACTTGTCTGTGGTGTGTCGTGGCATGTTTCACTCTCTAGTGAGGGTGGGGCCTGACATGAGTGGCGCTTGGGATAGACCTGCACATACGTCTCTTAGAGCATTTAAAATTTTCATTGTGCTCATAGGACCTAGGGCCACACTTCACTTCAATTGAGACACACATTAGATCCTTCAATTTAGCGAAATTCAACTCAATTCTTCCATGCTAATAGAACTTTCTGCTAGGTGCGGTTTTTTATCAACTTGCATTCATATAGACTAAACTTTCAATTCTTCTATTGCATCCCACATGGAGATTGTGAGGAATCACTATAAGTCTTCTAACTGAGCATACATCATCGTTTTTCGCGTGCATCGGCTTTTCCCAAATTTCTCCCTCCTGTTTTGTCACATAATTTTAAAGGAAATTGGGACTGGATGGTAGACGTGTATTTGTGCTCATATAATTCCTCAGTAATCGCCTAATTTAAATTGGGACTGATTAATATAGTTAAATTTAATTAAACCATAAAAATCAAGAATTTTTGCCGGAGAGCAACCCCGACATTGTAGTCTTTTATCTTGCACCGAGGAGAGAGACGCACACTAGGATAGATCCAAGCCAGGATTTTCATATTGACTACTGATTCTACCAAAAATGATTAGCTACTTCTCAGTGAGGATCTACGTGTAGCCGGTAAACGGTCTGGATTTCCTTAGGAGAGTGGGTGGCTTAAAGTATACCGTGTAAGGCTCCATCATTAAGTAACACGGGTAGCCGTTTTACGTTCCGTACTTACACTTATACTGGCTGAAAGTAAATGCAACTAGTCGTAAGAATTCGAGCCAGTCGGTAGGGAAATACATGCACCTAACAAATCGTTTAAACGTTTTGTAAGATTTGAATTATCACCAATTAAAAATTGAAAAGATAATTGGCCGAACCCTCACGGCCTTCACTAAGTGAGTTGGTGAAACAAGGCTCTATATTGTGTTTGATTTGTGTGTAGATACATGATAATCATCGAATACCACACCCTTGTGCCTAGATCATGAATCGTGAACCTCTTGTTAATCTATTGAAATTGAGAATGGAAAATTGTGGTGAATTTTGTTCAAACTCTGTGAACCTCCCACTGACCACCACAAAATTACCAATCTCAAAGGCTCAGAGACACTCTTACTCCAGACCAGCTTGGGTTCAAGGACACCTTTCCCGTGAATCCTCTTCCTATGATTCCTTCATCTTCTTAGAAGGAGGTCAAACTCATACTCTTTCTTTATCTCCTGATCACATCGAGGAAGACTCTCACATCAATAACTCTGATTTTAAATCTTTCCATTCTATTGAATCTGATTTCTCACAATCTGAAGGTCAAGAGAAGAAGAATTTGAAGAAGGTGCCTCCCAAGATGCCTCCAAAGAAAGACCATGAAGATGAACCCAATAAGATCCAATACAGATGATTTTTGCGAGATTAGCTACATCTGAGCAGCAACAACTTTTACTGAGGGAGCAAATAGAGCAATTGAATGCTGGGGAAGAACCGCCAATGGAGGCAACATACAATCCTGGGTAGTACAGAGTGAGAAATTACTTGCAACCACCTCAACCAGAAATCAACTATGAACTGAAACCACACTTTTTGAGTCAATTACCACAGTTCCATGGTAATGCAGCTGAAGAACCATATGAATTTTTACGGGACTTGGAGCTGGTATGTTCTAATCTGAGGCACTCGCAGTTCAGCAAAGATTACATTCGCCTCACTGCACTCCCTTTCTCCTTGAAAGGGAAGGCAGATTACTGGGTAAAAAGTTTAGGAGTTACGGTAACCATCTATGATCGGTTCAAAAACCTATTCTTGAAAAAAAATTCTACCCTTTGAGTCGAACAAACCAGATGAGGACACGCATCACCAGTTTCTCTCAGATGCCTAATGAACCACTCTGTGATGCTTGGGATAGATTTAAAGATCTACTACAGAAATGTGAAGGATATGGGATAATCCTCAAGCGCATCACGGAAGAGTGAGCATCGTTTCAAATACGACGAAGAACGACTAATCGGACTACTTGCTCTATGCAGCGGAATTTAAAACTAATCATGTGATGAAACCACATGATCCAAGAATGATACTCGGATAGTTTCATCTAAAACCACATCAAGTATACATAAATACCTCTTGTAGAGTGATTGATCGAGTCTCTACAAAAAGAGACCTCATGTCCCAAGTCCGACCATCGGAGAAGACGCTTGCGAGCGCGGGGATGAGTCGCGTGATCCTCGTAATCCAAGAAGTTGATCCAAGACGGTAAACTCCTGATTTTGTCACACGATATCAAACACCTTCTTCATGAGCAAATCACTCCAAAGAAGATGGAGAACTGAGGAACGTCGAGGCAGCTGCGCGGTGGCGAAGCGATGACGAGGCTTCTCCTCTAGGGTTTGGCGGATGGCCACCAATAGAGAAGAGAGAAGGGGTGACGTGTGGAATGAGATAAGAGAGCTTGATGTATCACAATTGCATAGCCATAAAGAGCAAGGGGTGCCTCTCTATTTATATGGTTTTGGAAGTCCATGGATAACAATCCATGGGACACACCAAATCAATGGATGAGATTGATTTGTGCTTAATCCAATGGTCAAGATTGTTGTTAGTAAAAAACCAACAACTAATAGTTTAATTTAGATTAAATATATTTGATAAATCAAATATAATTCAATCCAAAATCAAATCAATCAAATATGGAGACATTAGCATGGAGATTACGTCTCCCCATGAAATAGGTAGGACGGTTACCAATTCCATATAGGACTTTCTAGCCGTCCACCATAATCTATGATGGAGGCAATCTCATGCAATCTCATGAGATTGCATATCTCCGTGAAAATCTCTAATATTTTGACAACAATTTTTGTTGTAAATTATTCTACAAAAATAATTCATAATTAATTTTGAGAATATTGCAATCTTACCATTGGAAATTTGTGAGTCACATTCACAATGCAAAACCAAAAATAATTTACATTTTCAATAAATTATACACTGTGAATCCAATTCACACCAATTATTAATTAACAAATATAAATCATAATAAGCTCTCTCTAATATATTATAAATTACATTTATGATATATTATAAATAATTGGATATTGTTATCCACATTATTCTTATCCACAATAATTAAATCACATTTAACTATATTGGATAAATATACTCACACATCAAGATAATTAAATAACATTTAATTACCAATCTCTTAATGTTCAGATATAATTTAGCTATGGAATCATTCTTGAACCCTTTCAAGAATAATGCGCTTTCTCCACTGATACATGGAGATAAGGACATGGTGATTGTATTGTTCCACGTATAGTGAATTGGATATTGAGATCACATCTCAAATCCAGATCTCTTGGACCTCCCACAGATGCTTGATTGAATCAAGGCCTCAGACCTAATCTTCTCATTGCATCTGAATCTCATTCAGACCAATGTCCAATATTTGGACTAAGATCAGGTTACTTCTGTACTAAGAGGAGTCACTAAAATCCAAACCTGTTTCATCACTCCCTCAGAATGGAAATGTCATGGTTATACAATCGTTTATGATCACATCACCCTCAGGTATTCCCAACACATGTACACCTCCATACTGGAAGACCTATGATGAAACCCAAGATGTAGATCAATTTTGTATTGTCTTCTTTAGGATTTAATCATCAAGTTTCTCAGTCTTGGTTATTGGGAATTGGTATTGATCATATTCTTTCCCAAAGCATTTATCATACCTTCAATTATTGTCATGCTTCCAAAGCATGATGACCATGCATGGTATTTGATCAGTCCCCATACCTCATGAGTGAGCTCATGTCTTCCGGTTCACATGTGAACCTATATGATCTCTTGGAGAGATCGTATTACTCATATGTCCTTACATGCACACCAGCTCACCGGTGTATAGACCTTGATTAGGTCATCAACCTATTGGTCTGCCAAATGTACACACTCAGACATATAGTAACACATCTGTCTCTGGTCAGAGGATGTGTGCCTATGCTGTGACAGCATTTAACGTAGTTCTTTGGTTATCTCGATTTCGTTAAGTCAACCCTTTGACTCAACTAATCTGACACCTCCGAATCACTACTCCCATGCAGAGGACCTGCACCAAGAGGTCAGTCGGATATCCGCCAAAAGAGAAAGGATTGCCATCTCCTACTCATGCTAGAGATAAACAATTAATAATCATTTGATGGTGCTTGATGAGTCCTCTATCTGACTCCTTAGACATTCATCCAAGCACTGGCCTCCATGATTTAATTAATGAATGAACAACTGTATGATTATCAATTCGGCCATGGTACGTAACCATTATTGTACAGAGGGACCTTATAGTGCATTCATTCATTTAATCTCAGAAAGGGAGTGAAAATAATCAATAACTTTTATTGATAAATCATAATTTACAATAACATTTTTTGATGGAATGGTTCACCTTGGGCTCACATGGCTAACAATCTCCCACTAGCCCTCAGAACCATTTAGGAACAATCCTTAAACCCATGCTTATTACATGCTGGTCGAAAACCTTCTATGTCAGAGATTTGGTAAGAGGATAAGCAACGTTGTCGGCAGAGGCCACCTTGGTGATGATGATATCACCACGTTTTTGAATCTCCCGAATGATGTGGTATTTACTTTCCATGTGCTAGCTCTTTTGATGCCATCTAGGTTCCTTTGCCTGGGCAATGGCTCCTGTGTAATCGTAGAGTAATGGGATGGGAGTATCAGAGGAAACTATGCCATGCTCTATGATGAACTTGCACAACCACACTGCCTCCTTTGCAGCATCTGATGCAGTAATGTACTCGGCTTCTGTTGTTGAATCTGTTGTAGTGTCCTGCTTCTTGCTTCTCCAGCTCACGACACCACCATCCAATTGGAATACAAACCCTGATGTCGACTTTCGATCATCAATATCTGACTGGAAGTCTGAATCATTATATATCAAGACTTGTAGATCACCATCTCCATAGACCAAGATATAATCTTGCATCCGTCTTAGATTTTTGAATATGTTCTTTACTACATTCCAGTGTTGCTCTCCATAGCAGGATTGGTAACGACTTGCCATTCCTACTGCATGGTAGATATCTGGTCTCGTACACATCATGGCGTACATTAAGCATCCTACAGTTGATGCATAGGTGCATCCAACCATGGCTTTCTTTTCCTCAACAGTTTGAGGAGCCATCCCTTTATGTAGGTGGATAGCATGCATTAAGGGGAGGAAACCATTCTTGGAACTATCCATACGGAATCGTTCAAGAATCTTCTTAATGTACCCATGTTGTGACAATCCCAGTATCCTCTTTTCTCGGTTTCTAAACACCTTCAGACCTAAGATGCAAGAGGCTTCTCCAAGATCTTTCATCTCAAAGGCATGGGATAGCCAAATTTTCACACTGGTCATCATCGTTGTATCATTTCCAATGGTAAGGATGTCATCTACGTAAAGCACAGTGAACACAATGGTGTTCCCACTAAGCTTCTTGTACACACAAGGTTCATCAGGATTCTGCACAAAATCATAACTCTTTATGGTTTCAGCAAATCTGATGTTCCAGCTACGAGAAGCTTGCTTGAGCCCATACACGGATTTCTTAAGCTTGCATACTTTGCCATCCTCAATTATGAATCCCTAGGGCTGCTCCATATAGATATCCTCCTCCAGGTATCCATTGAGGAAAGCCGTCCTGACGTCCATCTGCCAGATGTCATAGTCAAGATATGCAGCTATAGCTAGCAGTGTCCTGATGTATTTAAGCATAGCCACAAGAGAATGTCTCATCGTAATTGATGCCTTCCCTCTGTGTGTAGCCTTTGGCTATGAGTCGTGCCTTGAAAGTCTCTACTTTCCCATCTGGTCCCCTCATTCTCTAGAAGATCCATTTACACCCAATGGGTTTTACCCCTTCAGGTGGATCCTCTAGGGTCCATACACCATTCTCAAGCATGGAGTCAATTTCTGACTTCTTTGCTAGCATCCATCTATCCATGTCATGATCGGCGAGTGCTTCATCAAATGAATAAGGATCATTGTCAGTTTCACTTGACACATGGAATCCTTACCTTTCAGGTGGTGCAACCACCCTCGAACTTCTTCGAAGTGGTATGGGTATTTCATCTTTATTTTTCTCTTCAGTTTCTGGCTCAGGAAGCTTGAAATCCTCAGGGGATTCAATGAGTTCCTCTACTTCACTTTTGTCTTGACCTTTAAGGAAATCATCCTCCAGAAATTTCACATCTCTAGAGACAAAAACCTATTAGGTCTCAAGGTCATAGAGCTGGTATCCAATACCATCTTTAACATACCCAATGAAGTAACACTCACGAGAGCGAGATTCTAGCTTACTTGTGTCCACGTTCATCGCATGGATCAAGCAACCCCAAACCCTCAAGTGATTAACACTATGTTTGGTTCCATACCAAAGCTCATGAGGAGTCTTAGGTACATATTTTCTAGGAATCTTATTCAAGATATATATTGTAGTTTCTGCATATCCCCAGAAACTGAGTGGTAAATGTGCTTTGTTCATCATTGAACGGACCATATCCATGATATTCCTGTTGCGTCTTTCAGCAACACCATTAAGTTGGGATGTTCCAGGAGGAGTGAGATTGGAGACAATTCCATTTTCTTTATGATATTCCTTGAATTCATCTAGGAGGTACTCGCCACCTCGATCAGATCGAATCCGTTTAATCTTCCTATGTGTTTGGTTATCAACCAAAACCTTGAACTCTTTGAACTTTTCAAAGTTTTCAGATTTATGACGTAATAGGAAGATAAACTCATATCGTGAATGGTCACTAATAAATGTCAAATGATATCGATATCTATTTCGGGTAGCGGTACTGAAGTGACCACACACATCAGTATGTATTAGGTCAAGAATACCTTCGCATCTTACAACTTTGTTACGGAAAGGCGTCCTAGTCATTTTACCTCGAATGCAATGTTCGCAGGTAGGCAAAGGTTGAACCTGTAGAAAATCCAAAGGTCCATCCTTTATTAATCTATTGACCTTATCAATAGATAAATGACCAAGCCTTTGATGCCAAATCTCAATCGAACGATTTCCATCCTCCTTGTATCTTTTTGGGTTTTTATTATTAGTGGTAGTAACATTCATGATATATTTATCAATGTACAATTCAGAGTGTCCACCAGAAGTCAAAATACCATCTGTAATATATTTATCATAACAATTTATGACTAATTTATTATATAAAAGGAATGAATATCTACTTATAACAAGATTAGATACAGATATCAAATTCATTATGAGTTCAGGTACATAAAGACACTCTTTAAGTACTAAGACTCTACCACTAGATAACGATAGTCGACAGGTCCCGACGGTGACTGTTGCAACACTTGCATCAGATCCCGTCTGGTTGACTATCTCCCCTTCTTCCAGATTCCTAGTTTCCTGAAACAAATGCAACAAATTGCATAAATGAACAGAAGCACCATAATCTACAACCCAACTTCCTTCTCGTCCAACAAGAAACTAGTTTCAATGATGAAAGTAGATTTCATACCAGCAGGGGCTTTACCTTTGTCGATCGACTTTAGGTATTCCGATCAGTTACACCTCTAGTGCTCCGGCGTCTTGCAGAGGTGACATACATCGTTTTTCTTTGACGCTGTCAATGTGGATGCATTGGTAGATGAGACAACGCCTTGACTCTTCTTTTTTCTCTTCTAGGCTGGGCCCTTCCGAGAACCTTGCTTCCGACCGTGCTGCCCTCTAACTTGTGCAACCATTGCACTACTAGAGGTACCATCTTTCTTCATTACGTCTTCCGCATACTTTAATGCAGCAAGAAATCCAATGTTAGTCAAGTCCAACTTGTTCATGTGGAATGAAATCACAAAATTATTGAAAGACTTGGGCAAAGATAGCCGAATGAAATCAGCTTGCATGTCTGCATCTATATTTGCCCCAAGGATCTCCAGCTCAGACAAGTACCCAAACATTTTGAGTACATGTTCTCAAACTGAAGTTCCTTCCTGCATCTTGCAGCGAACGAGTTCTTTCATATTGTAACGCTGGGTGCGGTTTATGTCACCAAACATATCTTTCAGATTCTGCATTATTTCCTGGCATGTGCTCCTCTGCACATGTTGCTTCTGAAGAACATTGGAGAGAGAACCCAGGATATAACATCTAGCCAAGACATGATCTTCATCATACTTGTCATTGTATTGCTTTTCTTCCTTCGTTTTAGGGCTTTCATGCTTGTCTTCTATGAGTACATAACTTATGTGCTCAGTTGAGAGAACAAGTTCCAAATTACGGATCTAATCTGAATAATTAGGTCCGGTCAATTGGTTGACCTCTAGAAGCCTCCTTAGTGGGTTCATGGACTTCATTTTCTGAAATTAATAATGCACTATATTATAACATAAATTTATATATATTTGATTAAGCCATTTTAAATCAAATTAGTCTTGCATTGTCAACTTTGATAGTTCATTCCCTTAATCACTTTCAAAGCAACAGATATACTTACCGTTATATCTCTAGCAAAAACTGGGATCTCCTCTTTACCTTTGTCACATCCCAATAATATGAGAACCTGTGACTACAATAAAGAGAAGCGGGAACACATTCTGCCTTGCAAGTCCAACTTGCATTTCCCTCTTCGGTCTTTAACACCCGAGCTCACCACCCCTAAGGTGATGTTGACCCATTGTTAATTGAACGAACAGTCAACAGGAATAGTACTCACTATGCGCAATCCAATATCACCACAATAATATGAGGACCCGATATTGGGGTCACTATACATACGACCTTACTCTTTTGAGAAGAAAAGAACCCCAACCAAATCCCGCTCCTTGCCACCCTCTGTCCCGAGGCTGTCGCTACAAGAGACAACATCCTACCCCGACTCCGCCTCCTCGGGCCTGCCTCTCTCCTACCACACGTGCCTCTCGTCTCGTCCGCCTACTCTCCTCGACGGCCCGAGGTATGACTAATATCTTATAGATCCTCGACGGTCCACGCTTCTTGACTAATCAACTCACCACGAACGATCTTATTGGAAATATTATAGAAGATCATGCCAATTTTTTCAAGGGCGTATCTATAATGTACTATTCAAGAAGCACAATGGTATTCAAGTACTTAAGAAGATCATGCCAATTTTTTTCATAAAGTTGTCCTTCTTACTTAGGATTATTGTGTAAAATATTTTTTTATTATATCTCTTCTAATGCATGAAGGAGCTTATTCGAAAGTCAATTATTTCATTGTTCCAGTTTTCGAATGGCTCATATCTACTTAATTGGACTACCATGTCTTCTTCACAATTAAACTTATTTTTTAATTTGTAAATTTTTTGAAGTTATTTTTATTTGGTGGGTGTTTAATTTTATTTATTTTTTGGAATGGTGGCCTCCACAAGCAACAGATGTCGTAAGAAGATCTCGGTTGATAGCGATAAAAGTTTTTTGCTATCTACCGCCATTGATGGAGCTACATGTCAGATATATATATATATATATATATATATATTTGATGCAAATGAGTAAAATTTACTAGGTTTTATCATTTCGCTAAAGAAGACATTGTTAACACGGAGGAGCATTGTGAAGACTTGATGTTCAATTCGGTGGTACTTGTCCTCCATCGAAGAAATTTCCCCAAAAGATATTCATTTTCAACGTGTGAGCAAGACACCTTTTTGTAGACTATTGAACATCCCTGAAATTAATGTCAATGCTTATCTACTGGATGAACTTCTGGGTAGATATTTGGGGGACAATAAATTTGATATAGGAGGAATTCCACTAGAGTTTACTAGTTTTGAGTGTGATGCATGTCTTGGTCTACCATGCAGTAGCTATTGTATTGAGCTAACTGGCATGATTAGGAATATTGGATGGTTGGAGGAGAGGTTATTCGGCTCAGAAGGAGGTGTAGATCTGTCTAGGGATTTTTTGACCAGCAAAATGAAGAGCTTGGTAGATTTGGAAAATGATGATGATGTTGAAATATTTTGTTCTTTGTGGATTCTGCTAATGTGTTTATCTTTTCTTTTGTGTACCGCGTCTTACGCATGCCCAAGGCATGTCATGGCTTATTTAGCGCATTTGGATGACATAAAGTATTACAATTGGGGTGGTGCAGTTCATCACTTCCTTATGGACAAATTAGATGATGTGCCGAACTCCATTAAGAAAAGAAATGAGGATCGAGATGACAAGTCAGTGGGATATATGATCGATTGTGTTGCTGCTCTACCAGTAAGTAATTATCATTCATCCATACATCCTATAAATGATGCATGTGTTATAATAAATTATATAATGCAGGTTTGGTGCTATGAGCATACCACTCTTTGGACTCCCACATTCTTCACAACGTCTATCCGACGGCAGAAATGGGCTAGTAGAGGTAAAGAAGATCGGAGAGTAAGGGCCATTGCTACTCCGCAGCTGTCACTTTGGACAGGCGTCTCCTACATGCAATCCCTGGTGATGGAAACCCTTTGCCTTGACATGAGACAATGGATGTCATTTATGTGATCCTCCACCTCATATTCAAATTTTAATTAATTATCATGAATAATATTCGTATAATTAATTCTTCCGAGGAAAATACACATCTATTCATAATAGAGTGTTTTAATTGGATATAATTAATTCAATCTCATTAAATCAATTATCAATCTAATTCAATCAACAAACTTGATTGGTTTTACTTGAATATATATGGTATTGTCTCAAAGTACATACTAATTCGAATTTTAATAATTAGAAAAATAGACCTTTATTTCTCCAACATTATTGATTCCCTACCCGTTGCCATGGCCAGTACAGATGGGAGTGGGACAGACCGCAACCGATGCAACCTGTTATCCCAACGCTCCCCGACTAGACACCATATCCACCTCAGGAAAGGATAATGCCAAATAGATCAATGTGTACTTGAGATGATCATCAGTTCTTCGATCGAAATTATACCATATAGTAATAATCAAAACAATTTTGATTATAAGGAAATTTGCTAGACAAATTACCAATCCTATTCAAGCAAGTTGTTTATTGATTGTGTTTCCAGTTATTATCTAGATCAAATCTAGTCAATTTATTGGTTGAGGCCATGTCAATTTGGGAAATAATCATCATTAAATATTTCTCAAATATTTTCCATAATTATTTCAGGAAGTTAACAATTAATTTCACTATTTGACAATCACATGGTTTTTGATTAGGAATGTAATTTAAGCAGTGAACCCTACTTACTAAAATTAACATATCTCAATCAAATCAAATACAAATTATGCAAAATCAGTTTCTAAAGATTGCTATATTGATTTATGACAGAACCTAAGTGATATTTCACGCATTTCTAGGCGTATAAAAACATTAATTAACTCATTAATCATGATAAGATTCACAGTTCCCATAACAGTGAATACATGTTTATTCAAAAATCCATATCTCGAGCAAACAGAATCCAAATTACGTAAACTTAGACCCTATGGTTTCCTTATTTAACGGGGAACAAAATCTAAGATTAATTCGTGTTTAAACTTTTTAAACAGGTCTGAATTTGTTCACTAAACAGAGGTGCGGAAATGAAATGTGACAAAAAACTTTCGCAACCTTAACGAACCCAAGTCATCCTTGGTTTACAGATCATATCCAAAAACTTCAACCTAAGGCTCTGATACCACTTGAAGTATATGCGATAATCCTCAAGCGCATCACGGAAGCATGAACATCGTATCGAATACGATGAAGAACGACTAGTCGGACTAGTTGTTCTCTGCAGTGGAATTAAAAAAAATCATGTGATGATACCACATGATCCAAGAATGATTCTCGGATCGTTTCATCTAAAACCACATCAAGTATATAGGAATACCACTTGTAGAGTGATTGATCAAGTCTCTACGAAAAGATACCTCCTGTCTCAAGTCCAATCTTCGGAGAAGACGCTTGCGAACGCGAGGATGAGTCGTGTGATCCTCGCAATCTAAGAAGTTGATCCAAGCACGGTGAACTCCTGATCTCGTCGCATGAGATCAAACACCTTCTTCGTGATCAAGGCACTCCAAAAAAGATGGAGAACCGAGGAACGTCGAGGTGGCGGCGTGGTGGCGAAGCGACGACGAGGCTTCTCCTCTAGGGCTTGGTGGGCGGCCACCAATGGAGAAGAGAGAAGGGGTTATGCGTGGAATGAGAGAAGAGAGCTTGATGTATCACAATTGCATAGCCATAGAGAGAAAGGGGTGCCTATCAATTCATACGGTTTTGAGTGTCCATGGTTCACAATCAATGGGACACATCAAATTAATGGATGAGATTGATTTGTGCTTAATCCAATGGTCACGATTGTTGTTGGTAAAAAACCAACAACTATTTTTTTTAATTTAGATTAAATATATTTGATAAATCAAATATAATTCAATGCTAAATCAAATTAATCAAATAAGGAGACATTAGCATAGAGATTACATCTCCCCATGAAATTGGTAGGACAGCTACCAATTCCATATAGAAGTTGGTAGCCATCAACCATAATCCATGGTGGAGGCAATCTCATGCAATCTCATGAGATTGTATATCTCCATGAAAATCTCCAATATTTTTACAACAACTTTTGTTATAAATTATTCTACAAAAATAATCCATAATTAATTTTGAGAATATTGCAATCTTACCATTGGAAATTTGTGAATCACATTCACAACCAAAAAAAAAAATAATTTACATTTTCAATCAATTATACAATGTGAATCAAATTCACACCAATAAGTAATTAACAAATATAAATCATAATAACATCTCTCTAATACATTATAAATCACATTTATAATATGTTATGAATAATTGGATATTGCTATCCACATTATTCTTATCCACAATAATTAAATCACAATTTTTTATATTGGATAAATATACACATGCATCAAGATAATTAAATCACATTTAATTATCAATCTCTTAATGCTCAGATATAATTCAACTATGGAATCATTCTTGAACCCTTTCAAGAATAATGCGCTTTCTCCGCAGATACCTGGATATAAGGACAGGGCGATTGTATCGTACCACGTATAGTGACACGGATATTAAGATCACATCTCAAATCTAGATCTCATGGACCTCCCACAGATGCTTGATTGAATCTAGGCACATACCTGATCTTCTCATTGCATCTGAATCTCATTCAGACCAATGTCTAATACTTGGACTAAGATCATGTTACTTCTCTACTGAGAGCAGTCACTAATATCCAGACCTGTTTGATCACTCCCTCGGAATGGAAGTGTCATGGTTATATAATCGTTTATGATCACATCACCCTCATGTATTCCCAACACCTGTACATCCTGCATACTGGAATACCTATGATGATACCCAAAGATGTAGATCAATTTTGTACTATCTTTTTTAGGGTTTAATCATCAAGTTTCTCAGTCTTGTTCGTTGGAAATTGGTATCGATCATATGCTTTCCCAAAGCATAGATCATACCTTCATATTCTTATCATGCTTCTGAAGCATGAACACCATGCATGGAATTTGATTAGTCCCAATACCTCATGAGTGAGCTCATGTCTTCCGGTTCACATGTGAACATGTACGATCCCTTTGAGAGATCGTATTACTCATATGTCCTTACATACACACCAGCTCGCCGGTGTATAGACCTTGATTAGGTCATCAACCTATTGGTCTACCAAATATACACACTTAGACATATAGTAACACATCTGTATCTGGTCGGAGGATGTGTGCCTATGCTGTGACAGCATTTGACATAGGTCTTTGGTTATCTCTATCTCGTTAAGTCAACCCTTTGACTCAACTAATCTGACACCTCCGAATCACTATTCCCATGTAGAGGACTTGCATCAAGAGGTCGGTCAGATATCAGTCAAAAGAGAAAGGATTGCCATCTCCTACTCATGCTGGAGATCAACACTTAATAATCATTTGATGGTGCTTGATGAGTCCTCTATCTAACTCCTTAGATATTCATCCAAGCACCAGCCTCTATGATTCAATTAATGAATCAATAGTTGTATGATTATCAAGTCGGTCATGGTACAAAACCCTTATTGTACAGAGGGACCTTATAATACATTCATTTATTTAATCTCAAAAAGGGAGTGAAAATAATCAATAACATTATTGATAAATCATAAATTACAATAACATTTATTATAGGAATGGTTCGCCTAGGGCTCGCATGGCTAACAAAATGTCCATGCCATGACCTGGATAACAACATCTTTGTTCAGTCACTCTACTCTTGCTTCAGCTACAAGATACAGGTGTTAGTAAGCGTTGCTTGCGGTGGTAACAACACATCTCGAGGGGCTGAAACCGTCTGGAACGTACTGGAGAAAATGCCTGAGACAAGCCACTCACAAATTGCCATTAGGGTATACATCAATTCCCTGAACACACATCAGTCTAAAGGGGGAAAGCAAATTGTTGCAGAGATAGCAGAGGATTTGATTCCAAACATGAGCATCACCGTTGATAAGTTGGTAGTTGTGGATCAGATTCATAAGAGGATGAACGACATCAACAATAGGATCTCTCAATTTCCGAAGCAAATGGAGGAGCTGATCGAGAAGGTATCCAAGATAGGGATATCCGTTGCATCCACGGTCCCGATCTATCGTATACATCACGTCTAGGAGTATCCAGGATCGGGACAACAACAACCATGGGTTCAGGACCAATCCTATGCCCAACCATTAAGCAGTAACCCTCACTAGCCGAGATTGTTGAAGAAGCACTGCCTCCGACGTTCGAAGCAAATGGCATATGGTACACTCAAGACACTACCCGACAGGGTAATATGGGGGACCTTTGGCCTTACCAACATCCCACCACTTTCTATAATGCCACGTTTCCACCAGCTCCGCAACACACTCAGAATACTGCATCAGTCCAACAACAGAAGCAACAACAACAGCCATACAACTGCCACAACCAGCCTCAGCAATACCGACAACAATACCAAGCTCCACATAGTCGCACCTCAAAACAACCATCTCAACCATCCAACTCTCAAGAAGAACCCGTAGATATCCAAAGACAGATGCTCGAGGAGATTCGTAACTTTCAAAATGAACTACAAGATCTACGGGTCGATGTTAATCTCTTATCCCATTGGAGAGATGAACAGATAGCCCATGCTACTACCATTCCTGCCCAAGTTCAAGCTAATCCTAATAGCTTGAACAAATCTCAATCTTCCCAAAAAATGGCCATGTATACTGTTCACATCTTAACATGAGATCCTTTCGTTTGACAACATCTATGCATTGTCACTTAGGAGCAGAAGGACCGTGGACATACCTGACCGAGCACAGGAATTGGATCAAGAAGATTCGGAAGATCAACTGGAGGATACTTTTGAGAACGAAGAAGAAGGACACCGGAATTCAACACCAGTGAAGATTCTAGCACACGAGAAAGCAAAAGCATCTATGGAGTCTACAGAGGACCTTGCACCTCTAGTTGCTGCAAATATACCTTTGTCACCTTTTCGCCACCATGATTTTTATAATTATCAGGAGAAAAATGATTGTAATAAGAACTCCCTTTCTAATAAAGATGCTCTTATTTATGACTCTAGTTCTCTATCTCCCATCTCAAATGCTTCCATTACTTTTCCCCCAAGCTCTTAAGAAAAGAAAAATCTAAGAAAAACATTCAAGATGACCCAGAAATGGAACGATTCTATGAGGTAAATATCACAGTCAAAGTACTACTTGATCAATATATGGCTAACAATCCGGTATTCCAAAAGTACTTGAAAGTGAATGCACTCCCACCAGTAATCGTACAAAGAAACCAAGTCAATTTGAGGAGACTCATATCTTGATAGTGGAAACTACCAAATGTGTCAAAAGCAGCATTTACCAAGAAAAAAAGGGATCTGGGTACTCATTATGTGGAGAGTTGCATTGGCAGCATTGCGTTCGCACGCACACTACTCGATAATGGTTCTTCGATCAATCTTCTCCCCTTAGCTTTATACTATAAATTGGAGTTGGGGCCTCTCAGAAAATCATTATCTATGCTCCAATTTGCTGATAAATCTACTAAAAGACCTAAGGGAGAAGTAAAGAATGTAGTCATCTTGATCGAGGGTACAAAATACAAAGTGGACTTCACTGTCCTTGATATGGAGACTCGAACCATTGGAAAGAATCTCAAATAATTATTGGAAGACCATTCTTGCGGACCACTAAAGCAGTATTCGATTATGGTATAGGAATGATGAAATTCTGCTCTCCAGGCATAGAAGTGAACTTGGAGATGAAGCAAACAAAGTGGCAAAGGCTAGACTCCGAATCTACCACTGAATACTCAGAGACATCAGAGTGCAATTTCATTAGCACTATTGGGCCCTGGGATCAACTTCCAGAAATTCAACGTGAAAGCCCCCCATTAAAAGAGGAAACAGTGCACAGTGCAGTTTATGAGATGTTGCCAAACCTATCTAAACACATAGATACCTATACCATTGATGACACAGAAATCCTTTCGGATTTGTTAGTCCCATCTTCTTTGGGATAATCAAGAAATGTCGATGATGGGTTCGACGCAGCTTTGGCCAAATTACCACACTACTTCTGCGATCAGACTCACCTTTCATAAGAATTGGTAGCCAGCACATAAAGATTGATTCATCACCAACCAACATAGAGCTAGACTCAAAAGCCATTCAACCAGACCTAACTGATGATTCAGACTTGCTCGAACTGAAACCACTTCCTCCTACACTCAAGTATGCATTTCTTACAGGACCTTAAGAGAAATTTTCCGTGATCATTAGCTCATCATTAAACAAAGATCAGGAATCTAGATTGCTTGAAGTTCTTGAGCGGAATCATGAGGCCATTGGTTGGACTGTGTCGGATCTCGTGGGAATCAATCTCGTTCTCTACTCGCACCAATTTTATGTTGAGGATAACGGAAGACCTTCCCGTGAATTTCAAAGAAGATTAAATCCTAATCTCTTGGAAGTAGTTAAGAAAGAGATAGAAAAATGGTGCAAGGAAGGGTTCATATACCCCATTTCTGACTCTAAGTGGATGGCCTCCCTTCATGTTGTCCCGAAGAAGTCGGGAATCCAGATGGTCACCAACGAGGCGAGAGTAGAGATCGTGACCCGAGTACCCACGCCGTGGCGTGTCTGTGTTGATTATAGGCGCCTGAATACTGCGACCAAGAAAGATTACTTTCCACTGCCATTTATTGATCAAATTTTGGAGAGACATGCAGGAAAAGCATTCTTTTGCTTTCTTGATGGGTACTCTGGCTACAATCAAGTAACTATCACTCTTGAGGATTAGGAAAAGACCACATTTACATAACCTTTTGGCACTTATGCATTCAAGCGCATGCTATTCGGGCTTTATAATGCCCTAGGCACATTTTAGCAGTCCATGATTGCCTTATTTGTTGAAATGGTTAGTAACTTCCTGGAGGTCTTCATTGATGACTTTTCGGTCCATGGTGATTCATTCGATAAATGTTTAGCAAACTTGGACCGAGTCCTCAAGAGATGTAGGGAGGTTAATTTGGTACTCTCCTGGGAGAAATGACACTTTATGGTGATAGAGGGTATAATGTTGGGGCACGTCATCTCCAAAAAGGGAATGGAGGTCGACCCTGCCAAGGTGGATGTGATCAAGAAACTTGAGCCACCAACCAATGTTAAGTCAATGAGGTCCTTCTTAGGGCATGTTGGATTCTACCAAAGGTTTATTCCTGATTTTTCAAAGATTGCCTACCCGCTGTCTTAGATCTTAGGAAAAGACATTGAGTTAATTGTAAATCACAAGTTTAGAGGCCTTCGAGCTCCTGAAAAAGAAAATATGTGAATCGCCGATATTACAAGCTCCCGACTGGTCTCTTCCCTTTGAGATCATGACCGATGCATCGGATTTTGCTGTCGGAGCGGCGCTTGGACAAAGATGAGATGAGATACCTTATGTGATTCATTACACAAGCAAAGTTTTGGATCTTGTACAGAGAAATTATACGGTAACTGAAAAGGAAATGCTCGTGGTAGTTTGGGCCCTTGAAAAATTCATATCATACATATTGGACTCCAAGGTGACGATCTTTACTGATGATGCAACAATTAGATATCTAATGGAGAAAAAGGATACCAAGGCACATCTTTTGATATGGATCCTATTAATCTAGGAATTTAATTTAGAGATCAAGGATAAATCTGGAATAAAGAATGTTGTTGCTGATCACCTTTCTCGAATTGAGCAAAATGATTATTCTAACACTGGACTAATTAAAGAGACTTTTCCAGACGAGTCAGTTTGCGTTACTGACTCAGTCTCATGGTACTCCAACATAGTGAACTATCTTGTCTCCAAGAAAGTTCCCTTAGGATGGACCAAGAGAATTATTGATAGATTGAAGTTGGATTCAAGAAAATACCATTGGGACGATCCTTTCCTTTTCTATGAAGGACCAGATTATGTCTGGCGAAGATGTATTCCTCGGGAGGAAGACCAGAGTGTCCTCACACACTGTCATTCACTTGAGGCTGGAGGACACCATTTGGGAAAGAGAACCGCGCACAAGGTACGTCAATGTGGATTTTACTGGCAGACCTTGTTTCGAGATGCTAATAATTTTGTACAGTCATCCCGATTTGTCAAAGAATGGATGGGACAGTTGGTTATAGAGATGAAATGCCCATGCAACCAATGTTTTTCTGTGGTGTTTTCGATGCATGGGAAATTGATTTTATGGGTCCTTTTCCCAATAGCCATGGATTTGAGTACATCTTGTTAGCGGTTGATTATTTGTCGAGATGGGTAGAGGCTATTCTAACCCGAACCACGGATAGCAAAATTGTTTATAAGTTTATCAAGGATAATATCATTGCAAGGTTCGGGGTACCAAAAGTTTTGATTTCGGATGGGGGTAGCCACTTTGTGAATAAAGAAATGAGATCTTTGGTTAAGGAATATAAAATTGAGCATAGAATAGACAACCCATATCACCCACAATCTAATAGCATGGTAAAGGTTTCTAATAGAGAGGTGAAGTGTATTCTTCAGAAGTTGGTTCCTTCAGATAGGAAGAACTGGTTTAAATTGTTGGACCAAAATCTGTGGGCCTATAAGACATCTTACAAAACTCCACTCGGTAATTCACCTTTTAGGATGATCTATGGTAAGCCATGCCATTTACTCGCAGGGCTAATTCACAAATCTGAATGGGCGACCAAAAAGTTGAATTGGAGTTGTCACCTTGGGAAATTATGCCGGGACTTAAATCTGAATGAGCTAATTGAAATCCGAAACCGGGCATATGACAACGGTGTGATCCATAAGGACAAGGTCAAGAGATGGCATGATAGACACATTAGACATAAAACCTTTGTCCCTGGGCAGAAAGTGTGGTTGTTCAATGCTTAATTGAAGATTTTTCACGGGAAACTCAAATCAAAATGGATGGGTCCCTACATTATCATCAATGTGCATACCAATGGAAGTGTGGATACTACCAATGGATGGGTCCCTACATTATCATCAATGTGCATACCAATGGAAGTGTGGATACTACCAAACTCAATGATGATGCACAATCTTTCTCAGTGAATGGGAAATTGTTGAAGCGATATATAGAATCATCCAAAGAGCAGACAAGTCAATTTGAGGTCATCTACTTCTGCAGATCGAGCACATTGAAGACTCATCAGATCACCCTCCCTACCGACCCCATCGGTCTTCTTCTACATCTTCTTCCTCTACTTAGTCCAAGGCCTAAGTATAGGGGGACCGATGTCATCTGTATATATCATTTCCCTCATCAAATTCCTGCTTACGATCGCCTCATTTCCACCCTTCTTCCTTTGGCTGACCAGAGCCTAAGTATAGGGAGAACCGATGCTCATATGTATATACTCTCCTCATTCACATATCCCGATCGCTTCATTTTCGCTCATCTTCTATACTTAGATTGTTCATAGCCTGTGTATAGGGGGGCAGACCGATGTATCTATTTTTTCCTTTGTCACTCTCTTACGCTTAGCCCGAGCTATGTCTTCTTTACGCTTCTTGTGCTCTGAGGACATAGCACTCGCTAAGTATAGGGGGGTCTGTATATATACTGTGTATATATTTTTCCCATATCTTATACTTTCGCATAAGTCTATATATATTTACAGGGTTGGTCACTAACTTAAAAAACAAAACAAAGCAAAACAAAAAAAATCACAAAAAAAGATAAAGAGTTTTGCTACTAACACTAACTACGTCCAACCCAAAATTTTTGAAAAAAATGGCTTCTTATTCATTTTTTCATTAAAAGAATTTTCCAAAAAATGAGAAATAAGAAAAAATAAGAAAAAGAAAGAACAAAAACGTGGAAAAGAAAAAAATGTGTCTGCATTTAACACATTTGCACTTCATCCAGCATTACATTCATTTGCATTTGTGAAAAGCCTTTGGGTTCTGAACCGAGTTATTAGTAGAAACCAAGAGTGGTCTGGACTTGACCTTAATGCACTTAATTTTCAGAGGAACTACACCGAGAAATAGGATTTTAGAAACTTCAAGTCTATGACTTAATTCTTCGAGTTCAACATGACAATGTGCAACGTTTGACTCTTAGTGTCTAACCTGGTCTCTTCATTCTGGTTACAACTTTGGAATAAGGAATTAATTTGTACTTTCGCACTGTGCACTTAGCTCAACTTGACGGGATGTAGGAAGATTGTGTGAGTTTCTTTTCTGGTAGCGTGGAAATCTAAAGACCAGAGTATGGGTTGAAATAAAGCTTCGGAAAAGGGATGGGCGGTTGGGCACAATTTTTTCTAAGACCCTAAAACATGTACGAAAAAAAAGATTCTATATCCGTAGGGGAACAACAAGATCAAAGCAGAACTACCAAAAATGTAAATACAAAGAAGCCACTACCAAATAAATCTCTGACCAAAAAGGTCCAAGCTTCAAGAAAACCTGCAGATATGGGTGTAGACTCGGCTACACTAGCAAGCTTCACAAGGAGAGGTGACTACACTGGCTACCCTACAGTTCTTTTCTCTTTCTACTAACTTCTCTCTCATTTCGATTGTGAACATGGAGCCACAGACCTTAGAAGGAAGTACCTGACTCCCTGAGCACGAGTTACTAGAGAGGAGGTTTGCATTGTAGTTCGGCATTCTAGATGGGAAGAGCTAAAATCTTTCACACACATGAGTCGATTTTTCAATGTTCATAGGGTATGCTTTGAGAAGAGGATTGATCTACGATGACTTCTGACTCGAAACTGTGACAATGATGTGTAGAATTTGAAGGCCGTTGATTTTAAAATTCTAAGTCTCAAAGAAGTTATGCCAAACTAATAATCCAAAGGTCGAGTCTAGTTTCATTTTCACCTTCATCTCATGGTCTTGGTATGGAACCCAATCTCATTTCACCTCGTGGCATTTCTTTTGATGCTCAGGGACGAGCATGGTTTAAGTATAGGGGGATGATGAATCTGAGATTTATCACTCTAAAAATCATGAATTAATCTCAAATCCCTAAGAATCACTGCCATTTCTTCATTTATTCTGCATAATTAGCATTCATGCATGTTATGATAAGAATTGCATTTTATCACTTATTTTCACACAAAATAAGAAGCCAAAAATCCCAGCCAAAATTGAAATGTAAATAGTCTAACTTCCCTGATTTTTAACTAATTCATGCTACTCCAATTGACCCAAAACCACCTCCACTATGTACATATCACAAACAAGAATAAATAAAAAATGCAAAACAATCAGTATTCCAAATAAGCGGACCAAAAACCCAAACCCTAGTTCTAGGATTTCCGAACTAAAACCCTCATATATTCCTCATCCTGTGTCTGTTTTGATCTATTCACTTTTGAACTAATGTACACTCAATTACCTTCAAAACAAGACCAAGTTCAAGTGAATCGGAGCTCATATGTGAAAGTTTGGTTTTGGGCCACTTTTATACAATTTGTGTTTCAACGATATTTGACCTACTACTTTATGTACATAATTAACCTATTTTATTTTATTTATTTTTCATTTGGCTTCTTTGATGAAAGTTTTATTAAAATGTGCAAAAATCCAAATCCAGACTAAGCTTGAAATCAAAGAAACTAATTGAGTCAGAGTCTTCACTAACTGTCTGTACAAAAATTGTGATTTTCATCTTTTATTCTATTTCTTCTTTTTCTTAAATTAATAAAAATCCAAAAAAATAGATTAATGTGTAAATATTTATTTTTGATTTTACCAATTTTTTTCGGTTTTTTATCTGGATTAAAAATGACAAAAAATTTATAAAATCAAAAAAATCAAGGTATTCTATGTACATGGGATACCCAAAAAATACCACTTTGTGCAATTGATCGATTTTGGTAGCGATGTATTTATGAATGTTGTCGATCTCATCGAGACAATCAAGTTTTCGTGAAGAAACTTTCTCGATCTGAGGTCATTTACTATTTTTACATATTTATAAAAGTATGTATTTTCTGATTTTTGTGGGGCTGACACGTAGCAGCTGCTGGAGCTACCACGTGTCAACCATTTTTGAATTTATTTTTATTTCCTTTCTCTAAAAAAATAACAAGACCCACACATGCGTAGCACGTGCCTCTCACGCACGTGCTCCGCTGCACGCCTCTCCTACTGCTGCCATGTAGTCGAATCACGGTCGTCCGATCCCGACTGATCGGACGGCTGCTTCCTTCGCCTCCTTTCCCAATTGAGCACCGCCGCCCACGAAATCTCCAGCACCGCCCCCTCCCGTGAATCCCTCACCGCCTCCTCCGTGATCTCCTCCTTGTCCCAGATCTCCAATCAAATCTCGCCTTCTCGATTCATCGTCGATCTTCAACCCAATCCAGATCCGGTCCTCACCTCATCTACGATTCCATCCTCCACCATTCTGAATCCTTCCATCTCCGGCGTCACCTCGTCATTCTATTTAAGCACCTCACCTCTGTCGTTAACTCACATTCCCTGACTCCTTCAGATCAAGAAAGAGCCAAGGCCAGTGATTATGACAGCGCCACCACCTCCTCTTCTCTTGTAGCGTGATCCATGGTTTCATACCTCGTTGCAGCCACCTCCTTTGAATGGCTGCCTTGCTCCAGCTTCCCGGTCGTTGAGCCGCCACCTCTAGGTACACTTCTCCGCTACTTCGCATCAACCATCTCCCCCGATATCTTCTCCCATTCACATCGCTTCGTGTCGCCACCCTTTTTCCTCCATCCCGTCGTCCTGCATCCACATCGGAACTGCGCTCCTCTACAATCTCCATATCAGCATCAACAACAGCGGGGGGTACTTTGCGAACTCAAGATATGCATCGACAACCATCTTCCCCATCGATCCTGTGACCACCAATCGTCTCCTTTGACATCGGCTATGTCATCGTTGCTTCACCAAGATGGTCAACTTACCAACATCACCGTCGACTTCAAGCAGCATCACCGACTCTTCTCCCTTGGCTCCTGTTGTCGCTTCATCACCAGCCACCGCCCTGACGCCTGTTGGTCGTGTGTCGGCCGTCGTTGATCGCAACCAGCTCAAGACTTCAAGACGCTACGGAAACCCTTCAATGAAGCAAGTCAACCATCGTAGCCATTGAAGTATCGCAACTCCCAGTTGCTAGATTGAGGTTAATCAACGATCCAGAACACATCTCAGCCTCAGATCCAAGCCAAGAGCCTCGGACATAATGAGGCAAGACCGCACTGCCACGTGAGGCCCGCACCGAGCCACCAGATGAACCAAAGCACCCTCACGTGTGTAGTGTGACGCCAGATACCCCAATGTCACTTGTGTCATACGTGACCGCTAGGAAATTTCCAAAGAAACCCCAGGTGTTAGCATATTTATGAAGGAGGCCCACCACTCAAAGGTCACGTGCATGGTATGTGACCTCTTGAGAATTTTGCAATAATATCCCTCAGATTGTAGGTAAATACATGCATACCCCTCTTCTGCATTATCTTTGTTAATCATTTATTGTAATTTGCATTAATAACCTTGACTTACCCTATTATTTTGAGCAGCATTTTTGCATCATTTCATCTATATCAAAATATTACAATGTTCGTCGATTAATTTTCTACATTATGGCATATGTCTGACATTTTTGTGACTTGTGGTTTATTATTAATTAATTATCTTGAAGAAAGTTACATGCTTTGCCCATTTTGTGCTCTGAATTTCATAACTAATTAACCGTTGCTCTAAAAATTATCGGAAATTCATAGATTGTAGAATTAATTGTATGTTAGACAATGCCAAAAAAGAATTACATTTGTATGCATCGTTTGTCCTCTAAAAATCATTTCACATGTTTCGATATTTAAATTTTAGTAGGTATTAAATCTTGTATTTTTGAGGTTTTGGATTTTTTATAGATCCATCACCTAGTGATAGATCTTGGACAATTTTACCCCTTGAAAATAATTAGGTTTGATAATTATTATAATAAAATTGTGAAATTCACTTTGTTTGCATTCAAAATTTCATAAAAAATTCATCTTGCATCCAAAAATTCCAAAAAATTACAGTGCATTCATTTCATCATCTGTCCAAGTTTTACATTTTTCAGACATCGATTGATTGCTAATCATTTTATAGTCCTTAAAATTGTCCTTATTTGTATTTTGCATCTCAAATTGAAATTACAAAAAAAAGATCGCCTCGAAAACTGTTCATGAACTTTGATAGACAAAGTTCTAGGTTATTCCTTTATCTCCTTGTGTTCAACCTTGGGACTTGCCCAAGTAAAATAAACATAAAATCACATTGATATAAATTAACTAAATTTTGTGTGGTTATTTCTTGACTAATTCCGATTGCCCGCCTACAAAGAAACGACACATTATTTTAAGCGCTCGATAATACACGGCATTTAACTAGGGCTTAATCAGGACTTGTCCTTATCCAGGCCATGGCGCTGTTCTTCTCTATAATCTCTATTCGGTCCAACTTTTAGTTGATAATGCCCATGTCGACTGTTGAAGATTCTATGAGTGTTGCTGCTGACGAAGATGTAGAGGGACTGGCATCAACGTGTGCAATCCTCTGGTAAGAAACAGCCTGCAGGAGAGGCTTCCCCTGAGTGTAGATGCGGGTCTAGGACATCACATTGTAGTTTTCTACCATCTCCTCGTAGATGGACCAGACCTGGTCTTCTCCTTGGCAAAGTAGGAACCTTCGCACAAGGCATTCACAAACTCCTACATCTCAGGTGTCATCCCACAAAAGAAACTTTGAACGAGATTGATCTTGTTGATCTATTGGTGTGGACATCTATTGATGAGCTCTCTAAATCGATCCCAAGCTTCATTTAATTGTTCATTTGGGATCATCGTGAAGTTGCTTATCACAGCTCTTGCTACATTGGTCTAGTCGAGTGGATAGTACTTGTTAAAGTACTCGGTCCGGAGTTGCTCCCAAGTAATGACTACCCTCTCTAGGTGCTTCAAACAGTAGGATGCTTTGTCAACAAAAGAGAACAAGAAGGTAATCAGCTTCATTGTGTCCTTGTCCACAAATCTGTTGTGGACGGTGCTGCATATCATCTAAAACTTCTGTAAAAGGAGATGGGGCTCCTTGGTGGCTAGCCCATGGAACTTGGGCAATAGCTGGATTATCTGGGGACGAAGCTCGAAGTCGCCAAGGATCTCGAGCAGATGGATCCATCTGTGGGTGAGGGCTGCACAAGGATTGTGCAACTACCTCATCGTGTGTGCTGGTCTCACTAGCTCCTACGACTCATCCTGGTGTCCGTCTCCTCCCTCGGCTCTAGGAATATCTCCATCGGCTTGTCTCTGTGGCTCCTCTCGTCCAACTCTCATTTGTGTGACCTCTACCCTCACCTCTGCCATGAATGATCTTAGTTCCATGATCTATCTCTGCATGGTCTCCAAGTAGGTGAGTAGCGTGTTGTTGTTGGCAGCATGGTCCAATACGAACGCAGATCCTTGTGGTTGCTCATCAATCCTTCCCTCACTGTTGGCCATGTCTTCGGTCTCTACAAAGGTAAAAGACCCTAGATAAGGTGTTTTCAAGTGAGCATATAGCTGTGCTGGCCTCTGTACTAGTATCTCAAAGGTGAAAGAAGGGTGGTCGAGGGGGAATAGGGTGGAGGAAAATTCAGGTTCAGAGAGTGGGTTTGAGCTCTTTGAAAATGCCCTAGATGAACGGGGAGGAGTGTTAGAAAGCGGCACTACCAGAGGCAGCTTAAGGGACCTCCTTCCCATCATCGTGATATGGGGATTTATGAACATTGGATCTGGAATGCAAACAAGATGAGAAATCAAACCCCCAATTCACCTACGCAACGCAGTGACGACCGTGAAAGCTCGGGTGTTAATCTTTCAAAGTTTATTGAGGTAATAATTCAATCTATCAGAGTGGTTAAGCGAGCTGTTAAGAGGCCAATTCTCCCAGGAGTCTGTCCCAGATTCCCACAACTAGTTTTGCCCAGCCAGTATGGGTTGTGGACCGTTTATCGGCTAGTCGATCCACCCACTCTGCTAATGAAGACTCGGACCGATTACTGACTACCTGGTGAAATCCTCACTGGAGAACAATCAATCACAAGAACCAGTAGTTTGAAGAGAGTTTAGGCATGAGTCTATCCTAGTGTGCGGGTCACTCTCTCACTGCAAATAAATCAAACAATGAGGGGGTGACTCTCCCCAAAATAAAGATTTTAAGTGAGGTTCAGTTTTAGGTCAAGTTTTCTTTAGTTGTCCCAAATTTTATTGGTTCACTTCCTATGTTATTTTTCTCAATAAAAATAATGTCTAACAAATTTTCTGATTTTCTTGTTTTTTAAGTCAATAAAACTAGGGGAGGAAGACGGAAAAGTTGATGTACGATCAAACACTATGATGCATGTAGAAATAGAAATGCGTACCTTGCTCCAGCACTCTACATGCAGGGTGATCCATGCATAAAAAAAGACAGAAATAAAATTACCTATGTGATGCATGAGGAAATTGTCCCTAAGATGAGCAACTTCTATTAGCGGGAAGAGCTGGTAGTTAACTAATCAGAAAAGAGACATGAGTCTGGTCTTAGACGTCGATCGGTGCCCACCACAATATGTCATGCCAGTGCTATATACAGCCTCTCTCGGCATGTGGTCTCTTAACTAATAAAGTTAACTTTTTTATCTTTATTTTACTATGTCCAATTACGTTCTATGGGAACAGATAATATATTAAGTTGTTTGGACATAGTTAATTACGAGCTCAAGCAAATAGAAACCCTAAATATATGGGCCAATCCTCGAGAACCAAATAGAAAATAAACACGAAAATTCACGAAAAACTGCGGTGAGGTCCTTCGAGTGCACCGACACTCAGCGAAATAGACCCCAAATAATCTAAGTGTCAAAGTGTCTCAAAGAATCTAAGTTATTACAATAATAGTTTTTGTAAAAATAAAGTCTATCTATCTACTATAACTATCTCCTCTCCTCTACTAATCCTCCTCAGATGCAGGCTCCTCTAAAAGCGAACCGAGTCGTCCCTTGAGTGGTTCCTTGCACAAAAAGTGAAACAGAAGATGGTCAGAAAACAACTATAATGGATAGATACAAAAATAATCAAAAGCTGAAATCTAACTACTAAGTTGTGCTCCCCAAAAACGGCGCCATTCTGGCGACACGAAGATCGGCTCTGGTTAAGTATGAAATTAATCTGATGTCGTTGTGACCCAAATTAATCAGTATAATAAACAAGAAAAATCAACCACTCATGAAATCAATCAATCAATGTAAGTCGTCTCTCTATTTTATTGACATGGTATAGCGACCAGGGTGGAACACAAGGAGCACGATTGAAAAACTAAGTAGTCAGATTTCAAGAAAACAAATACTTTCGACGATTTTTTAGTTTTTCAAATGTTTAATTTTCAAATGTATTAAAATAAGCACAAGGAATTAAAGACACACACAACACTCTTTATGTATTTTCGAAATAGTAAAAAATGCTAAAAAAATTATAATAAAAATATTTTTGGATTTGTAGGTTTTAAATTGTTTTTGGTAATTTTTATGGCTTTTTCAGATGTTTTGTGATTTTCTAAAAAATCAAACAGTGATAAAAATGCTAAATAGTGCACAACCAGGAACAATTGAAATATTAAAATATTTAACATGCCCACAACACGTAGATGGTATTATTATAACAAAATACAAGTAAAAATCTACAAACATAAACTAAAAACACTATTTTTGGATTTTTCTTAATTTTATACAATTTTTATAATTTCTTTAAGTGTTTTGTAATTTTTATTGTTTTTATAAGGATTTTTCAAAAAATGGAACTAAAGATAAAATACAACTACTGAAATTTTTGTGGAATTTTTAGGACATTTTTCGAATTTTTTTAATTTTCTCATTACAAACAGGACACTTTTAAGTGGTTTTTGAATTTTTAAGTAATAATAGAAAATGCATGCAAATTAACACATAAAAATAACCATAAATATTACACACTCCCGGAAGATATATGTAGTTTTTGGAGCCAATTAACTATTTTTTCATCCAATAAAAGTTAAGGAATTAAAAATAGTTTACAAGGACTCAAATGTAAATATATTACTTTCTAGGACCAAAGAACAACAGAATACTTAAAGCTCGTGGCCAAACATGCAATTTTTCCAAACAAAATGTGCGCTACACGTGATCCAGATAGGCAGTTTATAAATGAAATTATCAAAAATCAACATTCGTTTCATAACATCAAGAAAGTTAAAGATAAATGTTGCTAATAACCCATAAAACACATGGGGACATATGTGACTCAAACTCGATTGGATTAAAATGCAAATACAAAATCTAGAGGGGTCAGACCATAACTATTTTTAACTACACGTTACAATTATTGGACTAAAAATAAATAAAGATAGCAACATGGAAGAAAGGAAATATACCCTGGCATGGGCACGTAGCACACGCGTAGAAGGCCTTTGACTTACGGCCCTGATGGTCGTTAAGGGTGGATCTGATGGCTCTAATCATAGGTGAGCTTGCATGTCAAATCCACCTACGAAGTCGATCTGACATCTCTGAAAAGGGGATGGATGAGTGGCTGGGAATTGAATCAGGCAAAAGGTGACTCAATCGAACGACGAATGGATGTGTTGGAAGAACTCGACTCGGGTGACTTTCAATCGGCCTTGGAGAGAGATCTACAGGCCTGATGAGGTCATTAAAGGGCTAAGCACCATCGTGAAGCCCCTCTGCGTCGACCATGATTCTCAGATGGAGGAGTTGACGGCTGCATCATCGAGACGGTGGTGCTTCACCTATGGCTGCTTCACCTGAGTAGTTGGGGATCCAAATGGGATTGCAAGCGTGAACTAGTACCTGCTAAGGAGAGGGTGACTCGGTGGCATTGCTCCGGTCCGATTTATTACATGGAATACATAGAAGAAGCAATGGGGGAATGGGTCTCTACTTCCGGTGTAGTGGGAGGTGGAAGTCCAACCTTAATCTCACTTCGATGAGTAAGGCTAAGGGGGGTCAGGCTGTGAAGGAGGAAGGACGATGAGTTGGGGTATCGATTAGTGTGTCGAGGCGTGAATGGCGGGGCTCCAGACCCGGTGGTCGGAGCTGAAAAACAGGCGGTGGTGGAAATGGAAAGTTTGAGTCGAAATTAAAAGTAAAGGCAATATGGGTAAAACCTGATTCTCCTGAAGGGATCAGCAATGTCAGGAGAGGTAGAGGTGGATGTTTTGGCCTCGATATGGCTACGACGGACCAGGGAGGCTAAATGCGACAGAGGTCCAGCCACGTAGCTTGAGCATTGCTGATCCAGCATCAATCCACGTTCCGAAGGTTGCTCGAGGCAATTGTCACTAAGTTGGAGGTATCTAGGGGGTTCTAGGGTGGTGAGGAACAGCTGGAGGTAGCTAGGGTGCTCAAGGGTGGCGAGGAATGAATTGAGCTGCGCTGAACGCGGAAGAGAGTATTTATAGGAGTGCTCAAGGATCTAGAAAGATCATAGAGGAATGCGAAACCCTAGGCAAATCCGACTACGCCTAGGTATACGTGAGGATCAGGATCCTAGGAGCGTAGTAGGGCAGTGAAATCAATGAGAAAGGGCATTGAAGTCTGGTGCTAAAAATGGGAGAAGAAGTTTCGGCGAGGCGAATGCAGACCCGACTCGACTAGGGGAGACGGTTGACTGAAGTCAACAATCAGACGTAGACTAATCAGAAATTAGAATGTACAAAAATGAATGAGTATTAAATGTAAAATAGTAAATGATTTTAAAATAAAAAGTGCATAATTTTTTCATTTTTTATAGCTATTTTTCTGTGATTTTGAATTATTTTTATAAAAAATATAAATATGGTATATACAGTATTAAGTGTTATAACCATGTATACGATACCTATGTATTATGTACAAGTATTTTTATTTTATTATTTTTACCAAAATAATTTTTATTTTATGTTTTAGTTATTTACAAAATAATGTAAGGAGTATAAAAATATTTTTATATGATGATTATAATTTACATATGGGTATTAAATAAATAGGTATTGCATATACACAAGTGTCTTTTGTACAATGAATTGTTGATTTTATTTTTATTTTTATTTTTCTAATTTATATTTTATTTTTATGTTATTTTAAATGGGCTATATGCAAGTATGCAAAAAGAATAATATATTTATATTTTGTCAAGAGACATAAATAATTATTTTGTACAAGTATAGGTGGTATGTACAGTACATGCTCTACCCTTATTTCTCTCTACTTATTCTTTTGCGACCAGGTCAACTCTTAACCTTCTCTTGGGGCTTGTGTCACTCTATATTTATTCTAAATACATCCTTCTGTTTCTTTTCTCTTGATTCTTTTATTTTGTAAAGATAGATGTTAATTATGGGATATTAACAATGACATACATAAAGTTAATTTATTGTATTTACATGTATTTATAGTTGGTTTTGCTAAAAGTTAAAGCTAAAATAAAAGAATAAAGAATGAGAATCATAGATTCATCATGGAGCTCTCATCTCGATCCTTCTCATGGGATGCCGCCATGTTCACTGGCTTATGGTGGATCTGTGGTTGGTGTTGATAAGCTAGAGACAAGGATAATGCATCCTCTCCTTCAACCATTTCTTCAAATATTTACCAGATGACGTCCTCATCCTTTTTGAAATGTGAACCACCACATGCGGAATCAACAAGCCTCTGACTTTCTTATGTCAGGCCCCTAAAGAAGTTTTAGACCAGGCTGGTCTGAGGAATTTCGTGGTGGGGGAACTGCTTTTGTGCATATTTAAACATCTCCTAGCCTTCATGAATGGATTCATGCGGTCCTTGGGCGATGTTAGAAATCATGGATCACATCTGATTGAGATGGCCAAGAGGATAGAATTTATGGAGGAACGCGTACTTGAGTTCCTCCCTAGTCTTCACGACCTTCCCCAGGTGATCTATCCAATATAGAGCCTTGTCCTGAAGGCTAAAGTAGAATGTGGTCTTCTTGACTACACCTAACAGTTTGTTAGGGTAGTGTATTGTGCGACAGATGCGGGAAAACTGTTGGAGATGAATATAGGGCTTTTCATTAGTGTTCCCATGGAATGAGGGAAGAGAGCCAAGAATTGAGGCTTGAGCTCAATGTGTCCATGGACTATGGGAATTTGAATTCACTCGATCATTTGTCCAGCACCAGGATTGTATGTCTCTTTGAGAGTAGGCTTAGAGGCCTCTCTGCTTTCCTCATCTATTGGTCCTCCTGGAGGTCCATCTATGTGTTATTCTTCTCCTCCTTATCCTACTCCTCCTCTGTTATCTCTGTCTCTCCTCCCGTCATTTAGCATGTCCTGGGAGGTGACCTAGGCAAGAGCATGATCTGTTAGTTGTTGCTGGATAAACTGCATAAATGCTAGAAGATTTGCATTCATGGCATTCTGATTTAGTATGGCTATGGGCCCTGATTCTGTTGTTGTGGTCCCTTCACCTTCCCTCAAGGAGACATCTCTGAATAAGACTCATAGGAATGGATCTACACAGGGTCCAGGTTCGATTTTGTACAATAAGATGCATCTCGTTCAGATTGGCAGTTATTGGCACCAAATGGAAAGATGGATATGGAATTAGAGTCAATTACAGATAGATTGGAATGGAGTAGTTGATATGAACTGAAATCGATCTCCATCCATAAGGGGCAACTGTCGGGACAAGAGTGATCCCATTTTATTGAGGAATAAGAAGATGTCAAGGAGCCTAGAGATTTGTTTGTAAAGTTCAAATTAGATTATCAGGAATCACCTCGAATTATTGAAGATGTCGAGTTCATCGAGTCGATGTGGGTGTCGGTGAGCTCCCTACTAAACCATCCATCATTCGACATTCTCGAGAGAGAAGTAGAGTAGATGAGGAATGTTCCAACACGATGATAAACAATAGATGAAATGGAGAGAAGATAGGTAGAAGGCTCAAAGTGAGCAAAACAAAAAGAATTAAAAATATATTAAATGAAAATGGGTGCAATTATGCGGGATTGGATCTTTGACCTAAAACTTGATCCAAAACAATAACCATGTGAAGCTGTAAGAGTTTGGGCATTTTTTACCTTTTCTATTTTATTTGTATTTTAGGCAATCTTTTAATAAGTCCTTAGACCTAACACTATAGTAAAGTGAGTACTGCCAGAAAAGTATATCGTACTTCCCACTTCCTTTATAACATATAGCTTGTACTTTTTAAGAGAATCCTAGCTATTGGGTCTACATCCACTACTAAACCGAAGAATATAGGGGGATGCAAATATGAGAATTTGATATATCCCCCATGCGGGGTACTCGAACGTGGAACGACGACCCTCATGAGGGATGGCCTTATCTCAATACTTGAGACTAAGTCTGTATGCAGATGAATCCCTACTCGCCCATGCACGATAGTAGAACCAATACTTTGTGTATCCAGTCAACAACAAGGCAATACACAGGCTAAGTCTTTGGCTCTATTTCCTAGGGTTGTGCCTCACTCTATCTGGAGTGTACAACAACAATAACAACAAAGCCTTTTCCCACAATTAAGTAGCGTCGGCTACATAGATTCTTCGCCTCCATTCAGATCTATCTTGGGTCAATCTCGAGCTTATATCCAAAAAACTAAGGTACCTACGTATAGTTTCTTTCCAACACTTCTTGGGCCATCTTTGCCCACTCTTAATTGGCTCAACAACCCAACACTCGCATCTCCTAACTGGTGCATCAACTGATCTTCTTTGCAAATGACCAAACCATCTTAAGCGGTTTTCTCGCATCTTATCCTCGATCGGAGCTACATCTGTCTGGAGTGTACCAGAAAATAATGTGGGCATTATGGACCCAATACAATGAATGCATGTTATAATTTTATTTTTGGTTGAAGTTTATTAAACAGTTCCCTTATTTAATTTTTTGTATTTTCAATTTTTGTGAGTATTTTTCAGAAATAATTTGCATAATGATTTTTATGGATTTTCTTTAAAACCTAAGTGATACAAAACTGGGAGAAAAGACAGAAAAGCCTTGCAAGTGACAATATGATGGAGAACTCACCATTGTATCAAATGATGCATGCTCAGATAAAAGACTTACAGTTCTTTCCAGCTCCCTCCATGCGAGATGCAAGATAGAAATTTAAATTACACTACATGAAATGCAAAGCTGGTGAAATCTCCCTAAGCAGAAATTGTTATTATCGTGAAGAACCAATTAGTTAGATCTAAGTCCAAGTGTAGAACTATAGGTACGTGCAAATATTATGTGTTTTGATCGAGATTACTCGATCAAGCAGCCCCTACAGATCTAACAACTCATTCACATAAAATAAATGTAAATAAAGGCAAAAAATTCAAAATACAGAAATAATAAAAAATAATGAGAAAAATAGGGAGGATAAAAGGTAGAATGTGATAAAAACACGATTAAAATCGAGCGGTCCCCTAAGTAAACACACTAAGTAAAATAGGTCCATGAGAGTTTATGTGTCCAAATGTCCAAGTCCCTATATTATACAAACTAATAATACAGATATAAAAGTCTCTCTCTCACATACACACAAAATAAAACAAAATCTATACCAAGCTAATGGTTTACATGGCTCCTTGGTCCTCCTCCCTTCTCTCTCCTACGTATTAAGAAAAGAAAGATGGCCTTCACTCTACTTGGCAGTCTCGACTTCCTCAAAGATCGTCCTTGTGTAGCGATCCCTCGCAAGAACATCAACGAAGAGATATGATTAGCACAGATAAACAACTATTTGAAAAAATAAAAAACAAGAAATGAAATAAATAGATATGCACAATATCTATCCTACATTGCTCCTCATCAATGACGCAATCTGTTCAATCGAGAGATATGTCAATCCTAACGACCGGTCTTGGAGGGTTTGCGGTGTCTAACAAGTCGGATCCAACAATCGCTATATCGGTCGCTCTTACGATACCTTGATCGCAAATCAATCAACTAAGAGAACAATCAGCCCACGATAATGAATAAACAATAAATAAAATATTGTGTGGAATTTATTATAACCTACAAATAAGTGTGTATAAAAGCAAGTGTAGGGGTCGAACAACTGAAAGCAAACTAGATAGGAATAATTATTATTCATTAATAAAAATCAATAATAATTATTTTTGTACTTTTTAGCTTTTTGATTTTTTGCGGGTTTTAAATTATATTTAATTTTTATGTGTTTTTAATGTTTTATATTAATTTTTTTAAAAATTTAAAAATTTTATTTTCTTTTTAGTTTTGTGAATTTCTAAATTTTTTTTAATGATATATTATATACATTCTAATATTGCTAATATAGATAATATATAGAATATATAATAAATATATCCAAATAGATAAAAATATATACAGGAACAATCGTTTTTTTATGGCTTTAAATATATATATAAGAAATAATAATTATAAGTAGTACATAAGTATGACAAGGTATATGTAGTATATATAGGGTTGTATAATTTTAAATATATGCAAATATACCTAAAAATTTTGAAATAAAATGTTTTTTTGTTTTCAATGTTTTTCTCTATTTGTAAGATTTTTATGTAGATTTAGCTAATTTTTATGTATTTTTAATGTATTAAAGATATTAAAACACTGATTATATTAATAGGTCAAACTGTTTTGTAAATTAAAAATAGATTTTAATGTCAAAAATGCCCAAAAATATATTTAATATATACTATATAATAGAAATAAAAATAAGAAAGAGAAAACTATTTTTTGGATTCTATAGAATTTTTACTGATTTTATGGGGTTTTGCTATTTTAAGGTTTTCTTTCTTTATTTTTTGTGATTTTTGGTGAGGAGCTATAATATATAGTATTATATACTCTATTTTTTGGAATTTTGAAAGTCAATTTTATATTTTGTATTATTTTATGTGAACAAAGAATATATATATACCTCATAATATTTTTTAGTAAATAGAAAAATGTAGTAAAATTCTAAATAAGCATATGTATGCGTACAAGCATCTTGTTAAGCATCTACAACATTTTCCCAAATTTTATAAGCACAAGATGTTTTTAAGAAAATTAGAAAAAAGAAAGAAAAATAAACAACCTAGCAAGGATATTTATGTAATATTAATATACCACAAGGGCCTCCACGAAAATATCTCCAAAATATAGCACGTATTTTATAATTTCCAGGATTAAACAGGAATAATTAAACTCACAGTGGTATCAATGCAAAATTCCTGCTTTACATGTTGGTGTACGTAAGGTGTGTTGGCACATTACCCAAGTGAAATATAGATAAAATGCAGGGGGTTCAGTGCCAATATTACACAAAATTTGAAGTGCCTCTTAAAATTTACATGACCAAATATTAAATAAGAAAAATAAAGGGGGATATTGTGAAATTTACCCCACTTATGGTGCAAGATCAGGTGCTTCTCCTTGCGCTACGTAGTCGATCAATGGTTGGGAGGCACAACGGTTCGTTGTTGATCTAATGATGGTGATAGAACTTGGCACCTCCCCTCGAACCGACAGCAAGGAGGCTAACTCAAAGAACATGGAAGAACAACTAAGATGTTGGCTTTGATCACGTCGATCTTCGTTCTCCGAGCACCAATCTCCCCGCCGACGGCTTCTTGGGAGGTGCCACTCACACATGAGGTATCGGATCGATTCAGACCCCATCGATCGGGTCCTGGAGCACAAGAGCACTAGGAGGTCCATGTCAAGCATTGGAATCACACTCCAATGCAAAATATTAGAGGAGGATGAGATGGTCTCTCTCTCGACCCTCTAATGAAGTTGGATGCACGCTAAGGTGTGCATACAAATGATCTCCAACAAATTCGGTGGAGAGGAGCTCTACTGACTTTAATTCATGTATAATCAAGGGGGAAACAAAAGTGGAAAGATGCAGAAAATCATGGGGGTTAAAAATGGAGTGAATAGGCGAGTCGAGCGCAATTGGGTTACATGGAATTCAAGCTGGAGCTTAAGCATCTAGAAAACTAGCATCCTAAAACTACACTAGGTTATGGGCTAAATGCAAGAAGTAAATGTTACTCTAAGACGTAGGAATGAAAAGCTACCTAAGGAGTGAAAGAAAGCAACTCGAATAGGTGCATATACTTGGAAAGCTTACCGAAGGAGGTCTGGTGAAGCTGGATCATGTTGATCTATGCATTTATTCACACTGCAAAGGGTAGGGAATCACTCTCTATCATCGGACAACTCAACCTAGTTGATCTTATTTAAGTTATAGGGCAGAATCGGGTATTAAAAATCAAAAGGGGCTTTGGCTGGCTTTATTTATGCAAAGAGGAAGGGGTGGAGTTCGAGAGGAGATGGCGTGAATGGTAGAGGAGTTAGGTGGAGGGCAGAGGGTCATTGTGAAGTAGGGGAGATAGGGGAGCAGAAGGGTAAGTTGCTCGAGAAGAATGGTGCAGTGGAGGTGGAGTGGAAATGGGAAGAAAAAGAGGCTTCATGTGTTCTAACAAGAAAGAGGTGGGTGCAAGGACAATAAGCCCACTGGGTCAACAATCCTAGATTCTTGGTTGGTCCACGTGGACCAACTAGAAGATAGGGATGCAAAAATTCCTTATTAATTGGTTTCAAATTGTAAATGATTTTATTTTTTAGGTCAAAACATAAAAATTGTTTATTATTTTATGAAGTATTTTATAAGCATGTTTATTTATTATGACAGGCTAATTTATTAGGTGTTAATATTTACATGTATATACATTGGTATAAAAACTTATATTTTGGGACATTTTATTTTTATTTGTTTTTTATTATTATACTTATGTATTTTATGAATTTATAACTTATTTAATTACATATTTACATATTTTTAGTTTATTTTTCTGATTTTATTTATTTACTTAAATAAATGATTATTCATATTATATAGGTATAGTTTATCTATTTATTTTAATATATTATTTATTTTAATATATTATTTATTTTAATGTATTTTAATGGTTTCATTTTATGATTGTATTTTTCATGTAATTGAATAATATTTACAAGTAAACAAAATTATAAAAAAGATAGAAAATATAAAGAATGAATATATTGAATCTTATATACAAGTCTATAGTACAATAAGGACCCGAAAGCCAACTTCTGAATATGAGATCTATTTTTAATGAAATTACCTTCATTAAATCGTTAATTAAATTATATGAACAATAAAGGTGAGTTTGATGAATTTTGAGTCTATATGGAGGAGATACAGGGCTGGGAAGTTTTGTTTACGGATTTTTGTTTTGTGTGTCTCGGATGCATTGAAAATTATTTTAATGTGAAATAATTTAGTATTTTTCTTTGTATTTTTATGTACAATATTCATGTAGAGGGTTTCATTGTTTGAAGTTAAAATTATGAAAATAAAAAAGGTGCCAAGAGGGTATTTATTGAGCAAATGAATTAGGGTCTTGAGGTGTTTTATGTACAATTTATCTACCATATCTCCCCCTAATTTAGTCCTTGCTGACCATGCCATCATGATGACTTGGTCTTAGGGATAGGGTCATTAAATGTCTCTAGCACTTCATTTATTTTTCTTTTCTTTCCTTTATTCTTTTATTTTGGAATTAAATACATTTAATTATACAATATTTATAGGTCAATAAGCGAATGTTATTTTGTACAACTTAATGCTATGTTTATCTATTTAGATAGGGATTTAAGGTGAAAATAAATTTATAAAGTTGATGAAATGGAGATAAATTAGAAGATTCATACCTTTTCAGTGAAAGTGTCGAGTGCATTTGGCATCGGTGCATTCCTCAGGAGGTATACACCAGTGTCCTCAAGCATTGTCATAAGCTCGAAGTAGGAGGACACCATTCTAGAAGTAGAGCAGCAGGGAATGTATTGTAGTGTGGCCTTTGCTGGCCTACACTATTCAAAGATATTACAACATATATTAAAGGATGTATTGACTGCCGAAATTAGGAGGTACCATCGATTCCAAAGATTCAATGCCACTTAAGTTCATCCAAAACTCTGATGTATTTTATGCTTGGGGAATTGACTTTATGGGTCCATTTCCTTACAGTCAGAGATATGAATACATCTTGCTTGTCGTTGATTATGTGAGACGTTGGGAGGAGGCTATACCCACTCAATCCACAGATGCATATATGGATTGTTGCTTTCTTAAGGACAACATTATATCACAGTTCAAAATTCCTAAAATCTTGATCTCAGATAGAGGCAGTGATGAATCTCCATTTCGTCACCTTTATTCTTTCATTTTGGCCTTTAATCCCTAGCTAAATTCATGCATATATCATTATTTTGCATAAAATAACACCTACCAATTATTGTGTAAATATTGTATAAAATACTACATTGAAAGCTAAAATAAAAGAATAAATAAATATAAAGAAAAATGTAATACCAAAGGTATTGAATGATCCAAAACCCTAAGACCTAGGCACCATGATTATTGGGTTGACAAGGAATAAAGTAGGAGGAGATAAGGGCCAATAGACATAATAAAACCATTTTTGTCTATTCATCAATAATTCTAATTTGGGTCCTATTATATTATTTATTATTTATACCCCAAATAAATAAACATCTTACATGAAAGTTGTAGAAGAAATGTATAGAAAATACAAAATTTAATTTCATATAAAGCAATGCACAGTGTACGTTCTACATTTAGAAGAAACATCCAAAATCCAAATTTCTAGACCTACATCTCCACCACATGAATCAAATTTCATCAAAATATATTTAATTGTATATAACTTTTTATTAGCTTTTAATGAAGGCGGTTTCATTTGATTGGGAGTTAAGATGCAAAATTTAGGTTTTGGATCCCTATTGTATATTATACCTAAATAAAATATCTATTTTAATTACTCTATATATTTTTCATACTATTATATTTTTATAATTTGTAAGTATTATTTGAAACATATATACATAATTAAATAAATAAAATATTTAAAAACACATAAACTAAATAAGTCAATTTAGTACATAGGTGAATATAATATACATATACATATATAATTAATACCTATATTCATTTACGTATGCAAATAAACTCATAAAAATAAAATAAAAATATAATTAAGTGCATCTAAATAAGCTATAAATATATATACTATGTGCATAAATCAATAAAAGCTAAAATACAAAATAAAAATAAAATACACATTATACAAGTAAATTATAGTTATACTTGTAAAAAGTAACACATAATAAATTAAGGCGTAAAAATAAATAAAAAACTTATTAAAATACTACATAAAATAATAAACATTTTTAATATTTTAACAAAAATAAATAAAATCATTTATTTTTTTAATTTGAATTAATCGGTAATTATTTAATTGTTTTAATTCTAGTGGTCCACATAGACCAATGGGGAGTCCAGATTAGTTGACCCTGGTAAACTGTCTGACCCCCCTAGTCCTGTAGCCGTTAGAAGAGATTTTACCTTATTTTACCCAATTTTGGGGACCGACTCGCACTAAAATCACTACTCCACATGGACCAATGGTGTAGCACTAAAATCACTCTTGTACTACTAGTACCCCCTGGTCATGTAATAGTAGTGTAGTGTCGCCCTTTTATTTCCTTAGATTTTATCTAGTATATTGTAAAATCCAAAAACTTTGATCAGTGGAGCTCCATCTCTGCCCTCTTTTTTTGCCTGTCACGACCACCCTACACCTTTATTACATCCCTCATCTCCCCCATCATCCACTATACACCCCAGGCACATTCACTCATCCATATCATACTTTGATCCGGAGGTTGGCTCGCCTTCTCATCCTCATCGCTGGTGAGCTTTGCATCCCCCATTCTCACCAATCTGTGTCAGCTGAAGCCTTCAGAGGCTTCGTTTTTGCGCCCTTTATCTAACCTTGTAGGTTTCAAAAGAACCCCATTCTAAGGGTACTCAAGGCAGGAAGACACTCCTAAGGTTCTCAGCACCTCCAGGGTTCCATCGATGATATATGGAGGATTTCGATGCCATCTTTCAAAATGGTTCGACTTTAGGAGCATTTCAGGCCATTTTGCAATGAAGGAGGAGGACAGAGGCCCATGATCCATCGATTTGAAGCATACATGGGTGAACGTTCTTTCTAGTTCATCCGGGTGACCTATGGGTCATCCAATCAGGTGTCGCAGCAAAGGTGTACAGTTATCATTGGATGCACGAGCCCTCAACTATGAGATCATTAGGCGGAGATCTAATCCCGAGCGTCCAACAATGAATCAGTACTAACCGTTGTGATGTAGCCATGTGGATAAGTGAAGGAGATCAGGATGTTACTAAGTGTCGCTTTGAGGGTATTATGCACTTCTGATCACCTAGTTTTTTGTATTCCATATCTAGACTATAAACATTTGTTTGTAATTGTAAAATTCTTGTAACATTTGTGGTTTGAACCCTACAATGTCGGCTATTTACACTTTAGTCCTCCACCACATGACCTCATGTGCCTGTACGCGTGAGGTGTGGGTATTTTGCAGAAGGGGACCCTCGACTTTTTAATATTTCATTTTATTCTATATTTATGAAATATTAGTGTAATATTGTTCTGGAAATTTTGCATTTAGCTCCTTGTACTTTGTATTAATTGCATAAATACCCCTCCGAGTATGGTTTATTGGATATATTTGGGAAAATTGCTCGATTGCCCTTATACTTTTTTTTATTTTGTTTGAAAATAGTATCGTGACTTTAAATATTTGCATAAATGCCCCTATCATATTGTAATTTTAATTTATAGACTTTATTTATGTTAACAATATTTTTTATGCCTAAAAAATACATAGAAAATTAGGATATGTACCTTATATATTATTCTATCACATATAATTTTATTAAGGTATTTTAACCTATATTTCTATTTACGAAAAATAAAAAAAAAGCTATTTTTCCTTATCTAACTAAGAAAAATACATAAAAACATAATTTTTTTGCAAAATTCAAAAAAAAATATTTTTTATTACCCTATTTTGCATAGAGTACAAAAACCCTAAGTTAAGAAAAGAAAACCACTAAAAATTAATTATTTCCAAATTCCTTATAAAAATTAATAAAAAATCTATAAAAAATCCAAAAATTGCGTTTTCTATTTTTGTATTTAGTTTGTTATATCTAATACATATTAAAATTAGTTTTGTAAATTTTTGAGTTTTTTAGTTATTTTTTAAATCCAAAACTATTCGTCCTTATTTATTGCTTACTATTTTCCTATTACTGATCAATTAAAAATACAAAAAAATAATGAAAAATAAAAGGAAAATCTCAAAAGTAGAAGAAAATATAAAAAATATTAAACAATTTATTATGTATATTTAGAGTTTTATAGATATTTCTATCTATATACTAGCATATATACTATAGGCATATCTGTATCTATTATTACTATTATTCATAAAATAAAAAATATAAAAATTACAAAATTTAAAAAAATTATATATACACAAAATAAAAATCCATTACATTAAATATTTGAAAACCCAAAAAAATAAATAAAAAACCCTTAAAATCCCAAAACATCTGTTGTTTTCTTTTAGTTGATTTTTGTTGTCTATCCCTCTTCTCCCTGTCTTCAACCCCTACCATACGTGTCACTATACACATTTTATTGTAGGGTATAATAAATTTTTATTCACACTTGCTTCATTGTTTCGTCTTTACATTATGTGGGTTGATTGTTGAATTACTATGAGTCTTGTGAGCGGTCACCTTAGCGATAATTTATTCTCGTACTCCATGAGGATAATTTTAGATCATCATAAGACTCTAGTTCTCAATGGTGTCGTTGTTGGGGAACAACACATAGGATAGATTTTTGGGTCCTTTTATTTCATTATTTTTCTTTGTTCATTTTCTCTTTTATTTGATATAATTGTTTATTGTGCTAATATTTTCCCTTATATTTTTTTCTTATAAGGGACTTCAAGATAATGATGACTACCTTGGTGGTTGAGGCACCCGAGTCGAGGGACTTGGAGATGATGACGACCACTTAGGTGGTTGAGGCACCTGAGTCGAAAGGACATTCTTCCTTTCTTACTTCCTCTTTGACCCACACTCATCTTGAGATTTCTACTATTTTATACGCCTTTTGTTTCTCGTTTATCACTGTATCCTTCATCCTTCATCTATCTTCCTCATTCCCTTCATGATGTCGACTCCAGGATGGTTTCGTCGGAACTCCACCGACAACTACATCGATTCCTTGGGTTTGACATCTACTCGAATAAGGGTTGATCTCCAAGAAGATAGGACGGACCACGAAGACTTCTCCTTGGACTCCCCTATCTTCACTTGCTTTGGAAACCGATAATACTCTTATCTCGTTCTCCTTTCTTCTACCACATTTATTTCGCCAATAAACCCTTATTCGAGACAGACTCTCATCTCGAACTTGCTCCATCATTTCTAAGGATTGATTGGGTATTATTCCTCATGCATATTCACCATTCGATCATGAGCCCGAGCATGATTCCAACAATGAGATGGCTCCCTAAGGCTGAGGAAAGGGACCACAACTTCCAACCAGTGAGCAGAATCATGAGAAGGGCACAAGTAAGAATGATGTCAACAACCAGTTACTCGCTTCAATTAAGGTAATTTAACAACAACTGATCGATCAATCACTTGCCGAGGTCACCTTCCAAGAAGTGTTAAACGATCTTAGGAGGAGATCAGAAGAGAGAGAAGGAAACCCATAAGGGGGTGATGATATTTCTGATGATGATAATCACTCTATAGATGGACTCCACGAAGGTGAGAGGGATTCAAGGAGAGACCAACCTAAGCCCACTCTCAAGAAATTATACAGTAAAGAGGTCCTGTGTATCAATATGTGCATCCAGATTCCTCCAATCCATAGAAAATTCTAGCTGAAGACACAGATCCTTTTCCTCCTATTTTCTATGGGAATTTAAATGAGGAGCCGTACATCTATCTACAGTAGTTCGACTGCATCTGCATTACGACACACTACCCCAACATCCTATTGGGTGTAGTCAAGATGACTGCCTTCTCGTTCAAACTTCAAGGCAATGCATTATACTGAATCAACCATCTGGGGATGGTGGTGACGACCTGGGAGGACCTGAAATAATCTTTCCTGCACAAGTACTATCCTCTCATCCGTCTAAATCTCATGAGATCGAAGAGAACTAGTATCTCTTAGGGACCCCAAGAGTCCTTCCATGAAACCTAGGAGACGTTTAGTGACCTGATTGAGAAGTGCCCCCACCATGACATACCGAGGACTTGCTTGGTCCAACACCTCTTTGCAGGTCTGACTAAAGTTAGTCAACGTCCGGTTGATGTTTCCTGTAGAGGATCCTACTTCAATAAGGATGAGGATGCAGTATGGCTAATCTTGGAGGAGATGGCCGAAGGAGAGGCCATGTTATCCTCATCACATTCCTTCCAGATCTCGTTGCCACCACATGTCCTCCACAAGAATGTGAACATGGTTGATATGTATGAAGTCGACATGTGTGACATTCTGACCTGACCATCATCATAAACCACCTATTGAAGGTAGATATCATTGAGAAGACGTCACATAACCTAGAGAAGCTCACTGAGATCGAGAAAAGAGAAAAGAGCCTAGACAAGCTCGATATCATCACCAAGCAGCTGAAGTTACTGGTGAACACCGTCAATGAATGCATGCAGTGATAGCTGCACCTGAGCCTCCAGCTGAGAAGAAGTAGTAGACACAACCATAACTGCCTCGACTGAGTCCCAGTCAATCTATGATCTAGCATATATACTACGTGCAGGCCCCGGAGTAGTAGTCACCACAACCGCAGACTCATATGGTTGTCTACCAGCGACCAGAGTTCCATCATCAGTACCTTGAGTCTTGTTCTCCACCTCCCCTTCTCATTCAAGAGGTGAGTACCGTTTGGGGAAATGACCAGCAATTGACCTATCCTTAAGGACAACTACAGGGTCAGCATAATTCCAACAAGATATATAATGATCAACAAGGAGGGTGCAATTTCCAGCCCGACCCAGCCCAGCAACAACCTCCGCAACAGGGATGCAACAGGAGACAGATTAACTATCAGCATCAGTCCGGATACCACAACTAGTAGCCAACTACTTAGTACTCCTCGTCGCTGTACCAACAATACCCTCCTCTTCCTCCTCCTCCTTACTCTTAAGGTTACCAGAAGCAACCTCCCTCCTACTAGCAGAACCATCGATCTTATCTGACTGAACCTTTTGTGGTTGCCTTGGTTTACCCATCCCTTGATTTCCTAGCCCATCTTGTGAGGAATATGGATGAGATGAGTTAGAAGATAGACGACCTGACAGTCACCAAGACTATCATCCCAGCTCAGGTCGAAGAGAATCCAAACAAATTCTGTCGTAAGGAGTAGAATCCTGCAATGCCCAACCTGGTTTAGGTTAAAACCATTTATTTTGTCTAATGATGTACATCTCAGGAACGACATGACACTCGGGCCATCTACAACAACAAAGGGGAAAAACAAAGTGTCCGACGGTGAATTGCTAGTCAGGCCGACATCAGGGCCATCATAATTTTTTGGAGCAGAACCACCTAATACAAAAAGATAGTACTAGTCCCAGTGAAGCCACGCCAGCCTTTGAGATGCCAGCACCTGTAGTAGAACTAGAGTTAGCTGACAGAGTTGTGTCTGTCACTTTTGGTCCACAACGTGTAGACGATTCTATTCCTTTTGCCATGTTCAAGTACAAAAAGACATGGACAGAAATGTGAATGAACATGTTTTTTATGGTGTACATTTGCCTTTTCCTTCAGGAATAAAATCAAAAATAGTAAAAAAATAAAAAATGCTTTGTATAATCCTGAAATAGTCCAAATTTTGCGAAACTTAATTCTTGAGATGCCATTGCTAAAAGCCATGGAGTACATTCCTACAGTAAATGAGGACTTAAAGAGGCATGTATAATGCCACAAGAAGAAGAATTATGATAAGCATATTCTCACCATGGCTAATGTAAATGCCATCAGTAACCTCCTGAACAAGAAGAAAGATAAGGAAGCACATTTAATCAAATGAACAATATTCAACCAGGAGTTCGAGCGTATATTGCTTGATAGTGGGTCTTCTATCAACTTGTTGCCATTGTTACTACTCACAGAATTTGTGTTGGGACAGCTTAAACCTACCGTGATGATTCTGCAATTCGTGGATAAATCGATCAAGTAGCCTCAAGGTATGTTGAAAGATGTGATTGTCAATGTCCAAGGGATACAATTCCCTGTAATTTTTTTGTTTTGGACATGGACGCCTCCACACCCCGATCATAATTGGATGACCATTCCTTCAGACTACTAAAGTAGTAATCGACTACGGCACCGGAGAAATCACATTTCACTCCAGAAGTGACAAAGTGCAGATAGAGAGTGTCCCTGAGGCCTAGACCTGCATAAGTTGTGTCTAGGATAAGGGTTCTTAAATCTCAATGTTTTGAGGATTGTGATTTTTTAGTTGTGATTCAAGATACAAATTTGTTTTTGGATGACAAAGAAATGCTGGATTTCCTCTCCACTAAGGAAGTACAAGAAAACACAGTCTAGCTTATCGATGTCTTTGAAGATGAGGTCTTTGCCGATGGGTATTCTGAGATTGTTGAACAATCCTCTCATCTGAGTAGGAAGATTTTATTGTCGATCTGTGTGATATTTTGAATGATGAAGCTGAATTGCCAGAGGTGGACAACCAATAATCAAAAGAACTAACACATGTAGATGTCACCGAAGTCAGCACTGAAGTAGCTCCCACACCACCATATCTCAAACCTTTGCCCTCCAATATGATGTATGTCGTCCTTGCTGGAGAACCAAACATATATCTGATCATAAACAATGTTCATTTGACTAAAGACCAAGAATCTCGTCTGATGTAGGTTCTTTAATGAATCTGCATGGCTATAGGTTGGAAGATATTGGATCTCCATGAGATTAATCCGTTATCATGCTCGCATCACATTTACCTCGAAGATTACAGCAAGCCTTCCCGTGAATTCCAGTGCAGATTGAATTCGAATCTCCAAGTGGTTGTAATAAAAGAAATTAATAAATGGTGTGATGCATGATTCATTTATCCCATCTCCAACTCCAAGTGGGTGAGTCCCCTGCATGTAGTGCCCAAGAAGTATGGGATCACCATTATTACTAATAACAAAGGAGAGGAGATTCTAACCAGAGTGCCGACATCCTAATGAGTTTGTCTGGATTACAGACATCTCAATCTCACCACCAAGAAGGACCATTTTCCATTGCCCTTTATCGACTAGATTCTCGAGAGACTTGGCTGTGAAGGAATACTTCTTTTTCTTGGATGGGTATTTTGGATACAATCAAGTTGCAATCACACTTGAGGATCAAGAGAAGACCATGTTCACATGTCCTTTTGATATGCATGCCTTCTGACAGATGTCGTTCGGGATGTGTAACGCCACACCGCATTTCAGCGATGTATGTTAGTCGTATTCGTAGACATGGTGAGCAGTTTCCTTGAGGTGTTCATGGATGATTTTTTGGTTTATGGAGGTTCATTTGATCAATTTCTTCATTTTTTAGACCATGTTTTAAGGAGGTGATGTGAGTGAACCTTGTGCGCTCGTGGAATAATAGCAATTTCACGGTGACTGAAATGATAGGGCTAGGTCACATGGTATCAAAACGTGGCATGGAAATGGACCCATCCAAGGTAGAAGTAATTTATAACCTCGAGTCACCAACCAATCTGAGATAGGGTCTGGTCATTTTTGGCGTACGTCAATTTCTACCGACGATTCATCAAAGACTTCAACGATCTCACTCGACCGCTGACAGAATTGCTAGGAAAGGATATTAATTTCATTGCGGATAATCATGCTCTCCAAGAATTTAATCAGTTGAAAGAACTGATCACACATGCTCCTTTCCTACAACCACTTGATTAGTCTCTACCCTTTGAGATCATGAGAGACACAAATTATTTTACAATTGGTGTTGTACTATGACGAAGACAAGATGGGATTCCATTTGATATTCGTTACGCTAGCTGAACAATGGATGAAGCTCAGAAAAATTATACAGTTATAGAGAAATAGATGCTAGCCTTAGTGTTTGCCTTGGAGAAGTTCATATCACATCTCCTCGGATCAAGGGTGATTATTTACACTGACCATTCTATGAGCAACTATATTCAATGAAAGAAAGACACCAAGCCTCATCTGATTCATAAGATCCTTCAACTGAAAGAAGTCAACCTAGAGATTCGTAACAAACCAAGTGTTAAAATGTGGTTGTAAACTATCTTTCCATGATCATCAATGCAAAGCCTCCTGAGCAAATTTCAATTAATATCACTGAAACCTTCCCGGATGAGGCAGTCTTGTCTATATCCTCTCTCCCCTCGTATGCAGATATTGTAAATTATCTCATCTCCAAGAATACTCATCTGGACTGACCGAAGATACAACGAGACAAGTTCTTGGCAAACATCCATTTCTACCAGTGGGAAGAACCACATCTATTCTGAGAGGGCCTGGATTGCATCTGGAGGAGGTATATACCTCAGGAGGAGATTATGTGTATCCTAGACCCATGTCACAAGTTCGTCTTCAGTGTACACCATTCTGGAGAGAGAACGAATATGAAAGTGTTGTAATGTGTCCTTTGGTGGACAACTTTATTCAAGGATGCAGATGATTTTGTAAAGAAGTGCACTGACTATTAGAGAATGGCTGGAAACATCAACATGCGTGATATAATGCCTCTGTAGTACATTCATATGTTTGACATCTTTGATGCCTAGGGAATTGACTTCATGGGTCCATTCCTAACAACCATCGTTTTTAGTACATCCTACTTACCGCCGACCACGTAAGTAGATGGGTGTAGGCAATCCCAGCCTGAACTGCAGACAATCACACAATCTATTGCTTCTTTAAAGCTAACATCATCTTGCGGTTTGGCATCCCCAAAATTCTCATTTCTGACGGGGGGGATTTATCAACAAGGAGGTCAAGAAGTTGACCAAGGATACGACATTGAACATCATTTTGTTGTGCCGTATCACCCAGAATCAAATGGCTTGGCTGAATGTTCCAACAGAGATATCAAAACAATATTATAGAAGCTTGTACATCCAGATTAGAATACATCACAATTGCTTCATTCAGTTCTTCGGGCTTACCACATGGCATGCAAGTCTCCACTTGTCATGTCTCCCCACCTCCTTGTCTATGACAAGCCTTGCCACCTGCCCATGGTATTAATTCACAAATCCTTATGGCATTAAACATGAACAACCTTGATTCTGAGCGAGGAGGAAAGAATGGAAAAATTGATATGAACCGACTGCTTGAATATCGAGACTACCCATACGATAACAACCTGATGTACAAAGCAAAAATCAAGAAATGGTACGATAAACACATCCGCAGGGAAACTTTCCAACCTGGAAAGAAGATGTGGTTAATTTATGCAAAGTTGAAAATTTTCTCAGGCAAACTGAAGAGCAAGTAGACTGGACCATTTATCGTAAAGACTGTAAGTGACAATGGGGGTATACTCATATCAAAAATATCACCTAATGCACAACCCTTTGTAGTTAACAAACAGTTTATGAATCCATATCTCGAGCATGACACATTTTTGTCCATTATTAATTCGATTGAAGTTGCATTTCAGGATGATCTCTCAAAAACAGAAGGATTAATCACAAAAAGCTGAAAATTCACAAAAAGATTTTGCTTTCTTTCTTTTCTTATTTTCCTTTTCATTTTTCTATTTCTTCCGAAACGGTGTTCACCCATTTCATCATTACTATACATAGAGCATATTTTGTCATAAGTATTAGGTGGTGACTGATGAGGCTAAGAATCGGTATCGCAGCTTTTCTTTTTATTGAAGAAAGTGGTCGGTTGTAGCAAAAAGCCGCGAAACAAGATCGGTTCTTAAAAACCTATCAAACAATTACAGTTTTCTTTCAGAAAACTGTTCACTAATATTTTACCTGGCAAGTGTTCGTGGGTCGAACTCAAGGAGGCAGAATAGATTCTTTCAATTTTATATCTTTGTAATCTTATTTGTAATCATCTCAAAGTGATCAAGTCAAAACACCTCTTTTTTATTGATTCTTATTTTTATTAATTTTATTTAATTATCAAAAAAGGAGATTTTTCAAAAAAGATTTACTTATTATAGGTGGATACGAGATAGGTGATACAATATAATACGGTGATCGGGGTCGAGCCGCGAGCTCGAACTACAAAAGAAATCAAAACAAAACGAAGTGTGTTTCGACAAAATCAAAATACGTCGAAAACACGTCGAAAATCCACGAAATCTTTATACGAGGTAGTTGGGGTAGTTGTGTAACTACCCTCAAGAAATCGTCAAAAAACGAGGTCACACGGAGAAGAAACAACCCCTACAGTCCAGGGGCATAAGCGCAAGAAAAATCAAATTAAAATGTTTGCAAATGGGTCCTCAAGGACTATTCTGTAGAAAAAGTATACAAATGTTTACATTTAGGTCCCTACGGAGGGACCTAAATGTAAATATGGAAAACCTGGGGGCGGAGATATATTCTGGAGACCTGCTGGGTTTAATATGCAAAATTTCCACCGCTTCGCAATCAACGGCGCAGATTAGAACGTACACACGCCGATCGGAGGGCTCTACGGATGCCACGTATCGGCCAACTGTAGCTCCTCCTGTTCTTGAGTTTGTTGCGCAGCTCGGCGGTGGCGCTTCTTCTCCAACTTTCTCCGGCCAACTGACGACGACTCTGGCGCTCCGGCGGGGCCAGAGGGGTGGCGCCTCCACCCCTCGAGCTCGCCCGCGGTTGAGTAGTGGCGGAGGTTGCTCCGAGCGGCGGTGGTGCAGCGGTAAAGTTGGTGATCTCAGCTCCCTGGAGGTGATCTTTGTTCTGTCGATGGAGCTTTGAGATGGATTTCTGATGGCGATTGATGATTTCCAGATCCTGAAGACGGTTCGCGATGAAGATGGATCTGCATGAGAAAGTATAGCTTGCTCGATTCGTATTGAATCGGCCACCAGATGAAAGATCACACACTCAAAACATATAGAAAAATTCAGATTCCCAGGACATATATCAAACATGTGGAGATGACAGTGAAATGGAGATATGATTTGAAACGAATCGAATCGAATCGAGATGAATTACGCAAGGGGCGTTTAAGAAAAATGATTTGGCTTCCTAAATCACGGATTAGCCATGCTAATCGTGGCACGCAAATCGACGAGAAAAATTAAGGAAATGGAGGTAGAGGTCTGGGGAAAGTCAAAGTTTATTACCTCGACAGCTGCTCCACGGCGACCAAAAACCAGAGTGAAACGCGGCGCTTGGGCGGCGATACAAGGCGGTGCTCGGCCTTGGAACCTCCTCCGACGTGCCCTCCTCCTCGCGGACGTCTCCACGGCACTGTCACCGTCTCAGGTCGACCAGAGCGAGGCTTTGAAGTAGAGGGATCGGACTCCTGGAACTGCAGTTCTGGGTAGTTGGAGAATTGGGTTGTTAATGGCGACCTTGTGGGCTTTATATAGGACGATTACTTGGGCTCCAAGGTCAGATCTAATGGTGGCGATGGAGTGTGTTGTTGGGAGAAGAGATCGTAGGGTTTTGGTATCTCGGAGGGGTTATGGGTTGTGCAGGATAAATACTTGAAGGTGGATGGTCGAGCAAGTGTGCCATACCAGATTCTTGGGGGAAGAAGGCCCAGGTGCTGACAAGTGTCAGCACCTGGTTGACCCAAAGGTTTAATTTCATTATAAAATAGATAATAAATAGTAGATAAACTTATTTTAAATAACTATAAACACAAGAAATGTAAATATAATAAATATCTAATTTATGGTATAAATACTTTTTATAAATAATAAATATTATTTAAAATATAAATATTATATTAATAAATATGTATTTATAAATAGGTTTTAGATTTTTAATTTAATAAATAAATAAGTAAAAATTAATTTTTCAATTTCTTAATTATTAAAATATTAAATAAGGCTTGTACGAATTTTGATAGATTTTAATAAGTTAATTTGTATATTTTAATAAATAAGGTTAGTATCTAAATATGTCATTTATACCTATATTTTGGGATTTTTGATTTTATTAAAATAATAAATATGGTCCAAAAATTATGAAATAATTTATGGTGAAACTACAAGATCATGAAATAATTTAAAAATTATAAAATTAAGAAAATGATAAATAGTGTGTGTTACAGAAAATAAATAGCCAGAAACCTCGTTGTCTTTTGGTCCCAAAACCGACTTTTTGCAAACGGACTCCGAATTCGATGAAACCACCTTTATTAATTAGAGAATATTATTTTATGAACTTTAAAGGCGTGTATAGTGAAATTGGAGTTCATATGAGGAAGTTATGATGTTCGAAAGTTGAGATTTTGACAATTTGCAGGCTGGGTTTCTTGGCATATATACAGGGTAATATTTTTAACTTATTTTTATATTTTTATATACATTTTTAGAAATAATTAGGAGAAGAGTTTGGTGAAAAATATGTTCATATGAAATAATTAAAATTCTTTGAAGTTTTGTATTTATTTTATAAATAATGAAAGGTGTATATGTGTGTGTTAAATTATTTTTTTCTGGTTTTCTTTCCTTATCTCCCCCTACTTTTTGGTTTGTCGACCAATCCATGCTGACTTGGTCTCGGGGGTTGGGCTATAAATATATCTTACAGCTATATTTATATTTAAGTCATATTATATATATACATATATTCAATCTGCCTTTTTCTTTATTTTTTTGGTTCTTTATTTATTTACATGATTTTAGTGGTTAAAAGTGAATATTTACACATGAATGGTGTTTTGTTAAAATATGAGAATTAATGGATATTTACATGTATTTGTTAAGGGTTTTAAGACAAAATGCGACAGAAAAGTTAATGAATCATGGATTCATCAACCCCCTATACTTAAACTTTGCTAGTCCCTTAGCAAACACTTATTTTGAAAAAGTAAGTGAAAAAGAAAGAAAGTTAGAATGAATTTGTTTTCCTAAACCAATTCATGAGAACAGACAAAGGACAGATCTTGATCGGGCTTGAAACAAGCATTTTGTCGGAACCTTAACTAGGATTAGGATTTTTTTCCTCAACAGTCTTCAAGTTCCATAATCCTTACTCAAGATCACTTCATCGGCTAGTTCAGACTCATCTATTCATATCGCAAACTCTATCATCCTTGAAGTCAACTTGTACAGTGTGTGAATTGATTTAGCTCTTCCTGCTTAGAGAACCGAAGAAACCGTCAATTCCGACTATACATTCCTATGGTTTCCTCATCTCGCTACTCTTTCCTCATGGAGGGAAGTATTCCCTTCTGAGTTCAGTTCTGCTATGTCCACAATCGAATATAGGGAGAAGTTAGAAGAATGAGAAAAGAAGTGGAGTGCGACCAGTGTAGACGCATCTCCTTGTGAAGCCCAACCGGTGTAGCTGAGTCTCCACTAGGATGTGCAGGCATATTTGGTGGAAGCTTGGACCATTGTGGTCTTATTTGGTGGCTTCTGCTTTGCTTGACTTTGTAATTTGCTTGCACTGCATTCATCTTTTATGCCTCGACGGATATAGAATCTTTTTAGTCCGTCCATTTTTTTGAGGTCTTAGAAAAATTGTGTCAGCAGATCCTTCCCTCATCCGAAGCAACTATCGCAACCCCAATCTCTCCCGTCTTTAGACGTCAATGCCGCAAAGATAAGGATAGAAACACACTACCAAGGTGTACTGCCCTTCGGAACTCCATGCAAGTTGAGCTAAGTGCAGAGTGCATGTGTTCAAGATTGGTTCACTGGTGAAGAGTTGTACGGATGACTCCAAATGGTCTACTTAAGCTCAGATGATTTGATTTTCTGAATATGGTCTTACGGAACCCAAAGATTTTAAGTCACCAGACCTGAAGAGTCTAAATTCCAGATCCTAGTCAGGCTCCTTACAACGAGAGTTAAAAGCCGTAATCAAGCTCCATCATTTAGACTAGACTCAGTCCTTAGTTCCAGAAATCAAACTTATTCTGAAAAATGCGAATGCAACCATGTTTTTGTGAAGTGTATTTTCTGAATTTTACTCATTTTTATGGATTTTAAGGCTTTTTTAATTTTTAAAAATTTTAGGACTTTGTATTTTTTTTGGATTTTATGATTTTTTATAAACAAGATTTTATTCAAAAAATTTTACAAGATATATTTTATTCGATTTAAGTATCTAATGTATTTTACAAATTTTATCTACAAAGTATTTTACAAGGATTGAATGGTTTTTATACATGTTTTAATAAATAGGATTTTAAATAAGTATTATACATATTTTAAGGACAAATTTTAAGTACAAATTTTAATTACAAATTTTAAGCATGTTTTTACTTATTTACAAGGATTTTATAAATAAAAGAGTGGATTTTAAATTAACCCGTACCAACATTTTATGGATTTTATAGATATAGAAAATACATAAAAGTACGAGTTATGGACGAAAGTATATATGCAATATATACACACCCCCTATACTTAGCTTGAGCTATGTCCTCATAGCGTCAAAAGAGAAAAAGGAGGACATAACTCGTGCTAAGTAAAAGTGGGTGAAAAAGGAGATCGATCACAAGTCAGTCAACCCCCCCTATACTTACGATCAGGTCATCTAAGTATCAAGGAAGAGCAAAAATGGGATGATTGAATGAAAAGGATAAATAACGAAAGTTCAAAAGAAAAAGAATACGAAATTATCGAAATCACTCGGTCCCCCCTATACTTAGGATAAGGAATCCTAAGTATAGAAAAGAGTGTAGCCAAAAATTGGGGACCAGTGATCCGTGAAAAAGAAAGGATATACAAGAAAATTAGTACAAAAAATCAAAAGTAAATAAGCGGGCAATTGGTTTCCCCTATACTTAGGATCTGATATCCTAAGCATAGAAGACGAGCAAAAACGGGGACGATTGTGGTCTACGAAGAATATACAAGTGTTGTGAATCTCCAGAATGGCTCAAAAGAATTTGTACAGGAAGAAGTGAAGGAATGATCATGATTCCTGTACAAAGTAGATCACTTCAGTACGAGCCAGATGATCAGTAATCTCTACGAAGTGCTTCAGCATCTGCCCGTTAACCACGAACGGCTCTGCACCAGGTGACACATCTGATATCGCAATACTGCCATTGTCGTGCACCATTCTGACTATGTACGGTCCTTCCCACTTGCTTTTCAATTTGCCGGGAAAAATTCTCAACCTTGCATTGAACAGCCAGACTTTCTGCCCAGGGACAAAGCTCTTGTGCCGAATATGTCTGTCATGCCATTTCTTCACTTTGTCCTTATAGATGAGTGTATTCTTGTATGCTTGATTTCGAATTTCTACCAGCTCATTCAGATCTATCTTTCTCTTGGCCCCTGCTTTCTGTTCATCCATCAGTATTTCTCGAATTGCCCACTCAGATTTGTGCATGATCTCTATGGGCAAGTGGCACGGCTTTCCATAAACCAGTCTGAATGGTGAAGTGCCTAAGGGAGTCTTATATGCAGTACGATATGCCCAAAGAACCTGATCTAGAAGAAGTGACCAGTTCTTCCTATCCGGTCGTACTAGTTTCTGGAGAATTGATTTCACCTCCCTATTCGAGACTTCAGCCATGCCATTCGTCTGCGGGTGGTAAGGATAAGCTACACTGTGATCGATGTTGTACTGTTTCACTAGCTTCTTCACCTCCTTATTAATGAAATGGCTACCCCCATCAGAGATTAGAATATGTGGAATCCTGAACTGCGAAATGATGTGTTCCCTTAGGAACTTGCAAACGGTCTTGTTGTCTGTGGTTTGTGCGGGTATAGCCTCCACCCATCTGCTAATATAGTCTACAGCAAGAAGAATGTACTCAAAGCCGCTGCTAGAAGGGAACGGTCCCATAAAATCTATGCCCCATGCGTCAAAGATCTCGCAGATAATGACGGGTCGCATCGGCATTGCATCTCTAGCACTGACTGTCCCTACATCTCTCTGACAATCTGGACAACTCTTCACGAATGTGCAGGCGTCTTTGGTAAGAGTCGGCCACCATAATCCGCTCTGTAGTACCTTCTGCACTGTCCTCTTCCCTGAATGATGTCCTCCTGATTCTAGAGAATGACACAAAGTGAGGACACTATTATATTCCTCCTGAGGAATACATCGCCTGTAAACACAATCCGGTCCTTCGCGAAAAAGAATCGGATCCTCCCAATGGTAGTATCGTGCCTCAGAAACTAGTTTCTCAACTCGGTTCTTTGGCCAACCCTGAGGACTTTTCTGTGTGACCAGAAAGTTCACTATGTCTGCATAACATGGAAGTTTTGTAACCGCAAAGATGCTTTTGTCAGGAAATCTCTCTGCGATCTCTGGCGTGTACTCATCTGAAGGATGATCTGTCTGTAATCGAGAGAGGTGATCAGCTACCACATTCTTTACTCAAGGCTTATCCTTGATATCCAAATCGAATTCATGAAGTAAGAGAATCCATCTAAGAAGTCGTGCCTTGGCATCCTTCTTTTCCATTAAAAATCTGATAGCTGAGTGATCAGTGTATACGGTGATTTTTGAGCCAAGCAGATATGATCGAAACTTGTCTAATGCAAACACTACTGCCAACATCTCCTTTTCTGTCACTGTGTAATTTCTCTGAGCATCACCTAAGGTTTTGCTGGCATAGTGAATAGCAACGGGAAGTCCATTCCTCCTCTGCCCTAATACAGCCCCGACCGCAAAATCTGAAGCATCTGTCATGATCTCGAAGGGTAGAGACCAATCAGGTGGCTTTAAAACAGGAGCACTAATTATCTTTTCTTTCAATGTGAGGAAGGCATTAAGACATTTGTCATTTAAAACGAACTCGATGTCTTTGCCTAACAATTCAGTTAACGGTCGGGCAATCTTGGAGAAATCTTGGATAAACCGTCGGTAAAAGCCGACGTGCCCCAGAAATGACCGTAACTGTTTGATGTTGGATGGTGGCTCAAGTTTCTTGATGACGTCCACCTTGGCAGGGTCAACCTCCATGCCTCACTGGGAGATGACGTGCCCCAACACGATCCCATGAGTAACCACAAAATGGCTCTTTTCCCAGGACAGAATGAGATCTACCTCACAACACTTTTTCAGAACCTGGTCTAGGTGCGCTAAACAATCGTCAAAGGACTCACCATAGACCAAAAAATCATCCATAAAAACCTCTAGAAAATCACCGACCATGTTTGCAAAAATAGCAAGCATGCACCTCTGAAAAGTTGCAGGAGCGTTGCACAATCCAAAGGGCATCCGTCTAAAGGCATACGTGCCGAACGGACAAGTAAAGGTGGTTTTCTCCTGGTCTCCTGGAGCAATTGATACCTGGTTGTATCCGGAGTAACTGTCAAGGAAACAGAAGTACCCCTTCCCTGCCAACCATTCTATGACTTGGTCTATGAAAGGCAAAGGGAAGTGGTCCTTCTTCGTCACGGTGTTCAGCTTTCTGTAATCAACACATACTCGCCACGACGTGGTTACTCTCTTTGGAATCTCCTCTCCACTCTCGTTTTTCACCATATGAATTCCCGACTTCTTTGGGACAACATGTAATGGGCTAACCCATTCGGAGTTGGAGATGGGATAAATGAACCCTGCGTCGCACCATTTCGTGATCTCTTTCTTGACAACTTCTCGTAAAACCGGATTCATCCTACACTGAAACTCTCTGGAGGGTTTGCTGTCATGATCGAGATAGATATGATGTGAACACAAAGTAGGATTAATCCCACGGAGATCGAATATAGTCCACCCAATGGCCTTGCGGGTTCTTTCTAGAATCTCCATCAGACGAGATTCTTGATCATCGGTCAAAGTTGAGCTGATAATGACCGGAAACCTTTGATGTGGACCCGCAAGGAAGGCATATTTCATGTTTGGTGGCAAAGTTTTGAGTTCTGGAAAGGTAGTATCTGTATCTGCCGAAACATCATCTGTAGTTGTTTGGGGATCTGTATCGGTAGGTGATGTATCTGCGATTTGATTCTCCACCATCTCAATGTGCTCTAGAGTCAGACTACAGAAGAAGTTCAAGACATCATCCGACTCCTCAGAATGATCAGAAGAGAATAAGTCAGCTAGATAGAATTCTGATTCATCTGAGATGGAGGAATTGTGTAGAGTTTCTGATTTTGAAAGATCTGCATTGATTTCATCAGAAGTCTGATCCCTTTGGTTCTCATCATCCAGACTGAAATATAAGGTCCCATCAAAAGAATTACCCCCAGAGGTCTTGGACCCGTCCTCTGTCAAACATTCTTGGGTCTCTACCTGATATCTTTCGAGGTCGTCAAGATGAACCTCATCCATGTAATCAAAGGAGGCTAAAGAACTCAAAAAATCTGAAGATGCATCACTGAAAGTGTTCGATTCTCTCGCCATCTCTATATGTACCTTTTCACCCTCGGCGCGAAAAGATACCTTCCCTGTATCATAATCGAAGAGAGCCTTTGCGGTCTCTAGAAAAGGCCTCCCGAGAATGATCGGGGTAAGGTGTAACTGTGCAGGGCAATTCATATCTAGGATTGTAAAGTCCACTGGAAATTGCAGACCATGTACGGTTACGATAACGTTCCTAAGTATACCCTTAGGCCTCTTTACGGATCTATCAGCAAACTAAAGGATCGCGCGGGATTTGTAAAGAGGACCTAACTCGAGCTTCTCGAGTAAGGAAGCGGGTATCAGATTGATCGAGGAACCGTTATCTAATAGAGTGCGATCGAACTCGGCTTTTGCGATTTCGCATCTGACATAATGTGCACCTGAGTCTTTCTTCTTCTTCGGAAGCTTATTCTGTATCGCACAGGATGTAGCCTTAGTCAAAACATGTTTTTCTCTTCGGGATCTCTTTTTCCTACGCGTGGTGCATCTGTTTTTCAATTGATTCTTGAGCGTAGGAAATTGATCTAAGGCATCATGGAGAGGGATCTTCAGAAAGATGTGATCTTTGAGTAGCTTTTCGATTTGTGGAGATTGAAGATTATTTTTGGTCCTTTTCTTTCCTTTTCCAAACAAAGCATCGGGAAAAGGAATAAAGTCAGGAGTCAGAAAATCAGAACTTTTATTAAAAGTGGAATCATCTTGTACATCGAGAGTTTCAGAATTATTTACAAAACTCTCTAAAACAGGAGAAGAAATGTTTTTGTCCGGGCTCTCTGCCTGATCTGGCATGACGTCATCGTCTGAGTCGCCAGTATCCATATCTGATGTGTTGGCATTGCTCCCGTCTCTTGATTCTGCATCCTGGTCCTCATCCTCTTGCGGTTTCTCCTCCTCGGCTTCAGGATCATGATTCTGCTCGTGCTCCTCTAATGCCCTCTCCTCTTCTCCAGCAGGTGATCTACCGCTCCTGAGACGAATGAAATTAGATAAAAAGTCAGGAAACGAGATCTTACCTGTACTATCTACCTGATCTGGTTGCCTCCTCTTGTTGTTCGGGTTCATCTGAGGCTGGGCTGAGAGAGTGGTCTTCAGCACGGTTAACTCGTCCAGACGACGGTTAACCTACTCCATCTTTGTTTTGTGCGCTATCTGGAGCGTACTGAGCATATCCATGATCTGGTTGAGTGCCTGGGCCTGTGAAGACATCTCCGGTTCGGTGTGGTGGCCCTAGCTTGCTCCTCTCTCCTGCCTTGGCGTGAATTGCTGAGAGGTGGAAGGCTGGGAGTAGCGCTGAGGTGTGGAGGAAGACTGCTGCGGCTACTGAAAAGAATAATTCGGTGAAAACTGGGCAGGGTGCTGATATGAAGGCTGTGGTCTCTGATGGTAGACATTCGGATGAGACTGCTGCGGCGTAAAGTTCTGGCGGTGCTGGAATTGCGGACGTCCATGCTGCGGATGACCGTACGGCTGCTGCTGCTAATGATTCGATATACTCGGCTGCTGCACCGGAGTATACCAAATCCCATTGATTTCGAGAGTGGCTTGCGGCTCCACCTCCATCTCTGCAGTGCTGATGATCTAGCCGGAATAGGCATGAGACTGATCCTCATGCCAATCAATCTACGGAATCTCGGACTCGCTCTGGATGTAATGAATCTGACGGGTGGGTGGAGCGGGTGCGATCCTCCGTGCTGGCTGTGCGTTCGAAGAAGTCTGGTTCTATTGGTACTGGAGCTGAAGATCAGAGACTTTCTTCGAAAGATCACTCAGCTGCTGAGGTAGAGATGAGAGTTTCTCCAACTCTCACAGCGGCTGTAGGTCCTGGACCTGCTTCTGAATCACGTCCACCAACGTCAACTTCTCTCTAATAAATCCCATGTTGATGTTGGATTCAGAGTCTGAGATATTCTCCACCTTGTGATGTTCTCAGTGATGTGGTGGTTGTGGGGCTTTCTGAAATGCCCGAGTAGAGTCTACAACTCTCGAGTTCTCGGCCATCCCTTCGAAGATGACCCAGACTGACTTGGCGTCCTTGTTCAAGTAACTGCCGCCACATGCGGCACTCACAAGCCCCTGTACTTCTGGCTGGAGTCCTCCAAAGTAATTCTGCACTAGCACCTTCATTGGAATCTCATGATGCGGGCATCTCTCTGTCAGGTCTTTGATCGATCCCATGCCTCATGGAATGATTCGTGCGGCATTTGCATAAAGTTGGAGATCTGGCTCCTCATCATGTTCGTCCTTCCTAAAGGAAAATATTTGCGCAGGAAGGTGGACTTCAGGTCGTCCCATGTAGAAATCTCCCTCCCCAAATGACTCAGCCAATAAAGGGCATTATCGGCCAAGGCAAAGGGGAAGGCCTTGAGGCGTATGGCTTCCTGCGTCACTCCTGGATAACATGTCGTTCCGCAGATCATCTCAAACTGCTGTAGAAACGTGAACGGCTCCTCTGCGGCATTCCCATAGAACTTGGGAAGTAAGGAGATGAAGGACGGTCGGAGTTCGTATGGCCCTTAATTCGGCGGTAGCCGAATCCAGTGATGGAGCGTTCGAGCGCCCACGTCATACTCGTCCCGTAAAGTTGCGGGAATCGCAGGCGGTAACTGGTTCCCGGCTCCTGCTCTCAGCGCGGCTATTTCAGCCCGCAGTTCAGTCTGAACTCTATACTGTTCTCGAATCTGTAGATTCATCTGCTGAAGTGTATCGAGAATGACGTTCGTAACATCTCCATTCAGCTCTGGTCTTCCCTCCTGATGATCCCCAGTTGATGGCCTCTCGTCTGCTGTTGGTCCTTTCCCGCGACCATCTGATCGTCTGTAGAGTGAAAACTCTCGTAAGAACACAGCGAAAAGTACTCAAAAGATCTAGATGATGTATTGAGGCAAGGATCTGCCTCAATGATCTGGCTAGGAGGCGAGGGAGTCTGGGTCTGACTCGCCTCAAGATCGGATGGGACCGGCTCAGGAAGAGGGTCATCCCGAGCCTGTGAAGACATACGCTCGACGGTGAACGATCGAAAGCTCACAGAGTCTGAGCTGAAAAACCGTCGAGACGTCATCTTCGATGTCAAGAGGAATTCGGGAGAGAACATGTACGATTCAAATGAGGGAGAAATGCGAAAGCCGCGGAAACTCACGCCCTGCAAACAAACACAAAGCAAACCCCGATTTCACCAACTCAACCCTGATGAAGACCGTAAGAGTTCGGTCTTTTTATCTTTTTGGTTTTAAGGTTGTAATTAGCAAACGTTTCGATTACGCGGGCTGAGCAAGCCAATAGGTGCCCGATAGTTTCCCCGAGACACTGGCCCGAATCCTTACACGAGACCGCTCGCACTCAGCCAGTATGGGAGTAAGTACGGACTGTTTCCGGCTACCCGTGTTACTTGAGGATGGAGCCTTGCGCAGTGTCCTCTAAACCTCCCACTCTGCTAAGTAAACCCGGATCGTTTCCGGCTACCCGAGCTTACCCACTGAGGAACATCGATCAAATGTATGGACCCAGTAGTATCCCGTGAGAAATACGGGGTTTGGGCTCTATCCTTAAGTGTCGGCTCTCGATCTCGCGCACTCTGAGAAATGTGCGGGGGTTACTCTCCCCAAATCACTTTAATTGATTTATGATTTTTAGTCAGATATTTTTAGCAGTCCCGATTTTAGTTTTACGATTTTTATGGTTTTTTCAGGCAACGTCTATCGATTTTTTTTCTTTTTATTTAAAAACCCTAAAGCAAGCATCTAGGTTACGAGTCCTAAAACTAGCTACGAGGCGCAAGCAGATAGAGTAAAAACCTAAACAAGCATCTAGAAAACCGCGGAAAGCCGATAGCGATGAAAAACCACGGTGGGTGCCCTGATCCTCGGATACACGGTATTCGATGTATCAGGCCCCGAAAAAATGGGGGGGGGTTGTTTATTGTCTATTACAACTCTCTCCCTTTCTCTCTCTCTTTTACAAAGTTGTATGCTAACTACTCTGCTCCTCTGCAGTCGACTCGTGAAGAAGGAGCCGACCTCTACTCTTTCAACTGGCTCGGCTTCCGAAGAAGCCGGTTGATCCTGCAGGCCCTGCAAAGACTGTTAGCCAAGAAAACCGATCGAGAAAACTGAGAAAGCCGTAAGAAAACAAAAGAGATAAACTCAGAAAACAAAACACGAAAAAGCCGTACGAAAAACCATACTAAAAATGAAACAAATAGAAGAGAAAAAATAAAATCACGAAGAAATGAAAAATCAAAAGAATCTAACGCCTCCCCGGCAACGGCGCCATTTTGATGAGGCTAAGAATCGGTTTTGCGGCTTTTCTTTTTATTGAAGAAAGTGGTCGGTTGTAGCAAAAAACCACGAAACAAGATCGGTTCTTAAAAACCTATCAAACAATTATGGTTTTCTTTCAGAAAACCGTTCACTAATATTTTACCAGGCAAGTGTTCCTGGGTCGAACTCAAGGAGGCAGGATAAATTCCTTCAATTTTATATCTTTGTAATCTTATTTGTAATCTTCTCTAAGTGATCAAGTCAAAACACCGCTTTTTTATTGATTTTTATTTTTTATATTTTTATTTAAGTTTCAAAAAAGGAGATTTTTCAAAAAATATTTACTTATTATAGGTGGATACGAGATAGGTGATACAATATAATACGGTGATCAGGGTCGAGCCACGAGCTCGAACTACACAAGAAATCAAAACAAAACGAAGTGCATTTTGACAAAATCAAAATACATCGAAAACACGTCGAAAATCCACGAAATCTTTATACGAGGTAGTTGGGGTAGTTGTGTAACTACCCTCAAGAAATCGTCAAAAACCGAGGTCACACGGAGTAGAAACAACCCCTACAGCCCAGGGACATAAGCGCAAGAAAAATCTAATTAAAATGTTTGCAAATAGGTCCTCAAGGACTGTTCTATAGAAAAAGTATACAAATGTTCACATTTAGGTCCCTGCGGAGGGACCTAAATGCAAATATGGAAAACCTGGGGGCGGAGATATATTCTAGAGACCTGCTGGGTTTAATATGCAAAATTTCCACCGCTTCACAATCAACGGCGTATATTACAACGTGCGCGCACCGATCGGAGGGCTCTGCGGATGCCACGTATCGGCCAACTGTAGCTCCTCCTGTTCTTGAGTTTGTTGCGCAGCTCGGCGGTGGCGCTTCTTTTCCGACTTTCTCCGGCCAACTGACGACGACTCTGGCGCTCTGGCGAGGCCAGAGGGGTGGCGCCTCCACCCCTCGAGCTCGCCCGCGGTAGAGTAGTGGCGGAGGTTGCTCCGAGCGGCGGTGGTGCAGCGGTAAAGTTGGTGATCTCAGCTCCCTAGAGGTGATCTCTGTTCTGTCGATGGAGCTTTGAGATGGATTTTTGATGGCGATCGATGATTTCCAGATCCTGAAGACGGCTCGCGATGAAGATGGATCTGCAAGAGACAGTATAGCTTGCTCGATTCGTATTGAATCGGCCACCAGATGAAGGATCACACACTCAAAACATATAGAAAAATTCAGATTCCCAGGACATATATCAAACGTGTGGAGATGACAGTGAAATGGAGATGTGATTTGAAACGAATCGAATCGAATCGAATCGAGATGAATTACGAAAGGGGCGTTTAAGCTAAATGATTGAGCTTCCTAAATCACGGATTAGCCACGCTAATCGTGGCATGCAAATCGACGAGAAAAATAAAGCAAATGGAGGAAGAGGTCTGGGGAAGTCAAAGTTTATTACCTCGACAGCTGCTCCACGACGACCAAAAACCGGAGCGAAACGCGGCGCTTGGGCGGCGATACAAGACGGTGCTCGGCCTTGGAACCTCCTCCGACGTGCCCTCCTCCTCGCGGACGTCTCCACGGCGCTGTCACCGCCTCAAGTCGACCGGAGCGAGGCTTTGAAGTAGAGGGATCGGACTCCTGGAACTGCAGTTCTGGGTAGTTGGAGAGTTGGGTTGTTAATGGCGACCTGGGGGCTTTATATAGGACGATTACTTGGGCTCCAAGGTCGGATCTAATGGTGGCGATGGAGTGGGTTGTTGGGAGAAGAGATCGGAGGGTTTTGGTAGGTCGGAGGGGTTATGGGTTGCGCGGGATAAATACTTGAAGGTGGTCGGTCGAGCAAGTGCGCCATACCAGATTCTTGGGGGAAGAAGGCCCAGGTGCTGACAAGTGTCAGCACCTGGTTGACCCAAAGGTATAATTTCTTTATAAAATAGATAATAAATAGTAGATAAATCTATTTTAAATAACTATAAAGACAAGAAATGTAAATAAATTAATTTTCTAATTTATGGTATAAATACTTTATATAAATAATAAATATTATTTAAAATATAAATATTATATTAATAAATATGTATTTATAAATAGGTTTTAGATTTTTAATTTAATAAATAAATAAGTAAAAAATAATTTTATAATTTATCAATTATCAAAATATTAAATAAGGCTTGTACGAATTTTGATAGATTTTAATAAGTTAATTTTTATATTTTAATAAATAAGGTTAGTATCTAAATAGGTCATTTATACCTATATTTTGGGATTTTTGATTTTATTAAAATAATAAATATGGCCCAAAAATTATGAAATAATTTATGGTGAAACTAAAAGATCATGAAATATATTAAAAATTATAAAATTAAGAAAATGATAAATAGTGTATGTTACAGAAAATAAATAGCCCAGAAACCCCGTTGTCTATTGGTCCCAAAACTGACTTTTTGCAAACGGACTCCGAATTCGATGAAACCACCTTTATTAATTAGAGAATATTATTTTATGAACTTTAAAGGTGAGTAGAGTGAAATTGGAGTTAGTATGAGGAAGTTATGATGTTCGGAAGTTGAGATTTTGACAATTTGCAGGCTGGGTTTCTTGGCATATATATAGGGTAATATTTTTAACTTATTTTTATATTTTTATATACATTTTTATAAATAATTAGGAGAAGAGTTTGGTGAAAAATATGTTCATATGAAATAATTAAAATTCTTTGAAGTTTTGTATTTATTTTATAAATAATGAAAGGTGTATATGTGTGTGTTAAATTATTTTTTTCTGGTTTTCTTTCCTTTTCTCCCCCTACTTTTTGGTTTGTCGACCAATCCATGCTGACTTGGTCTCGGGGGTTAGGCTATAAATATATCATACAGCTATATTTATATTTAAGTCATATTGTATATATATACATATATTCAATCTGCCTTTTTCTTTATTTTTCTGGTTCTTTATTTATTTACATGATTTTAGTGGATAAAAGTGAATATTTACACATGAATGGTGTTTTGTTAAAATATTAGAATTAATGGATATTTACATGTATTTGTTAAGGGTTTTAAGACAAAATGCGACAGAAAAGTTAATGAATCATGGATTCATCAGTGACCACCCTGAGTTGTTCATTCTTTGATCCTTGACCTGTCCCCTAACCTCCCTATATTTTGTCTATACTTAGGAATATTTTACCGTAAGTATAGGGAGAGAAAAATCGAACCGATGATTTCGTATATTCCTGCCCTTGACCCACCCTACCTTGTGTACAATCTGTTATACTTAGGATTATTTCATCCTAAGTATAGGGGGGGCAGTCAACTTCTCATTCATTAATTCTTTACTCGTTGTATTATAAATTGTTCTATACTTAGTACGAGTTATGTCTTCCATTTTTCTCTCTGATCTATGAGGACATTTTAAAGCTAAGTAAACGGGGTCGTATGTACGATGTATATACTATATCCATAACTCGTGCTTTTGTATTTTCAAATAATATGGATAATTAATAAATATTAAAAGCGCACAATAAAATTCTTTGTATATAGTGATTAATAAATCGGGTAAAATGTTCCCAAAATGTTTGGAAAATAGTTGAAAAATCTTTTGAAAGCTATTAGGAAAATTTTTTGTAAAATATTTTCAAACATTGTAAAAAGGTTTTGTTTGTAAACATTTCTCTTCTTTGTGTAAATAAAATGATTTGAAAATATATTTGTAAATGGTTTGGAAAATTATTGCAAAAATATTTTAAAAATCTATATATAAAGTGTTTGAAAAATCTTTGCAAAATGATTTTCAAATTTTGTAAATGTTTACAAAAATTAATGGCCAAATTATCTTCAGAAATATTTTTTCGAAATGTTTGTGAAATATATTTAAATTATTTTGAAAACTATGTACATAATTTAAGCAAATAAAGATCCTTTACGAACCCTATATATACAAACATGTAAATCCTTAAATTTAACTTCTCGTAAATGACAAATGTACTCCCGTGTAAATAACTGCACATATCCCCTTATTCTAAAACCTTTTGTTTTTGAAAGAAATCACTGGAAAAATTCAAATCTTTAAAACATTTGCAAAATATTTTCAAAAGCCTACATAAAAATTTGCAAAACTTTTTAAAAATCCATAAAAGATCAAAACCAGAAAATTGCATCACAAAATTGTATTTCTTGCATTGTCCATAGCATTTGCATTTTTCGGATTGATAATGACAATTGAAAGTCTAAGTAAAATCCGAAGATTGGAGCTTGGTTGGACATTAAATCTACTAAATCACAAGAACATTATAGGAACTGGAATTAGGATGCTTCAGGTCTACTAGACTTAATTCTTTGAGACATGAGACTTGTTTCAGTGTCGTCTTTACTGCCTAATTAGAATATTTCGGAACATACGGATGACTCCTGTCGATAGTGATATTGCTTGCACACATGCACCTTACACTTGATCGCCTAAGTTGAAGTGGTTGATGAATATGCATTTCATCATCTTTATTCATTTATTTTAGCTTAAAATCCCTTATAAAATACATGTAAATATCAATAAATCCATTCTTTTACTAACCTCGTTCTTGTGTAATTATTGTATATTTATCACTATTTTAAATAAATAAAAGAAAATTAAAGAAAATAAACATATTATATATGTAATAGATAAAGGTTGACTCTGACCTCTAGAGAAGGTCAAGACTTGACATGATCGACAAGAAATAAAGTAGGGGGAGATAAGGCCCGAAAATACAAAAAATTCTAAAAAATAATTTCTCACTTGTGCATATTCATCAGTACAATACTATCCATAATACATAATTCTTTTCTTCAAATTATTCATCAACAAATTCTTTTTAGATAAAAATGTTTTCTTCTTGAAAATTGTGATAAAAATATTGTGTAAATAACAAAAATAATTCCAATAAATATATATATATATATACATTGTGTAAATGACAACACTCTCAAAAAGTCACAAAGTTCAACTTGCTAGATCAATATCTTCTCCATCAAAACTTAAATTTCAACAAACTCACTTTCATTGTACTCTAAATTAAATTATCTTTTAAAATAGAGGTGATTTCATAAAAGTCATAGTTAAGGTGTGAAATGATTCTAATTGGGGTCTTATTGTATATTATACATATATATACAATGCATATTATTTATTTATTTTCTTGTACATATTTATAAATATGGTATTTTTTATTAATTGTAAATATTGTTTGACTTATATAAAATGCAAATAAAAATCACAAAATAAAAAACCAAAAAAAAATAAAATCATGTATAAATTGTACTTGTATCATAATATATATACTGCATTATACATATTTATTTAACATAATAAATCAATCCCTAAAAGTCATATAAAAGTTTCGTTAAAACCCTTATAAAGTAATATAGATAAATAAAATATTAAATCATGTATATATATGTATAATTAATTAATTAAAAATCAAAACCTAGTATATATATGTATACACACCTATAAATAACACCTTTTAATTATTTTAACCCTTGTTTATAAAATATTTAATTAATTAAAAATCACATAAATTGACTTTATTTTATTCTTAACATTTTTTTATTTACATCATTTAATTATTTGAAGTCATTTTTTTAGGGATAGTTACATCTATAACCCACAGTAATTTCATAATTACCCTAGGAACCCTCGACAATCACGAATTACACCGAGAACCTTGAATACATACTCCGTTTTACAACCACAACCTTCCGTTAGTACTCTTCATTAATCCAACTATATGAGTGATTTATTCTAACCGATATACGATCTAACATCTAGAATTAATCAAAAGTTAACAAGAAAAAAAAGAAAAAACATGCAGGTTGCGGGGCTTCTAGGACGGATTGGGGAGGGGGGCTCTTGCAGGGAGGGGCTGATGACAAGGGGAGAGAGGCTCTCTTGCAGAGAGGGGCTGATGACGGGGGGAGGGGGTGGCCTCAAAGGTATGGGGGAGGGGGAGGGCTTGCAGGTGTAGGGCACGGGGGAGGGGGCGAGCTTGCATTTGTGGGGTCACGGGGGAGGGGTACGGGCTTGTGTGGGGGCGCCGGGGAAGGTGGAGGGCTTGTAGGTACGGGGGTGTGTGGGAGAGGTCGGGCTTGCATGTACGGGGCATGGAGGAGGGGGCGGGCTTGCAGTTGCGAGGGCGTAGGGGAAGCGGGCAGGCTTTCTGGTGCAGGGGGTGTGGAGGCTTTGAAGACGGTGCGGCACGGGCGGTGGGGGACGAGCTTGCAGATGCGTGGGCACGGGGGGAGTGGGCGGGCTTGCAGGTGCCTGGGCGCCAGGAAGGGGCGGGGGGCTTCGATTGTGGTGAGGTTGGGCGTTGTGGTCGGAGGTGGGGGTCGGGGGTATTGCGGGTGGGGTGGGGCTTCCGGTAGGAGGAATTGCGGGAAGTTGGAAGGGGTCTTGTGGTAGGAGGCAGGGCCTAGGCCTGCTGGAGCTTGTGGGCGACCGGGTTGCCGGGGGCAGCTTGCGGGTGATGCGCGGGGGGGGGGGGGGGGTGGGGGGGCTGGGCTGGAGACGTGAGGTGAGTAGGAGGAAGCGAGGGAAGCTTTCTTAGCCTCCCTCCTCTCTAGTTAGACATTATAGAATGGCATCATGTTATAAATATGATGCGTCTCGAAGTGCAAAATTGTCAACATATAACTTTTTCCGTCAGGCATAACGGAGAATTAAGACGAAACTTGACACAGGTTATGCCATGTAAAGGTTAAGCATTATTCAGGGTTCTGGATGTAATTCGTGATTATCAAGGCTTCTTGGGTAATTACGAAATTACACAAGGATATGGTGTAATATCCCGTTTGATTTTAATTCATTTATTTAACCTTTTATTGCTTTTTTGTCATTTTCCCTACATTGTCATTTTCCTCCGCCCACCATTGATTATTCGGGTATGTTAACCCAAGTCAACTACTCATTTTGCGACCTTCACTTGTGTTTCTTGCATGCCACCCATTCTTCGTCCATTTTCCCAAGCGCCATAATTACTAACTCTCCCTGCTTTTTTCTCCAAAAAATTCACCCATTCACTCGTTGCCATCGCCAGGTCACTCGATCCTATTTTGCTCTCAATTTCAAATTTAAAACTCGTCGGAGCTCTTTCTATAAATACATACCAATCGCCCCCTTTTCGCGTTTGTTTCGATTTTCCCCGACTTTTTTGCCTGAGCTTGCGTTCTGGAGAGTTGAATAGTGATATGGGTTGATTTCCTTTGAGCGAGAATGTGAGGAATTGAGTGGAAGTCCGTGATGTAGATACGTCATCGGAGACCTCCACCGTGTTTCGCCTCTCTGCCACTTGTCGCATATGGAGGCTGACATCCTCTGCCATTCCATCCTTAGGTAGATTAGATAACATTCTTTCAAATTTGACTTTTATTTTGCTTTGATTTTTTAGTTAATCATTTAGACTACATTCCATTGTTCATTCTTCGATCCGACAGATCAGATGTTGTCCGATCAATTAAAAAACTCTCCGACCTTGCCATTACACTCGCCAATAACTTCTCCATCTCCTCCCATCCCTTATCAACATCATATCCTCTCAGATCTAGAGATCGGCTCCACCTCCGACCACCTTCACTAGAGCCTCAATTCCCTTCACTATTCCTTCTATTTTATGCATCAATAACTTCGTTGGAGCATCGCCTTCGAGCAAGGAACCTATTGCAGATATAAGGAGCACCGAAGGAGATTTAAATCAAGTTCCGGAGGTTCATCTGAAGTACCTTCCAACTCCAACCTCCAGAATTTTGATCATGCACCATCGAGCTCCATTTCTTCAATCAGTCGATGCGGAAAGCCCCCGGGCATCTGTAGCACCGACCAACAGATGACTTTGGTAGAGAACGACCGAGATCTCCTCGATCAAACTTCGCTGGCGGGTACCGTCTTCCAAGTTCATCCAAAGCACCTCATAGCCCTCCTATAAAGAACGAGGCATCCGATTTAGATCTCAACCGTTGGATCTGCCCCAAAGCTAATCATGGATCAAAGTTCCTGATCAGATCTCAACTGCTCGAGCACGCTTCTTCATTAATCGTCCGATCACCCTCTAGACGAATCACAATCGTAGATCATTCCACATGGATTAGGGTATATTTGTGCTCCACCCCTTGCTTTTATTTTAATTTGCAAATTAGTCCCTTTGGACACGTGTCTACTTGTAATGTATTGAATATTTATGCTTCTACCCCTTGCATTTATCTTAGCAACATTTTTCTCCTACTTTAACTATAAAGCATGCATCGCACATGACTTCTGTGAATATTGCAATAAAAGTTCACATGTTTTGAGCATTTATTTGGACCCTGGATAAATTTTATTTGCATATAGGTCCATTCTAGTGAGGTACACATACAACAAGTGTTTTCTTGGAAATTTTGCATATTCTACCCTGGATTTCTAAATGTGTTATAGTTCAGTTTAAAAACATTAAATAATTACATTTTGGTCCATGTGCATCTCTATTTATTTTTCATAATAAAAATGAGAAAAACGTCTTAAAAATCTCTACAAAAATTATGTTAACCTTTTGTTAAGTACATATTTCATCCAAAATTTTATTTTTCTTTTTTATTATTTTTAATAATTCATAAAATCCATAAAAATTCCTTGTTTGCATTTTAAAAATCCATAAAAAATTAAAATTTTTGCAAGAAAATCTAAAAAATCCCGATTGAGTATTTTTATTTTTTAAATTTCTATGTAATTTTCACATTTTCATTCCTCATAAAAACATAAAAAATAATAAAACACTCACGAACATAAAAAATATAAAAAAATAATAGAAAATTCCAAAGAAATTATAAAATACCTTTTTAGAAACTATAAAAAATCATCTTTTATTCAGTGTAATTTTATATATTTTTGATTTTATTTGCTATTTAAAAAAAATCCAAAAACAAGGCTGCTGGCGATGCTTTCGAGCTCCATAATGGCCATGGCGATGTGTGAGGTCCTCCTCTAGCTCCTAGCAACTCCAAAACCCTCCAGCGGTGGCTGGAGACCTCACGAGGGCTCGGCAGAGCTAGAAGGGTCCAAGAACCTTCGGCGAGGCTTAGAATGAGCCCCAGGTTCTTCCTTGGCATCTCTGGACCTTCAAGAAATGGTGAGAGGGTCGAAGGCAAATTGCCTCGACCCCTGTTGTTCACAAAAAGTTTGGGTTTTTTGAATTTTTTTATTTTATATCCCCATCAACAACAGTGTCGTTTTGTTGTTAGTGATTCTTGAGGGGGGAATAAATTAATGGTAAACAGAGTTGGTTGTTTCTATCCCCAAAATCCCGAGACAAACAAATAATTTTTTTTATTTTTGCTACTTATTAACCTGTATAGCGGACCGGGTCAAACTCAGGGAGGCTACAAATCCCAAGGGTTATTCAATTAATCGAAAATTAATTTAGAGAAAACAAGAATCTCAAAGTACAACAATCCTTGGTTTTTGTGATTTTTTTATTTTTTTTCTTTTTTATATTTTATTTTTTGTTTCTAAATTTTTTTATATTTTCTGATTTTCAATTTTTTAGTGATTTTGATTTTTGCATTTTTTTAAAAAATGAAGCAATATTCACAAGATCAAAATACACACACCAACTCTTTTTGTAATTTTTCAATTTATCTAAACGATTCAGAAAAATTCAAAGAAAATATTTTTGGGTTTTAAAAGTTTTGAAATATTTTTGACAATTTTTGTGGAGTTTTAAATGTTTTTGTATTTTTCTAAAATCAAACAGTGAAAAATGTGAAAATGTGCACAGTCTAGAGTAATTTGCAAGTTCAAAATATTTTAAGTGGCCAAAATTCCTGACAAATATTTTTAAGGCAAACTAGAAGCAAATATCTACAAACAGGAACTGAAATCACAATTTTTGGATTGTGTAGAAATTTTTATGATTTTTAGAAGATTTTTGATGTTTTTCAATTTTTTGGGTTTTATAAATAAATAATGCATGAAAATTGATCAGAAATTAAAAGACAATGAAACAGAACTACTCTATTTCTTTGGAATTTTTAAGCAATTTTTCGAATTTTTATGAATTTTTGAATTTCAGGAAGATAAAATGACACTGTTTTTTATTTTTTAATAATAATAAATGAAATGCAATGAAAATTTTATGCTAGATGGAAATGCTCATCAGGAACATAGCATAATTTTCTCAGAATTTTTGGACTAATAAAAACATATATTTCAATAAAAAAATCATGCAGTGTTTGAGAACATGGACTAAAATGTAAATAAGTTTTGTTTTTGCCTCAAATAAATAATAAAAATAAATCACAAGGAAAAAAGCGTAATTTAACCACATATCATGTGCTTGTCATGTGTTTGAGGCTCTATCAGGGGCTTACTCGTAATTTCTAAAAGTTTCAGGGGCTGAAGATGCAATTGTTCAAATATCTCTTTTTTTATTCAAAAGCCCCCAACCATAAGAAGGGTTCTTCGTTGCGATCAAAAAGGGGATGCTGGGTGCCACCGCCCCTTCTCACCACACGCGCACGAGGCGTAGGACGAGGGGCATCTATAGAGAGATGAGTGGCCGACGATCGGGGGTGGAGCCTGGGGTGCCGGCATCTTGTGCACGGGCCTGGATGTCGCCTTGCGCAGATGGCGTCGATGGAGGGGGCGCACAGGAGCGCATGGAATGCTGGAGGATGAGTGGCACGGCGTCGGGCATCGTGCACAAGAGGTCGGGCCCGGGAGGTCACTGCAGATGGGAAACCATGCATGGAGTTCGACGAGGCACGGATCGGCAGGGTTGTGCTGCCGCAGGAGGCTGAGGATCTTTGGGTACGGAGGATCTTCGGGTCTGCTGGAGGGGCATGGTCGTGGAGGCCCGCACGCTGGCAACGGTGCCTGAAGGCGGTGGGGCGGCCTTGGGCGCCTGGAGGCATGGAGGAGGGGGATCGCAGGGTGGTGTAGAATGGTCTGCAGCTGTGGGAGGTGCTGCCGCCCTTGGCCGAGGACGGGTGAGGCGCGTGGCCGGTGGCAGTGCGAGAATATTTTTTGTTTTTGTTTTTAATTTTTTTATTATTTGAGATGTAAACAGAAATAATCAAAAACTTTTTTTGCAAATCTGAAAATAGGAATAAAAAATAGGCTTTAGAAATTCTTTTGTTTTTTTATATGATCCTGCAAAACAAACGTTAGAGAGAAAAAGAAAACAAATTCATTTTTTTATTCTTTTTATTTATTTATAAATCGGAAATTGAACGGGGATCCGTAGAAAAATGGAAGAATCGAATTCGATCTCCGGCCATCGTATGCGGCCGGAGTTGAGAGATCGTGGACGATAGAATAGAACGCATGGAGATCGAGAAAGTGAGATTAAAAATCGAGTCGGTGGCAGAATAAATTGTGGCAGATTTTAAGATCTAGACAAAACAAAAAATGACAACGAGATAAAAATGTGAGAAATAAACTACGATTAACCTAGATAAAAATAAGAAGAAAATGTGGATCTCACCTTAGGAGCGGAAATGGAACATGATGGCCTCGACAAGGCTGACTCGCTGTCACCGGATGGCTCGGAGGCTAGGCACAATTCTCGATGAAATTTTCTCTCAGAGATCGGGCTCCTCTCTCTAAAGATTGATCAAGTTGAAATGAGGGAGAAGGAGCTGTATAAATAGAAAAGATATAATGAAATTTGAATTTTTGAAATTTTTTTGGATAAAGAGAAATGAAAATTGAAATGAATTTTTTTTGGGTAAAGAGAGATTAAAATTCAAATGAATTTTTGAATTTTTTGGTAAAAGAGATAAGAGAGATGAAAAGAGACAAAATAAAAGAGATAAAAATATGTACAAAATTATCTAATTTTTTTTGAATTTTCATCACTTTATTTATTGAATTAAAAAATGTTATTTTTTTATTTTTTATGGTGGTTAATTAAAAATAGCAACTATATACATATACTATATAGATATATGACAATATATACAAGGGTAAATGAGGAAATTAGCTTTTTAAAGAATTTTATTTTTTTTATTTTTTTATTTTTATTTTAAATAATTAGTAAAATTATTTACAAATGTATAAAAATATAATATTTACAAAATACATGGGAAAATTGCATAAACCACCCCAGAAAACCGACTTTTCAATCGTAACTCCAAAAATTATGAAAATATAGCCATTTTGAAGATAATTCAATTTAGAAACCAACGGATGTAAAATTGTTTCAATTTGAGCTCATATGAAGCCGGAATTGATCTTTCAATTAGTGCTTAGTGGCATTTTCCAAGTGTGGCTACTTTTATTCTATACATGATTTAATTCTGCAATTATTTTTATTAATTAGATCACATTTATATTTACAACTTTGATTTTAAAAGTTATTTGATTTGAGGTCAATTAAGGCATAAATAAATTAGTGTTAGTTTTATACAAGTATACACAAAATAAGTGAGAACTATTTACAACGACACACACACACATTTTTTCGATTTTCTGCTTAAGGACCATTATCTCCCCCTACTTTATTCCTGGTCGATCATGTCAACTCTTGACCTTCTCTCAGGGTTCGGGTCAGCATGTACAAATATACAGTTTTCCATTTTTTATTTTATTTTATTTTCTTTTCTTTATTTTTGCTTTCTTTCTTTATTTATTTATTTTAGGTTAAAATAAGTAAGAGGTGTACAATATTTACACAGATGCAAGTTAGTAAGAATATGGAGTTACTGTTTTATGCAAGTGTTTTATGAGGGATTTTAAGCTAAAATAAATGAATAAAGATGACGAATCGCAGCTTCATCATCCCCATATGCTTTATCTTTGCTAGTCCCTTAGCTAACACTTATTTGAAAGAATAAGTGAAGAAAAATAGAAAGAAAAAGAAAGGGAAAATGAAGAAAGTAGGACAATATTAAGTATTAAACTTATCTTCATAAAATTGTAGTTTGGAGCTCTGTCGAACCTTTGGATTATTAGTGTGTCGGAACTTCTATGAGACTTAGAATTTTAAAATCGACAGCCTTCAAGTTCTACACATCATTGTCAAAGTTTTGGCTCAGAAGTCATCTTAGATCAATCCTCTTCCCAAAGTATACCCTATGAACATTGAACAATGGACTCATGTGTGTGAAAGGTTTTAGCTCATCCCATCCAGAATGCATGACTATCATGTAAATCTCCTCCCCAGTAACTCGTCCTCGGGGAGTCAGGTATTTCCTTCTAAGGTATGTCGCGTTCTGTTCACAATCGAATTGGGGGAGAAGTTAGAAGAAGGAGAAAAGAACTGGAGGGTGGCCAGTGTAGTCACCTCTCCTTGTGGAGCAAGACAGTGTAGCCGAGTCACCACCAAGATCTGCAGGTTGTCTTGAAGCTTGGACCTCTTTTGTCAGATATTTATTTGGTAGTGGCTTCTTTGTATTTGGATTTTCGATGGTTCTGCTTGGATCTTGTTGTGCCCCCACGGATATAGAGTCTTTTTGTTTCCGTACATTTTTTGGGGTCATAGAAAAATTTGTGCCCAGCCATCCATCCCTTTTCCGAAGCTTTATTTCAACATGTGCTTCGGTCTTTAGATTTCCATGCTACCAGAAAAGAAACTCACACAGTCTTCCAACATCCCATCTGAGTTGAGCTAAGTGCATAGTGCGAGAGTACAAATTGATTCCCTATTTCAGAGTTATACCCAGAATGAAGAGACCAGGTTAGACACTAAGAGTTAAACGCTGCACATTGTCATGTGGAACTTAAATAATTAAGTCAAAGACCTGAAGCTTCTAAATCCTATTTTTCGGTGAAGTTCCTCTGAGAATTAGGTGGATTAAGGTCCAACTAAGCTCCATTCTTCAATTTTATTACAGACATAGTTTTAATGTCAATACTATCCTGAAAAATGCGCATGCAAATGCAAGAAAATATGAATAATGCAATGATTTTTTTGAAAAGAAATGATGCACATGTGAAAAGAACAATTTTTTTAACCAATTTTCTAATTTTGAACTTTTTTATGGATTTTTGGAGAAAAATGCAGATACAAATTTTTATAGATTTTTGGTTTGTAGTTTTTTTATATAAAAAGGAAAAAAGGTTAGTAGAATGTGTACGAGTATATACAAGATTTTTTTGTTTTGTTTTTGTTTTTTCTATTTTGTTTGTTAGTTTTTTTTCATTTTGTGTTGTTTTTTGTTGTTTTTGTTTTTTTGCACACACGGATTTTACAAAATTATACACATAACCTCCCAAATAGACATATTTAAAAGTACGAGTTATGCCTAAAGTATATATACAATATACACAACACCCCCTATACTTAGCTCGAACTATGTCCTCATAGTGATCAGAGAGCGAAAAAGGAAGACATAACTCGTGCTAAGTATAGAAAAGTCAAAAGACTCCTATGCTGCAGTGACTCAAAGAAAAGATAAAAAGAAGAGAAGTTGGTGATCCCCCCTATACTTAGGATCAAGTAATCCTAAGTATAGTAAAGTGTACAAAAGGGGAAAACCGATGAAGAGAATATACAGACTCAAAAATAAAGACATGATATGAACAACATCACCCCCCTATACTTAGGGTAGAGTATCCCTAAGTATAGGCAACAACAAGAGTGATGAACAGGACGAATATGAACAACACAAATCGTCCCCCCCCCCCATACTTAGGATAAAGCACACCCTAAGTATATCATATATACACACACACGAAAAATGGGTGAATGATAAAACATAAGAAGAAAGAGTGAAACGAAAGGATATACAAGAGGAGTGGATGATCATGTATCAGACGTAGAAGATGGAATCAAGAGGTCATCATCTGATACCACAGATATCGAATCAACAACGGACATGAATGTATCATGATCTAGATATGGCTTCAGCAACTGTCCGTTCACAACAAATGGTTGTGCGTCAGATTACAACCCAGATATGACAATACTCTCATTGTCACGCATAGCTCTCACGATGAACGGTCCTGACCAATTGCTTTTCAATTTTCCTTGAAACAACTTCAACTAGCATCAAATAACCAAACTTTCTGATCAGAGAAGAAAGTCTTTCTTCAGATGTGTTTATCATGTCAACGCTTGATTTTCTCCTTATACATAAGTGTGTTATCATATGCAAAATCTCGAAATTCCAGTAACTTGTTCAAATCCAACTTCTTATTCTTTCATGCCTTCTCATAATCTAAATTGCATACACGGAGTGCCCATAAATATTTGTGAATTAATTCCACTGGCAGGTGGCAAGGCTTTCCATATACCACTCTGTAGGGAGACATACCCAAAGGAGACTTGTACGCCGTCCTATAAGCCATAGAACTGAATCAAGCATCTGGGACCAGTTCTTCCTATCTGGACGTACAATTTTCTACAAATATCATCTTGATCTCACTATTTCAAATTTCTGCCAAGCCATTAGTCTGAGGGTGGTAAGGAGACGCAACTCTGTGCTCAATGGTATACTCCTTCACATGCTTCTTTACTTCTCTATTAATGAAATAGCTTCCCCATCTGAAATCAGTATTTTGGGAATACCGAACCGTGCAATAATATGGTCCTTGAGAAAGGAACACACTGTACGACTACCTGACTCGGGTGGTGAAAGCCTCCACCCATCGACTAACATAATCCACAGTGAGTAGGATGTACTGAAATCCCTGACTGACAGAAAATGGGCCCATGAAGTCTATGTCCTAAGCATCAAAAACATCAGAAATATGTATATATCTTAGGGGCATGGTATCTTTGGAACCAACAGTTCCTCCCATTTTCTGACAATCAGTACAACTTGAACATACTCTGTAGCATCCTTAAACAATGTGGGCCACTATAGGCCACTCTGTAAAACCTTTGCTGCCGTGTATTTCCCCGAATGATGCCCACCAAATTCTAGTTTGTGACATTGCTCAAGTACACTGGTGTGTTCATCCTGAGGAATGCACCTTCTCCAGATACAATCGGTACCCTTACGAAATAGGTACGGATCCTCCCACTAGTAATAATGAATCTCTGACAGAAATCTGTCTACCTTGTACTTCGGCCAATCTTGTGGAACTTTCTTGGAGACAAGTGATTTAGCCAGAATTCACGGGGTCTAAATAGTCCACACAAGGTGGGAATACAATGTCGCTGTGGCGACCCTCAATGAGTCCCGATCAAAGTCAACAATGAATCCACAACAATAAATCAAACAATGAGAAACAATCGTGGATTCAAATTTATTTCAACTTTATAAATAGGTGTATAGTGCAAGTATGGAGAGTGTCGAACACAGGGAGCAAGTAGGATAGATCAAGCAAAGTGCCAAAAATGTGATTGTGATGTGCGTCTACAAGTATGCAATTTTTTGTGGGTTTTTATTTTTTTTATTTTTTTTATTTTATATTTTTGTATTCTGATTTTTAATTTGCCGATTTTATATTTTCGTTTTATAATTTATATTTTTATATTTTTTAATAATAGAATATATATATACACAATATAAGAAAAGAGGTGATAAGGTACTTAAAAAATAAGGAAAAGTTCTCAAAATCAGAAAATAAAATGTTTTTGGTATTTTTATATTTTTTTAACATTTTTGTGATTTTCGGGGATTTTTTTGAATATTTTTGGTATTTTTAAAAGTAAAAATACAAGAAAATAGTGAATAAAGCTACTGATCGAAATTAAAATGAGGATAAAAAATAGAAATCAGAGTCTAAAAATCCTCAAACTAATTTTAAATAAAAGAGAATAAATTAGAGAAGAATCAAAAACTGAAATTGGATTTTTAAGATTTTTCTAGAATTTTTTAGATTTTTATGAAATTTTTATGAGTTTTCTGATTTTAAGGTTTTGTTTTGAAATTTTTAATGATTTTTGGACAAGAGTTAAAAGACATTGAAATACACAAAATAGATTTTTTTTGGAATTTTTCGAAAAGTTTTGATAATTTTTATGGATTTTCTAATGCAATCGGTACTGAAAATGCATGTTTTTTTATTTTTAATAAATATTAAAAAGCAATGAAAATGCAATGCAAAAATATAGCGTGAATGAGCAATGCAACATGGACTTAATATAATTTTTATGGATTTTTTAGCAATTTAGAGATGTAAGAAATAAATACAAATATTAAAAAGAAACTACATGCATGCAAGGGGCATAAGTGTAAATAGCCAGAAAGTCAGGGGCTTGTCTGCATATTATCCAAAAACTATATAATGTAATATAAAATTCCTTGGACCAAATATCAATCACAAAAACTGCAAGGGCTTTGTAGCAAAATTCACAAGGCCCACGTGCGTGTGTGCGTGCTTGGTGAGGACCTAAAGGTAATAACCCAAACCACGGGGGTCCAAACGCAAAAAGGCCAAAGTTTTATAACTACAAGTACATATTTTAGGACTAAAGTTAAATACGAAAAGAGCCCGGGGCCACTCTGCAAAATGCCCAGACGCACATGACTAGCACGTGCGCAAGGCAGGACCAAAATGTTAAACTACAAACATCTAGATGCCTATGTATAAATTTTACAAAAACTTTAAAAGGGAAAATGAAAGTTTATGGATCTAATATAAAATACAAAACTTGCCTGGGGAAGGAATGCAAAATACCCAGCGGGCGGATCCGACGTCTGGTGATGGTCACTTATACAAGTGTCGACAATCCGTAGCCCTGTACCCCTTCGCGATCGGCGACCAGGATTAGATGCTGCTCTGACGATCTGATGGCTGGCACGAACAAAATCTGACGGTTGCTGCTTCGCTGGAAAGACGCGGCCAGATCTGACGGTAAAGGGCAACGATGGATGAACACGGAGGAGCTCCGGTGGAGCGAAGTTCTCCTAGCTTCGCCGTCTGCCCCCTTCAGTCTTAAAGCTCTCAAAAGGGTCCGATCTTCTCCTTCAGTGGTCCTTTATCTGCCTGGGGCCTCAAAATGGCGCGAGTCGCACCGGAGCACGTCGGAGGAGGGGGAGGAGAAAAACGCATCCAGGTTCCCCGGTGAACTCCCAAAATTCCTCCCAGGTACTGCTTTCAACTCCTGGACCTGCAAGAAATGTTTAGGAAGGCGAGGGCAAAGTGCCTCGCCCCTTCTGACTGCGGGAGAAGGCGGAAAACGGCGAGGGAGAAACTCACCGGAGCAACTCTGGTGAGGTGAAGGCGGAAGTAAACGGCGGTGCAATGATTGAACTGGAAGGAAGATAAGGGATCCTACGACTATAGGTAGTAAAAATAAACAAGAAAAGATAAATAAAAAGTAAACCTCAAGACGCGAACGGTGAGATGATACCTCGACGACCAAGTGGCCGGAGTTGGCTGGAACGTGCGCTTCTAACCTCACCGTACCTTGACAGGGGTATGGGGAGCCTCCCCTGTCACCGGAGTCTCTACCCTCCCGCTCCCGGAGGTCTGAGGAATCCAAATGCAGTTCAAAGGTCGAATGAAGGAGGAGGGGCGTGTTTTGAAGTGTTGACGAACGAGTGCGAAGAACGAGGCGCAACGGGAGAATCGTTGATCCACGCCCCAAGATAGACCTTGGGCGTGTATCCTCGATTGATTGGGATGAAAAGTCAAGAAGGATGTATCATGAAATAGCACAATGATGAGCCTCGAAAAAATCCAGAAAAAGGGGTAGAAACGAGGTTCTGACAGGCGCCTAGGAGGAAGGTCAGACTATTGACCTTAGTAATTTAAAAATAGTAAACGATTTATTTAATTTTTTGTTATTTAATAAAAAGTGTTTATTATTTTATAAGGTATTTTATTATGGTTTTTAATTATTTTTATGAGGTATAATTTTACGAGTTACCTTTTATAGCCTTTATAGGTTTATTATCTATATATTTTATTATTTTATTTTTATTTTGTGGATTTAATTTATTTATTTTTATTTATTATTTTATAAATTTATAAAGTATTTTTATACACTTAAAAACATTTTTATTTTATTTTTCTAATCTATTTTATACACTTAATAAAATAAAAGTAGTAATAATATAGGTATAGTTATAGGTATTATACCTATGTAATATATATATACAGGTATTTTTTTTTGTGTTTCTTTTTTGTTTTTATTCTGATTTCAATGTATAATTATATTATGAGTAATATTTACAAAATTATAAAAATATGAAATTATAAAAAATAATGAATAAATAATAAAATGAATATTTTAATCTGTACAAGTATACAATAGGGGTCCAAAACTCAACTTTCAAACCGTAGCTCCGCCAAATACGAAACCACCACCATTAAATAGCTTTCTTTGAATTATATACAATTAAAGGTGAGTTTGATGCATTTGGAGTTTTTATTTGGGAGTATAGGTCTGAGAAGTTGAGATTCTGGATTTTTATTCAGACCATAACTTTTTATCTATACATTATTTTTCAGTGAAACCAATTTTGTACTTTCATGTATTTAATTATCTACAACTTTGATGTACAAAGTTTCTTTATTTGATGTATAAAAATTGGGACAAAAAATAGGTCCCAAAATGAATAAAGAATGAAGGAATTTTTATGTATTTTACCCTTATCTCCCCTACTTTATTCCTTGTCGACCTATTCATCGAGATGCCTAGGTCTTAGGGTTTTGGGTCATAAAATATTTACAATATTTTATTCTTTTTCTTTTCTTTTATTTATTCTATAATTTTTGCTTTAATTACAGTATTTTATACACTATTTACATGCACATGCATGAATGCTAAGAAGCTGGAATTAATGGTATTTACACGCATTTGCTGGGGTTTCTGAGACCAAAATGATAGAATAAAGATGACGAAATGTGGATTCATCATCAAGATAGTTCACAATATCAGTATACCTGGTGTGTTCCTCCTGAGGAATGCACCTTCTCCAGATACAATCCGCACCCTCACGAAATAGGTACGGATCCACCCACTGGTAATAATGAATCTCTGACAGAAATCTGTCTACTTTGTACTTCGACCAATCTTGTGGAACTTTCTTGGAGAGGAGATAGTTCACAATATCATCATACTGTGGGAGTGAGTCCACAGACAAAATGACCTCATCTAGAAAGGTTTTAGAAATAGGAATCATGTTCTGCTCAGAGGTCTCTGTGTCTGAGATACGGGAAAGGTGTTCTGCCACAACATTTTCACTCCAGGTTTATCTCGAATCTCTAAATCAAATTCCCGGAGAAGAAGGATCCATCTGATAAGGCATGGATTGGCATCCTTCTTTGCCTGTAAGTATCGTATGGTAGTGTGATCCGTGTACACAATAACGTGTGAACCGATGATGTAAAATCTGAACTTTTCTAGCCCAAACACAACTGCTAACATCTCCTTCTCTGTAACTGTATAATTATGTTGTGCTTCATCCAGAGTCTTGCTAGAATATTGTATTGCAGATTGTACCCCATCCCTTCTCTGTCCTAAAACCGCTCCAACTGTGAAATCTGATGCATCTGTCATGATCTCAAAGGGAAGAGACCAATCAGGTGGCTGTAAGACAAGAGCACTAGTAACCATTTCATTCATCTAATTGAATGCAAGGAGAACTTTCTCATCGACAACAAAATTAGTCTCCTTACACAGAAGCTCAGTCAAAGGTCTGGCGATTTTGCTGAAGTCCTTTATGAATCGCCTATAGAATCCTATGTGTCCCAAAAATGACCTCAACTGCTTCAAATTCTGTGGTGGCTCTAACTTGGAAATCACATCAATCTTAGCCGTGTCAACCTCCATACCATGTTTGGAGATGACATGGCCCAATACAATCCCATTAGTCACCATAAAGTGACTCTTCTCCCACGAGAGCACTAGGTTTACTTCGCAGCAACGTTAAAGAACTCGGTCTAAATGACCAAGACATGTGTCAAAACAATCCTCGAAGATCGAGAAATCGTCCATGAAAACTTCAAGAAAATTAACCACCATGTCAGCAAAAACGACCAACAAACACATTTGAAATGTAGCGGGGGTGTTACATAATCCAAAGGGCATCCGTCTAAAGGCGTAAGTGCCAAACGGACAAGTCAAAGTAGTTTTCTCTTGATCTTCAGGAGCGATCGCAACTTGGTTGTATCCTGAGTACCCATCCAAGAAACAAAAGAACTCTTTCCCTGCCAACCACTCAATAATCTAATCAATAAAGGCAGTGGAAAGTGCTCCTTCTTGGTAGCTGAGTTCAGGCGTCAGTAATGTACACAGACACGCCATGAAGTAGGTACCCAGGTCAGAATCTCCTCACCACGGTCATTCTTTAGGATCGTAATCCTAGATTTCTTTGGGACCACATGTAAAGGGCTGACCCATTTGGAATCTGAAATGGGATATATAAAGCCAACATCACACCATTTCTTGATCTCCTTCATGACAACCTCCCTTTGGTTTGGATTTAGATGGCATTGACATTCACGGGAGGGTTTACAGTCATCCTCTAGGTAGATATGATGCAAGCACAATGTTGGATTGATCCCACGGAGATAAGAGATATTCCATCCTATGGCCTTGCAGTTTCTCTCAAGAACCTCTAGCACGCGAGATTCTTGTTCAGTGGTCAATAACAAGTTGAGGATGACCGGAAACATTTGGGGGGACACGCAAGGAAGGCATATTACAACGTTGATGGTAATACCTTGAGCTCAGGTGGGGTCTGAATCGGCTCTACGATAACCTCTGCTACTGTACTGGTAGAAGGTATGTGATCTGTGCTCTGTAGACTATCCACCTTGGCTATTGACGGCTCAACAAGTAGAATATCTAATAGATCTATAAGGAATGATCTCTGCCCAGAAAGGAATGGCACATCAAGATGTTCAATACTCTTATCAATGAACGACTCAGATATCTCAACAATAATCTTAGAAAGATGTCTCTCATCTGTGCATAAGTCAGGAAATTCAATAATTAGCTCAGATATCTGGATCTTAGAACTCTGCTCAAAATGCTCATCTGCAACTGTCTCAATTGGACCACCAAGGGAACTCATGTCGACTATGCTTTCCAGAGAGTCCTTTTGGGAAAGGAACTCCTGGGTATCTATAAAATCCGTGAAAGATCTGTCTCTCTGAATTCAGCAAGAAAATCACAGTCATCTGGCTCTGATATAACATTCTCTGTATCATTTGCTGCTGGTGAAGGTGATGGTCTAGTATCAGAGATCGTCTTAATTTTCACCTTGTCACTACGAGAGTGAAAGATGATCTCTCCAGTACCATAATCAATTGTTGCTTCGATCGTTTGGAAGAACGGTCGACCTAATATGATCGGGGTATGGAGTAATGGTGTAAGTGTGTCCATATCTGTGACAACAAAATCAACAGGGAATTTCATTCCCTGCACCGTTACAATAATGTCCTCTAAAATGCCTCTTGGCCTCTTAATCGATCTATAAGCAAACTGAAGGATCTATAAGCACCGTTACATTCCCAACTGGAATTCAGTTAATAAAGAGGAAGGCATGAGATTAATGGAGGAACCGCTATCAAGAAGAGTACGATCAAATTCTTGATCAAAGATATGTCAACGGATGTGTGGTGCTCCCTTATTTTTCTTTTTCGGCGGAAGGTTGCTGATGGCATGAACTATGGCCATGGTCAAGATGTGTTTCTCTATTTCCTTTCATCTGTTCTTCCTCAGTTGATGCTTCTGGGTACATGCCTCTTTCATTCCCTTTTTTAATATAAGCATGTAATCCATGGCCTTAAGGAGTGGCATTTTTAAAAAGATGTTCTGTAAGATCTCAACCACTATAGGATCAAATAGTGTAGTTTTTAATTTTTTAATTTTTTAGCTTTGAGAGCAGAAGGAAATGGTACAAAATCAGGATAAACATGCAAATGTTCATTTCCTTTATTCAAAGTGGAATCATCATGTACAAGAGGACAACCAGAATCAGTCTGTATAGTGTTGTCCAATCTGGGTGAAGGAAAAACAGAATCTAAAACAGAACGGGATGTTGTTGCTGGTGAAGAGGAAGAATCTGGGACTGGTATATTCACCCTTGTTGATGGTGATCTGCATCTGCCTGGTGAAAGTGTTGGTGAAGGCGGTGAAACTCCAGATGTGGGTGCTGCGATGCTGGGCCTCTCGACAGCTGGTGAAAGAGATGATGTAGAAGATTATGCTCTCTTACTGGATCGATCTCCCAACCCCAACTGCTGTGTAGGAGGCTGCAGTATCCTACCGCTCCTGAGATGAATGGCGTCAGCTAAACATGTAAAATCAAGGGACGTACCCGTCTCAGGGGTGGGTGGGCCATTGTCTACCTACTCCTTGCGTCTGAAGTTGTTGGGGTTGGCTTCAACCTGTGCTGGAACCAATGTCTTGGTGGTGGTCAGGTCGTCAATCCGCTGAGTCAGTTCATTCATGTTCTTCATAAGCAGTGTAAGTTAGTCCAGTGCTGGATTGACTAAAGGGGCCTCAAGTTTCTCATTGACTGGATGTCGCTGAGGCTGATAGTATGGAGGTTGTTGGTACCCATACGAATTCTGATAACAAGGAGGAGGAGGGGGGGTATATTATCTATAATATGATGTCTGTTGCGGGTTAGGATGAGGGAAATACATAGACCGCTGCTGAGGCTGGCCTTGTCTCCGGTTTTGGAACTGAGGTGGAGACTGATACTGAGGCTGGAACTGTTGATGCTGGTACTGGTACTGCTACTGTATGCCTCCCTAAAACTGGTGGGCGGGTCTCTGACCCTGCTGTGAACCCAACTGGACTTGCCCTGACAGACGGGGCTGATTTCGCTCACGGTCGAATCAGATACCATTCACCTCCTGAATACCAGGTGGAGGTGGAGACTGCTGCTCAGGAATGTAGGAAACTTCTTGTTGATACGGAACTATCTGATGCGAATGCTGCTGAACCTGATCAGGTGTTTGCACGTAGTAGACATGCTGAACTGTGGATGGTCTTCCGCTACACTACTTGGTGGAAGAAGTCTGCTCCCTAGTAGAGGTATTGGTTGCTGCATTCGTGTTGTGGACTGTGTTGATCGAATTGATAAGAAGTTCCAGATGCATTGTTATCTTATCTAGCTTATCCAGGTTCTTTATCCTCTGCTCGATCACAAGAAGCATATCAAGTTCCTGGGATCACTTTTCAATAATGTCTACTTTGGATAGGTGGTTTCCAATGATGGCTAGGTCAGTGCTATCCACCTTATTCACTTCTTTTGTTGCCGTCATGTTGACATCTTTGTGGGGTATTGTAGGGGTGGTGACGGGATGCTTCTGAAAAGCACGTGAAGAAGAAAGAGCTGCTGAACTTTCCACCATATCTTTAAAAGTTTGGTATAAGACATCCTCGTCCTTATTGAAGTGACTTCCCCCACAAGCGTCATCTACCAGCTTCTGATTCTCAACGCTTAATCCCCTAAAGAAATTTTGTACCACGCTGGTCTTTTGAATATCATGATGGGGGCACTTCTCCGTCAGATCTTTGAATCGTTCCCATGCCTCATGAATAGGCTCTTGGGGCATCTAGGAGAAATTAGCAATTAAGTATCGCATTTGGTTGAGTCGTCCAAGTGGATAATACATGTTCAGAAATGCAGACCTCAACTCTTCCCAAGTAGTGACAACCTTCCCCAAGTGATTTAGCCAATACAACGCTTTGTCCATCAGACTGAATGCAAAGGCGGCCATCTGTACTTTCTCTAATGGGACATTCAGGTAGTGTACTGTTCCACAAATGCGATCGAACGGCTGGAGGTGTATATAAGGTTTTTCACTAATATTTCCATGGAATATTGGGAGAAGAGGCAAAAATAGTAAGCTTAAGCTCAAAACGGCCATGAACCGTAGGGATTTGTATCCAAGAATTTGTTTGTCCTGCCCCTGGATTATAAGCATCTTTTAGTGTAGGCTTAGGTTCTGTATAAGGTGGTGACAAGATTTTTCGCGGTTTAAAGTGATGATTTTATCATGTCGTTGTTTTCCACGAAGAATCTAGATCAAGCAAATAAAATGCAACTACGAGCACAATGGAGACATACAAAATGCATACGACAAGTAGTGGTTCGAATCCACAAGGACCAAGTAAATTTTGCAATTTTAATTCGACATTTTAACACATAGAATGATAAGTAAGATAGATGAAATGCAACTTGGAAAAGAAATACTTCAAACTAATGAAATCTAATCAATATGGAAAATAAAGGATAAGCATGAAATACTTAGAATCAAAGATGATTCAAGAGTTTAGATGCAAACGACATATAAATAAACAAGAGAGAAAGAAAGAGTGTTTCTCATGCACGCATGGAGAGCTGCTGCATTAGCGGTTGGCACGAGAACTGTTGGCATGCAGAGGAGCTGATGAATGGTGGTATGGTTGGTCGCACACGAGAGAAGCGTGGTACTGGACGCGTGGACTATAGGTATGTTGCAAGGAGGTTATGGAGCGTGCAGATCGCGCTAGAGAGGAGATGCCGGCGGATGGACGTGCACTCAGTTGTGCGAGCAAGTGGGGGCGCAAGTGGTCGCCGGTAGCACACGGAGGAGCTCAGCGGAAGGGGGTGGCGGCTGCTGAATGCACGGAAGGGCTGTGCGGGCTACACTCGCGCACAGCGGTGGAGGGCACACTAGAGAGGAGATGGGCGGTGGCTGGATGCATGGGCTACTGGACACACACAAGGCAGTGGATGCGCAGGCCGCACTTGCGCGTACTACAACTAAAGAAGGTGGCTGTTGTGCGTTGATGGTCGTTGGACGTGCAGTGGAATGTGTGGGGAGGGAAAGAGAGTGAAAGGAGGGGAATAGGGTGGCCCCTGTGCGCGACTCCTATACCTGCCAAAGACCAAAAAAAGAGAGAGAGAGAGAGATATGGAGAACCAGAGAGGGGAGGCGTGCGCCCAGTCCTGTGCGTGAGGGGAGGGACACCCTTTTTTATACTTGCATTGTGTGGCCATGCATGATGAATTGCCATGCAAGTAAAGACAAAAATGAATGTGCATGGGGAAGGCATATGCATAAAGTTCGTGGGGCTCCATGTTGCATGGGTTTCTATTAATGTCTTGCATGGGGAAAGAGAGAATTAAGGGGGAGAGTTATCCACGTGAATGCATGGGGAACGGAATGGGAAAATTATATAAGAACTCCACTTTTTTTTCATTCCAAGATAAAAATGTGAGTGGCAATTGTAGAGCCAAATAGCAATGTATTGTTTGTTGATAAAATTTTAATTCTTTCTTTAGATTATAAAGACAGTTATCTCAAGTTATATTCTGATGATTATCATGTATAAAAATATAGTTCCCATCATATAACCAGAGATTATCGAGAATATTTAGTTATTAGATTTGTCAATTTATTCTGTGATTTCATTGATTTTGTGTAATCAAGACGATTTTCTCCTCTGTAATTATGGAATAAATAACATGTGGATTATGACAGATTTGAAGATTATATGTCAAATATTGTGGTAATTCTTCACATAAATTTATCATATTATACCAATATATATTGTAATCATCACGAGGTTCTTCTCCATTCCCACCTCTAGGGTTTCTGTTATCCCCCTCTCTTCTGTATTCTCTTTCCTGTCTCAGCTCGAGAATCATGTCTCTTAATGTGTTCTGAAAGTTAGTCTGCTCTGCTATCTGGGCTTGAATTATCTGGATGGAGGCAAACATGGTGTTGTTGATCTCTCTCTACTACGACATGGTTCCCTTTCCCTTTGGTGGCATCAAGTGTTCAGTGTTTGACTCTGAAAATGTGCATGATACTCGATTAGTACTAAGAATTGATGGAGTCTCAAAAAGTGTATTGATGGATGTTGTGAACGGCAAAGTGGGGGAAGAGGAATATTCGTGAAGTGAGTCTCCCCGAATAGAAGGTGAACGGCTCGAAGTGTAGAATGAGTTTGCGGAGTCCAAACAAGAAATACTACGGTCCGGCATCTTTGAAATCAGTAGGCAGGATGCAAGAACACAAGGGTCAAAGCAAGAGTGAAAGTGAATGAAGGCGCAAATTGCGCAGAAGGATCTTTACTGCTAGCAAGCAAACACAATACAAACCCCCAATTCACTAACTCAACTCAATTTGAATTCCGTGAAGGTTTGGTCAATTATCTTGTCAATTTTAGAGTTGGGTGACAATTACAATCTATCAGAGCGGTTAAAGCGAGCTGTTAGGAACCCAATGCTCTCAGGAGATTGGCCTAATCACAAAGTTAGATCTTTCCCAGCCAGTATGAATTGTGGACCGTTTACCAGCTACCCGATCAATTAAATCTGTTAAGGATGTCATGGTCTGCTTTACTGGCTACCGGAGAGATCTTCACTGGAGAACGACTAACCCATGATAATAGTCTGAAAAGACTTCGGGCATGGCTCTATCCTAGTGTACGGGTCGCTCTCTTGCTCAAGCAAACCAAACAATGAGGGGGTTACTCTCCCCAAAATAATGATTTTTCCTTGTATTTTTTTAGGGTCGAGTTTTCTTTAGCAGTCCCAGTTTTAGCAGTTATCACTTGGTTAAGAATATTTTCAAAGAATCACCTACCGAGTGTCCAATTTCCTTTTTAACTTATGTGAGTGAAAACAAGGAAGGAGATCAGAATTACCAATACGCGATAAAAAACAATGATGCATGTAGGGGTGAGAGATGTGTACCTTGTCGCTAGCACTCTACATGCAAGTGATCCACGCATAATTTAAATAAACTATCCTATATGCAAATGCAAGTGAACCGTCCTAGATGATAGCTTCTATTAACGGGTAAGAACAAGTTAATTTGACTAAGTCCAAATTACGCTCTACTCTATAGGCACCGAAATTTCTTGTTTGGGATGTTTGGACCTAATTAATTACCTGGCTCAAGCAAATAAATTAAAGCAATCAAGAGGTAGCTCACAAAATCTGCGGGAAACAAAGAAAAATAAAGGCGATGAAAACAAAAACAATGAGGACCCCCAAGTGCACCGGCACTTGGCGAAACATACCCTGCAACAGATGAATGTCCTTTTATAGAGTTCAAATGGAAAAGAAAAACTCTCTCTCTCTCTTTTAAATTTTTTCTCATCTCCTTCAATTCTTTTCCTCCTCTTCTCACGCTATCCTGTGGCTTGGTGAAGAATCAAGCCGCCTCCCTGTCGCTTGGGTGCTTCGGCTCTCCTAGGATAGCCTCCTTCGCTCCATGGGCCCTCGCAAGAAAAAGAAAAGAGAATGTGTAAGAAATACAATTATCAAATATGAGAAAAGAAAAATGAAATGAAACAGTGAATATGAACAACAAAGTGAATGTGGAAAATTAGAAACATATATTTACAACCAAGAATAGCAGGTCAAAAGAGAAACCTAACTACCCTAGCCGTGCCTCACCGGCAATGACACCATTTTGTTGTTCGTGAAAAATTTAGGGTTTTCGAATTTTTTTTATTTTATATCCCCGGCAACAGCAGTGTCGTTTTGTTGTTAGCGATTCTTGAGGGGGCAATAAATTAACGGTAAACACATTTGGTCATTGCTATCCCCAAAATCACGTGACAAACAAAATATTTTTTTATTTTTGCTATTTATTAACCTGTATAGTGGACATGGATGAACTTAGGGAGGGTACAAATCCCGAGGGTTATTCAATAATTGAAAATCAATTAAGAGAAAACAAGAATCTCAAAGGACAACTATCCTTGGTTTTTGTGATTTTTTTATTTTTTATTTTTATTTTTTCCTTTCTAAATTTTTATATTTTTTTATTTTCATTTTTTAGTGATTTTAATTTTTTCAATTTTTTAAAAAAACAAAGCAATATTTACAAGATAAAAATTACGCACACCAACTCTTTTTTGTAATTTTTCAATTTATCAAAATACTCAGAAAAATCCAAAGAAAATAGTTTTGGGTTTTAAAAGTTTTGAAATATTTTTGAGAATTTTTGTGGAATTTTCTAATGTTTTTATATTTTTCTAAAAATCAAACAGTGAAAATGCAAAAATATGCACAGTCTAGAGTAATTTGCAACTTAAAAATATTTAAATGCCCAAAACTCCTGACAAATATTTTTAAGACAAACTAGAAGCAAATATCTTTAAACAAGAAATGAAATCACAATTTTTGGATTTTTGTAGAAATTTTTATGATTTTTAGAATATTTTTAATGTTTTTAATTTTTTTGGGTTTTTATAAATAAATAATGAGTGAAATTGGTCAGAAATTAAAAGACAATAAAAGAGAGCTACTCTATTTTTTTGAGTTTTTAAGCAATTTTTCGAATTTTTATGAAAGTTTGAATTTCAGGAAGATAAAATGACACTATTTTTTTATTTTTTAATAATAATAAATGAATTCAAAATGCAATGAAAATTTTATGTTAGTTGGATATGCACATCAGGAACATAGCATAATTTTCTTAGAATTTTCGTACTAATAAAGATATTTATTTCAATAGAAGAATCGTGCAATGTCTGAGAACAAGGACTAAAACGTAAATAAGTTTTGTTTTTGCCTCAAATAAATAATAAAAATAAATCACAAGGAAGAAATTTTACCACATATCATGTGCATGTCACGTGCTTGAGGCTCTAGCAGGGGCGTACTCGTAATTTCTGAAAGTTTCAGGGGCCAAAGATGCAATTGTTCCAAATATATCTTTTTTATTCAAAAGCCCCCAACCCTAGGAAGGGTTCTTCGTTGCAATCACAAAGGGTTGCTGAGCACCGCCGCCCCTTCTCCCCATGCGCGCGTAGGCGACGCTGGAGCGACGGAGGCGGCGCGGGACGAGGGGCATCTACAGAGAGAGGAGTGGCCGGCGATCGGGGGTGGAGCCTGGGGGGCCGGCATCTTGCGCACGGGCCTAGAGGTCGCATTACGCGGGCGGCGTCGATGGAGGGGGCGCACAGGAGCGCCTGGCGTGCTGGAGGATGAGTGGCGCGGCGTCAGGCACCGTACACAGGAAGTCAGGCCGTGGGAGGATGCCGCAGATGGGCGGCCACGTGTGGAGTTCGGCGAGGCGCGGGTCGGCAGGGCTGCACTGGTGCAGGAGGCGGAGGATCTTCGGGTGCGGAGGATCTTCAGGTCTGCTGGAGGGGCACGGTCGTGGCGGCCCGCACGCTGGAGGCAGTGCCTGAAGGTGGTGGGGCGGACCTGGGCGCCAGGAGGTGCGGAGGAAGGGGGGTCGCTGGGCGGTGCAGAAGGGTCTGCAGCTGTGGGCGGCACTGCCGCTCTTGGTGGAGGACATGGAAGGCGCGTGGTCGGTGGCAGTGCGAGAATTATTTTTTTTGTTTTTTTATTTTTCATTGTCTGAGATGTAAACAGAAATAATAAAAACTTTTTTTTTGCAAATCCAAAAATAGGAATAAAAAAAGGCTATAGAAATTCTTTTGTTTTTTAATTTCTTTTTTATTTTTTTATATGACCCTACAAAACAAATGTTAGAGAGAAAAAAGAAACAAATGCTTTTTTTATTCTTTTTATTTATTCACATATCGGAAAATGAACGGGGATCCGTAGAAAAATGGAAGAATCAAATCTGATCTCCGGCCACTGTACGCTGCCGGAGTTGAGAGATCGTGGACGATAGAATAGAATGCGTGGAGATCGAGAAAGTGAGATGAAAAATCAAGTCAGTGGCAGAATAAATCATGGCAGATTTTAAGATATAGGCAAACAAAAAATGACAATGAGATAAAAACGTGAGAAATAAACTACGATTAACCTAGATAAAAATAAGAAGAAAATGTGGATCTCACCATAGGAGCAGAAATGGACTGTGATTGCCTCGACAAGGCTGACTCGCTATCATCGGACAGCTCGGAGGCTAGGCACAGTTCTCGACGAAATTTTCTCTCGGTGATCGGGCTCCTCTCTCTAAAGATTGATCAAGTTGAAATGAGGGAGAAGGAGCCATATAAATAGAAAAGATAGAATGAAATTTGAATTTTTGAATTTTTTTGGATAAAGAGAGATGAAAATTGTAATGAATTTTTGATTTTTTTGGATAAAGAGAGATGAAAATTGAATTGAATTTTTGATTTTTTTGGTGAAAGAGATAAGAGACATGAAAAGAGACAAAATAAAAGAGATAAAACAATGTACAAAATTATCTTTTTTTTTAATTTTCGTAACTTTATTTATTTGAATTAAAAAATGTTATTTTTTTTATTTTTTATGGTGGTTAATAAAAAATAGCAACTATATACATATACTATATACATATATGACATTATATACAAGGGTAAATGAGAAAATTAGATTTTTTTAAAGAATTTTATTTTTTTTATTTTTTTAAATAATTAGCAAAAATATTTACAAATATATACAAATACAATATTTACAAAATACATGGGAAAATTGCACAAACATCGTAGAAAACCAACTTTTCAACCGTAACTCCAAAAATTATAAAAATATAGCCATTTTGAAGATAATTCAATTTAGAAACCAATGGAAGTGAGATTGCTTCAATTTGAGCTCATATGGAGCAGGAATTGGTCTTTCAATTAGTGCTTAGTGACTTTTTCCAAGTGTGGCTACTTTTATTCTGTACATGATTCAATTGTGCAATTATTTTTATTAATTAGATCACATTTTTATTTACAACTTTGATTTTGAAAGTTATTTGATTTGAGGTCAATTAAGGCACAAATAAATTAGTGTTGGTTTTATACATGTATACACAAAATAAGTGAGAACTATTTACAACAACACACACACACATTTTTTTGATTTTCTGCTTAAGGACCCTTATCTCCCCCTACTTTATTCCTGGTCGGTCATGTCGAGTCTTGACCATCTCTCGGGGTTCGGGTCAGCCTGTACATATATACAGTCTTCCATTTTTTTTCTTTTCTTTTCTTTATTTTTCCTTTCTTTCTTTCTTTATTTTTTTTAGGTTAAATTTAGTAAGTGGTGTACAATATTTACACAGATGCAGTTTAGTAAGAATATGGAGTTAGTGTTTTATGCATGTGTTTTATAAGGGATTTTAAGATAAAATAAATAAATAAAGATGACGAATCGCAGATTCATCAACCTCGCGACGGTGAAACGAACGCGTGGGATGGTGGAAAGGGAACCTCAGCCGGAGCTGGTTCCGGTGAGGGGGGTGTGTATTAGTGAATCGATGGTCGAAACGCAGAGCGAACGATGGGATTTTATCCTAGGACTACAACAAACGAAAATAGAAAAATAAAATGAAGAAAAACAAACCTCAAAGGTGAAGAACACCTGAGGAAGAACCTCAACGGTGAGGGTGTTCACCAGAGGTGGTGGAGCCGCCTCGAAGCTTGCTCGGCCGACCTGACACGTGGAGGAGGAAGCTGTCACCTTCCTCTCGCTCTGGGGCACGAAAAGGGGGAGCGAAGCTGTGCTAAAGGGGTTCAAATTCGAATCCAAAAGTCGGGGGACTATATGAAGAGTTGACGGATGGCCGATAAAAACGAGGCGCAGCGGGGCGATTCAACAATTCAATGACTGAGGTTTCACTTGGGCGTGCATGCCTATTGAACGAGGATTAACAGTCAAGAAGACTCTGACTCAAAATGATGCAAGAACAAGCCTCGAAAAAATCGAGAAAAGAGGTCAAAAACCACGTCTAACACGGGTACAGACCTCGGTCAGAGAGTTGACCGGGTTCAACCAACGGAAGCTTCTGGTTGGTCCACATGGACTAACCAGAAAATTCCTTGGCAAAAATATTTGAAAATCCAGTTCAAAATAACATATGATTTTATTATTTTTGGATTATAAAATGAAAAATATTTATTATTTTATGAACCATTTTATGATGATTTTTTTTATTTTTCTGAGGTATAAAAATACAAGTTACCTTTTATAGCCCATATAGGTTTACATATCTATATATTTTAATATTTTATTTTTATTTTATATATTTGATTTTATTAATTTTGTTTATTATTTTATATATTTATAAATTGTTTTTATATACTAAATTAATTTTTATTTTATTTTTCTAAAGTGTTTTGTCCATTTAATAAAATTGAAGTCTTAATTATATAGGTATATGTACGGGTATTATACCTATGTATTGTATATAGGTATTTTAGTTTTGTATTTTCTTTAGTGTTTTCTTCTGATTTTAATGTACACATATATTATAAATAATATTTACAAAATTATAAAAATAAGAAAGTGTATAAATAATGAATAATAAAAAAATGAATATTTTAAGTTGTACAAGTATACAACAGGGGTCCAAAACTCAACTATCAAACCGTAGCTCCGAAAAATACGAAACCACCTTCATTTAATATATTATTGAAAATTATATACAATTAAAGGTGATTTTGATGCATTTCGAGTTTTTAATTGAGAGATACATGTCTAGGAAGTTGGGATTCTGGAATCTTATTTAGATCATAACTTTATATCTTTACATTATTTTTGAGTGAAATTAATTTTGTATTTTTCTATATTTAACTATCTACAACTTTCACGTACAAAATTTCTTTATTTGAAATAAAAAATAGAACCATAAATAGGTCCCAAAATAAATAAAGAATGAATTGAATAAAAGGAATCTTTATTGGATTATGGCCCTTATCTCCCCCTACTTTATTCCTAGTCAACCTATTCATCTAGATGCATAGGTCTCAGGGTTTCGGGTCATAAAATATTTACAATATTTTATTCTTTTTCTTTTCTTTTCTTTATTCTATTATTTTAGCTTTAAAAATAGTAGTTTATACATTATTTACACACACATGCATGAATGTTAAAATGCGGGAATTAAGGGTATTTACTATCATTTACCAGGGTTTTTGAGGCCAAAATGATATAATAAAGACGATGAAATGTGGATTCATCATCCCCCTATACTTGACTTTGCTAGCCCCTAGCAAACACTTATGCAATAAGTGCAGAAAGAAAAACAAAGAAAAGTAAAAGAAGAAAGATGGATTAAGCTTAATTATCAAACTTGTCTTAACAATATCAAAGTTTGGAGCTTAAGTCGGTCCTTTGGAATTTTAGCGCGAGCGAAACCTTAATGAGAATCGGATTTGAAATCCAATAACCTTCAAGAATTCCAAAAATCTGCTCAAGTCTCCTCAATAGCCAGGTCAGAAATATTTCAACTCATACGCAAACCCTTACGACTATGAATCTTACTCGTACAGTGTAAGTGATGGTGGCTCTTCCCAACTAGAATGACAAAGAGACTGACTTCTCCATTACAACAACCCAATGATTCCCTAATCCAATAACTCCTTCCTCGAGGAGCGGGGTGTTCCCTTCTAAGTTCAAGTGGCAACCAGCTCAAGAGGAGGGGGAGAAGAGAAGAATGGACGGTAGCCATTGTAGCTACCTATCCTAGGATGCAAGACTAGTGTAGTCAAGTCATCCAGCTGCAGGCTCACATGATTTGACTTTGGAACTCAAGCTTGCTTATTGACTATACACATATGTACATACTCCGACAGGTTTTTTTTTTTCGTTCAGGCCTGTCCACTTTTTTGGAGTTTTTTTTTAGTACTATATACAACAACATTTACATAAGGAGTTTTCTTCTTAAGCCAGCAGACTATCCCTCTTTTGAAGCTTTATTGCAACCCACACTCTCCTGTCTTTAGAGTCCTTCATCACTGGACGGGTTAGGGTGCACTTCCTTCCCTAGAGGAGGACAAGTGTTTCCACTTGTGTGCGTCTCATATCGGCAAATCCAATCCCCTCACCACTCCAACTGAGTTGAGCCATGTGAAAGGTGCAGGTTTCCAAGTTAGGTCATTATCAACAAGAGTCATGTGTGTGCTCCGAAATACTCTACTTAGGTATTCAAGAATCCATTGAACCAAGTCTCTTGATCCTCAAAGAATTAAGTCAACTAGACCTGAAGTACCTCAATTCCAGTTCCTATAAGGTTCTTGTTATTTAGGTAGATTTTAAGGTCCAACCGAGCTCCAATCTCTGGATTTTACTTAGACTTTTTCAACTATCAAACACAATCCGAAAAATGCTCATGCTATGCAAATGCGATGCAGAATGCAGAAAATATTTTGGTGATGTAATTTTCAAGATTTTAAACTTTTTATGGGTTTTTGAAAAGATGATGCATATGCATTTTTTTGTATTTTCGAAATGATTTTTCAAATGTTTTTGGTATTTTACTTTTGCAAATGTTTTTGTAATTTTTTAAAACAAAGATTTTGGATAAAAAACTAGGTATAAGTATTTATACAATGATGCATCTCATTTTTACAAGAAGTGGATTTCAAGAATTTACAAGGGTAAGTGGTCAATTTTATAAATATACATATAAAGAATTTTAGGTGTGATGTAAGTATTCCTCAAACTTATATGGAAAAGTTTTTTCAAACAATTTTGAAAACTATAGTGTAGAATAATTTTTACAAACAATTTTTTTCAAACATGTACACACATTTGAAAATCATTTTGCAATGTTTTTAAAACAGTATAGATAGATTTTTCACATATTTTTGCTACCATTTTTCAAATCATTTGCAAATAGTTTTTCAACATTTTATTTCCCACAATGAAAATAGAATTTTTCAAACACATTTTTACAAAGGTTGAAAACATGTAACAAAACGTTTTCCAAATAGTTTTCAAATGATTTTTCACAAATATTTTCAAACTATTTTTCAAACATTTTGCAAAAAACTTTTTCACTTGATTTATTAACCTGTAAATACAAAAAGAATTTGAGGAACAATCAACATCTTTTTATTAAGGTTTTTAATGAATTTCTAGCCATGTTTATTAGTGAAAATATGAAAGTATGAGTTATGGCTAAAGTATATACACAGTATATATGACCCCCAATACTTAGCTTGAGCTATGTTCTCATAGATCAGAGAGAAAAGAGAAGACATAACTCGTGTTGAGTATAGACAAGTCTAAAGAATAAATGAATAAAGAGATGAATGAACGAATGAGAAGTTGACCGTCCCCCCTATATTTAGGATCAAATAATCCTAAGTATAGCAGACTATACACAAAGCAGGGAGGGTCAAGGGTGGGAATGAACATATCGTACTCAGATTGTCTCCCCCTATACTTAGGGTAAGATATCCCTAAGTATAGACAAGAATAGGAGATAATGGAGAGGATCAAAGAATGGAGAAACTCGGGGTGCACACCTTTTTGATAGATAAAGAAGATAGAAAAGGAAAAGAAGAAAAGAAGAAAAAAAGAAAAGGGAATAAACAGATCACAGCTCAGTGTATGCACCCCCTATACTTAGGGCAAAGTACGTCCGAAGTATAGCAAAATCATAAGATGAAGACAGGGTGGCATACATACGGGAGAATGAATGATATGGACATATGGATCTATACAGTGGAAGATGGAAGTGATAATCATGTACGAGGTGCAAACGATATGAGTCAAAGAGCACACCTCATACTAGATGAATGGGGGCAATGTCAACAGTCGACGGATCATGATCTAGATATAGCTTCAGGCGCTGACCGTTAACTCAAACGGTAGAGGAAGATGACAACTCGGATATATCAAAACCGCCATTGTCATGTACCTTCCTGACCACATACGGACTTTTCCAATTACTCTGTAAATTCCCTGGAAATAATTTCAGCCTAGAATCAAACAACCATACACGCTGATCAGGCTCAAACTATTTATGGCTGATATGAGAATCGTCTATATCTTCACTTTTTCCTTATATTGTAGGCTACTAGAAAAGGTTGTATCTCTCAATTCCTCCAGGACTGCCAACTCTGCTTTCCTCTGTTCTCCTATACTCTCAGGATCCAACAATAACTCTGTAACTGCCCATAGTGACTTGTGCTTGATTTCCACTGGTAAGTGACATGGCTTGCCATAGACGAGACGAAATGGAGATGTCCCTAATGGTGTCTTGAAGAAAGTCTGATAGGCCCACAAGACCGAGTCCAAAAGCTGTGACCAATTCTTTTGGTCTGGGTAGACTACCTTATGTAAAATAGTCTTAATCTCCATGTTCGATACTTCACCAAGACCATTGGTCTGAGGGTGATATGGAGTGGAAACACGATGGTCAATGCTGAACTCATCTGCAAGAATCATTACCTTGTCATTGATAAAGTGAGAACCCTCGTCTGAAATCAGGAATCTAGGTACCCCGAACAGTGAAATGATATTTTTCCTCAAAAATCAACACACAGTCTTAGCATCTGCGGCTCGGGATAGGATGGCCTCGATCCAACGACTCACATAATCCACAACAAGCAGAATGTACTCAAACCCCTGATTCTTAAGAAATGGGCCCATGAAATCAATGTCCCATGCGTCAGAAACCTCACAAAAGTTAATAGGCTGCATGGCATCATATCTCTCTGTCCGCAAGTACCCATCTTCTAACGATCAGAACATCTTTTCACGAATTCATCGGAATCCTTGAAGAGAGTAGGCCACCAAAGGCCGGATTGGAGCACCTTATGCGCTGTCCGTCTCCCAGAATGATGTACGCCTACCTCAAGCTTGTGGCAGTAGGTGGGGACGCTATGCTTCTCTTCATGAGGAATACACCTCCTACAGATACTATCCCCTCCTTCATGATAAAGGACGGGATCCTCCCAATGGTACGACTTGGCCTTCACAAGGAAGGTCTCAAGTCGCTACCTGGGCCAACCTTGTGGAAGCGTCTTGGCAACAGAATAGTTCACAATGTTGGTGTACCAAGGAATCGAGGTGATAGCAAGTATCGCCTCATCTAGAAATGTCTCTGCAATAGGTGCACTGGGCTCAGATTCCTCAAGGTTCTCTAAGCGGGAGAGGTGATCCGCCACCACATTCTTAACTCCAGGCTTATCCTTAATCTTAATGTCAAACTCCTGGAGCAGAAGGATCCATCTGGTAAGGCGAGCTTTGGCATCCTTCTTTGCCATGAGACACCGGATGGCGGTGTAATCTGTAAAGATAGTCACTCTAGATCCCAGAATATATGATCTCTACTTATCCAAAGCAAAGACTACGAGTAGAATCTCCTTCTCAGTTACAGAGTAATTCCGCTGAGCGGAATCCAAAGTCCGGCTAGCGTAGTGAATAGCATATGGCAATCCATCCCTCCTCTGTCCAAGCACAGCCCCTACGGCAAAATCAGAAGCATCCGTCATGATCTCAAATGGGAGAGACTAATCGGGTGGTAGAAGTACAGGATCCTCGATAACTAGATTCGTCAGAGTCTCGAATGATGCAAGACACTTATCATCAACAATAAACTCAGTGTCCTTTGTCAGCAAATCAGTGAGCGGTCAGGCAATACGACTGAAGTCCTGAATGAACTATCGGTAGAAACCAACATGCCCCAAAAAAGACCGCAATTGACACAGATTGGATGTTGGATTGAGTTTCCTAATGATATCCAACTTGGTTGGATCAACCTCCATGCCCATGTTGGAGATGATTTGACCAAGGACCGTCCCTTGAGTCACCATGAAGTGTCTCTTCTCCCAAGACAAGACAAGATTGACCTCTATGCAACGCTGAAGCACACGGTCTAGGCAGTCAAGACAAGCATCAAAACCATCGCCATAGACCGAGAAGTCGTCCATGAAGACCTCTAAACAGTTACCCACCATGTCCGAGGAAATGGACAACATGTACCTTTGGAATGTCTCCAGGGTGTTACACAAACCAAAGGGCATCCGTCTGAAAGCATATGTCCCAAACGGAGAGGTTAATGTCATTTTGTCCAGGTCTTCGGGCGTAATGGCCACTTGATTATAGCTAGAGTACCCGTCAAGAAAACAGTAATGACTCCTCCCATCTAGCCTCTCGATAATCTGATCAATGAATGGCAGTGGGAAATGATCCTTCTCGGTGGCCTGATTCAATTGTTTGTAGTCCACACTGACCCTCCAAGAAGTGGGTACTCGAGTAGCTATCTCCTCTCAAGACTCACTCGCAACTGTAGTGATACCCGTCTTCTTGGGTACCACATGTAATGGACTAACCCACTTGGAGTCGCAGATGGGGTAGATAAAATCAACACTTTACTATTTTGATATTTCCTTTGTGACCACATCTTGAAGATTTGGGTTCAGACATTGCTGGAACTCACGCGAGGGCTTAGCATCCTCTTCTAGGTAGATAAGGTGGGAGCACAGAGCCAGACTAATCCCCTGGAGATCTTCATCCTATTGCCTTGTGGTTTCTTTCAAGAACCTCCATCAAACGAGATTCTTGCTCTCCAGTCAAATCTGCTGAGATAATGACTGGGTGGATATCTGGCTCACACGCAAGGAATCTATACTTCAGTGACTACGGCAAGGGCTACAATTCTAGGAAACTAGGAGGTGGAAAATATGGCTTCAAATATATCTGAGTCGAGGCTACCATATCTGCATGGAAGGACTCTCGCTGAATGTGAAAATCTGACGAAGGGAACCCTGTTGGAATGTTTGTAAACTGTACTGGCTCCCTCTCCGTCCTAGTTGTCGGCTCGGAAGGAATCAGACATGGCAAATAATCATCAAAGTCATCCCAATCAATGTCTGAATCCGAGGGATCTGAACTAGAAGAACATGAATGAAATTCTGCTTTTCCATTCATCCCACAACTATCGGCCTCAAATGTGTCCTCTGTTAGGGGTGCGTTATCCAAACTCTCAACTACCATAAGCTATAAGTACGTTGAATCTGCGGGCAAGGCGAGGGCTTGTGCTACTGGATCTGTCCAAATGGCTTCATCATCGGTCATCACAAAATCACACTCCTGGTGGATGTCTCGCTCAGCCTCTGTCATCTGCTCGATATCACTAAACTGCTCTGAGCATGCTGAATCTCTCGCTCCGGTCTCTTCGATCATCTCTATTTGTATACTTTCGCCCTCTACGTGAAAGTACACCTTTCCACTATCATTGTCGGTAACCTCCTTGGTAGTGGCCAAGAATGGGCGTCCAAGTATGATGGGGGTGTCTGTTACCGACTCAGGGATCTCCATGTCCAATATAACAAAGTCCACAGGGAATTGCAGGCTCTGAATGGTAAGGACCACGACTCTCAACAACCCCTTCAGCCTCCTAATCGACCTATTAGCAAAATGAAGGATTGTCTTGCTCCGATGGAGAGGGCCAAACTCGAATCGGTCAAGTAAGACTGCCGGAAGGAGGTTGACCGAAGAGCTGTTGTCTAATAGATCAAATAGTAGCTCTTGAATCTTGCATCTGACATAGAGAGCTCCTACATCAGGTTTCTTGGCTGGCAGTCTGTTCTGAATGGCAAAGCATGTGGAATGGGTGAGCCCATGGATCTCATCTCTATGGTTCCTCCTCTTCCTGCGGACTGTAGTCTTCTCTCTGAAGTTCTTTTGGAAGAGCGGGATGTGCTCAAGTGCCTCTTGTAGAGTCAGCTGAATCTGAAATCTATTTATCATCTGGTTGTTGAACTATAACTGGTGAGTCTTTTTTGGATTTTCTTTTTTATTCTCCTTCGCCAAGCGGAGTGCTTGAGGGAAGGGGATGGTAGGGACCTCCTCAGATGGAGGGCTAGGAAGAGGTTCTTGTGCCTATGAAGGAATGGAATCCATACAAAGATCATCATGCAACACATATGGACTTGGAGAAGATAAAGAAACCTTTCCTTTATTCATTTTTTATTCTTTTTCTTGTTACCACAGTCCTAAGATACAGAAGTTGGAAACACAACAGGTGGAAGATCAACAAAAGAAGAAGTGGTGGCATCAGTACCGCCCACGGCATCTGACTTCGCGGCATCAGCATCAAGTAAAATGGTGGCATTAGCACCACCGCATGTATCTAAAGAAACGACGGCCTCAGTACCGTCATATGGATCTCTATCCTTGGAGGCATCAGTACCACCGTCATTGATGAATACTCATTCATCACTCTTTATTCTTATATTTTAGCTACAAAAACCTTTGCAAATGCATGTAGATATGTGTAAATAGAAATAATTACCAAAAGCATGCATTGTGTAAAAACCTATAATTAGCATGTTTTTGTGCAAAAATAAAAGAATAAAGATTAAAAAGAAAATGAGGGAAATATTTAGAATAAGTATTGAGCAACCTAACCCAAGGGAGGGCTCAGCATGGGCCTGACCGCATAAAAGCCAAAGTAGAGGGAGATAGGGGCTCATGTGTGTGTAAATACCTATGTAAATAAAATAAAATATTTTCCTCACAAAAATAGATGCAAATGGGTTTGTAAATACTTGTACATATTTATAAGTATAAAAACAAGATAAAAAGAGAAAAATCAAAAAGAACAAAAATATCACTTTCACATTGTACATGGAATCACCTACGTATCTATTTAGCCTTATAAATAAATAAAATTAATTTTTTTATATAATGTAAATAAATAAAATAAAAACAATCAAAACAAAAACAAAATAAAAATAGCAAAATTAAAAACACAAAAATATATTGTAAATATACCATGTATATAAATGTATATATGTATTTATTTTACCTATGTATATGAATAATAAAAATAAAATAAAAATATCTTTTTATTACTTATTTTATAATGAAAATAAATAAAATATAAAATGGGAATAAAATTGTATAAAAATAACAATTAAAAAATCAAAAATTAAAAAGCCTATATTGTACATATACCTGTACATAGCTATATAATGTAAGTACCTTATGTTTATTTTGAAAATTAATTAAAAATCACAAAAAATAGAGAAAAATAAAAAAAATATTTTTCATGTTTTGAGTTTTCAGTAATTCAATCATTTTCTAGCTTAAAATAAATAAATACAAAAATCGTGCTTGGCGGGCTCTGATTGGTCCACGGGGGATTGTTGACCCCCGGTCAACTCTCCCCCCAGGACCACCAGAGCCGAGTTAGACCTGACCGACCCGTTTTCTCCATTTTCTACCCGCCTGACCCGATCGCCATTGACCTAGACCCCGGGCTCCGATTGATCACTGGATATCCTGGACCCTCGCCCGGGGTGGGTTTGGTGGATCCGAGCCCCGAGCATCTCGCCTGATCTCCTTCTTCTCGGATCCCGCACCCATATTTAGCCGTTGCTCCGCCACCCTAATCTTCCATCTTTGGCCATTCGAATCCACCCCTGTGAGCTCCAGCATGCTCGTGAGAGTGACAACTTGCGTTCGGCGCTGTCGAAGCGAGGAGAGGAAGAGAGACCACTGATCCGGCGAGCTTTGCCGCCGTTGCTCCGCCACCAACAGGAGCATCGAGCCTCGGAGGGAGACGCTCCTCGAGGCGAAGACCAGGAGCTTCCTTAGCTCCCCCCCAGTCTCCTCGTCCACCCAGGTAATCCCTTAGACCCTTCTTTAGCCTTGATTTTCGTTTACGCCCAAATCGTCGCTCCGCCACATTTCGCCGATTCCTATCGATTCCGACCACCATTCGATCATCGGGCATCGCCATAGCCTTCGCCGTCTTCCCGCGCACCTTCTCCACATCCCCATCCAACCCAGCTCGCACAGGAGCTGGGGCTCGCACTCCACCGTCCCCACTTCGCCGGAGCTCGTCCGCTGCGACCCATCGTCCGCCACCACTCCACCTAACCGGGTCGAGGAAGTTTGCCCTCGACCCGCGAGTCTTCTGGATTGCTTTGCAGGTCGAACGAAGGCCATCTGAGGTCCTTCGACATCCAGCCAGGAGGCGCAGCTCCGCCGACCTCGCCCGAGCTCCTCAGAGCTCGGCTGGGTCATCGGAGACCCCTATCCGACGCGGAGGCCTACTCCCGACCTGTTCCGATCATCAGCGCCCCGTGAGGAGGTCAGGAGCGCTCGCACTGGGCCGGCGAAGTTCGCCGGCCACCTGTTCTTCCTCGACCTTCAGCCGCCGTTCGATCGTCTCTCCAGCTCCAGTCTTCATCAGGGCCGTCCATCGCAGAAGCAACCGTCACCGTTCGATCTGAGGAGGAGAGATCTGGAGCGCCCGTCGTTCGCCACCGTCAGATGATCCACGTGGCCTCCATCCACCCACTTCATTAATAAAGGGTAAACTACCCTTAGGCCCTTCAGTTTATTTCATTTAGCGTTTAGTCCTGTAATTAGTTCGTTTAGTTGTTTAGTTTTGGGAATATTTGCATAGAGACCCTTGTGCTTGCATGTATTGACTGATATGCCCCTGTGTGTGGTCTGACACGTGCATCGACACGTGATCTTTTGGGCTTTTTACATGATCTACCCTGTAGTTCTGGTTGTTATCAATTGAATGAAAGTTTTTGTTTATTTGCATTTATACCCCTGTGCGTAGTTTAATTGAACATTTACGTGATTTTTTGGGTATTTTGCGAATAGGTCCCTGGACTTTTGATACCTGTTACCAATAAGACCTTGGAACTTGTTTTTCTTACATATGGGTCCTTGAGTGCCCCAGACAAGCGCGTAGCACGTGTTTTGCTGGGTTAATTGCACCAGACCCCCAGACTTCTGGGTATTTGCACTTTGGTCCCTATGCACTGTGCCCCCTCTTTATTTTTGAATAAAATAGCAGATTACCTCCAAATCCAACGAAAATTGGACACATGGCTCCTGCCATAGTGTAAAATTTTCGAGGATTTTTGAGGACATTTTTGTTTTCATTTGGTATTTTTAAAAAATCAAAAACACTTAATTTTGCTAGTGTCTAACTTTAAAAACCCCAAAAAAATATTAAAATCATTTAAAAATTCCACAAAAATTGTCTACTGTTTGGTTTGCTCAGCTTGATTTTCTAGCCAATTTTGGCTATTTTTCATTATCTAAAAACCTAAAAAGTGAAAAACATATAAAACCTTATAAAAATTCTAATAATTAAACCAAAAATCCAAAAATAATAAAATAGGTGCCTAAATTTTCCTTGTTTAATTCTCTTTACAGGAAAATTACCGTCAAGCTAATTTGGGGGCTTTAGATATTTTATCTAAGCCCTTTTAGCTCGGCTGGACAGTACCTACTGTTTTAGTTACTTTTTGATTTTTAGAAAATTAAATAAACATCAGAAAATTCTCAAAGATTCACCAAAAACATTAAAAATCATAAAACATAGAAAAACATTTTTGTTAGATTTTTTGGTTGAATTTTAGTGTGTTTGATAATTTGTTGAAGTGTGTAGTTCTTTAGTCTTTATTATTTTCTTAATTCATTAAAAATCCAAAAAAATGTTAAATAATTAAAAACCACCAAAAAATATTTTCTTCTCTTATTTTATTTCCCTTTTTGACTACTTCGTAGGCCGAGAGGCCAACCCGTGCTCCTTGTGATCGACCCTGGTCGCTATACCAGGTTAATCTAATAGCAGGACCGCTTCCGTATTTTGATTGATTTTATCTTTATTAGTGGTTCATCTTTCTTGATTGAGCACACTTGATCGCGTGGGTCGCAACGACCGATTTAGCACCTATACCCTAGCCTTCAGGCCGCTCATCAGAATGGCGACGTTGCCGGGGAGCACGGCTTAGTAGTTTTTATTTTATTTTATTCTTCGTTTTTGTTTTCGCGGCTTTTCGCGGCTCTTTCAGAGCTCGCGGCTTTTTCACGGCTTTTGTCTATATTTTATTTCTTGTTTTATTTTGTTTTATTTTCTTTTTCTTTTGTTTTTGTTTTTGTTTTATTTAGAGTGTTTATTTTATTGTGTATTTTTGCATATATACCCTCACTTTCATTTTCATTTTTTTCTGTTATTATTATTTGATTATTTTGGTCTGACCACTTGTCTCTGTTTCTTGCGAGGGCCCGAGGACCGCGGAGGAGACTTTCGAGGAGCCGACGCAACCGCAGGACTTGGAGGCGACTCCCTTCTTTACGGAGCCGCAGGAGAGAGCGAGAGAGAGAGTTGAGTGGGAGAGGTTTTTATTTTTATTCTGATTATTATTGTTATAATACAGGTACTCAGAGACTGGACTTGAGGACTATATCTGCTTAGCGGGTCTGTTTCGCCGAGCACCGGTGTGCTCGGGGGACCCTTAGGAGTTTTTCGCAGCTTTTTCGTGGTTTTCTTTTCTTTTCTTTTTACCGCCTTTTCCGGTGTTTACGCGGTTTTTCATTGAGCCCCTAGATTTAGGATTTTATACTTGCTTGTGCCGTAATTAGTAGGGTCCCCACACTTAATTATCTGCTTGCTCCTATAGTACGCTTAATTGGACCTACTAATAATCAATTAATAAAAATAATCGACTCATCTCCTTCGTAGCCTACGTGCCGCAGTCCACCCTGTAAAGCGCTCTCCTACCCCCGATTTGTCGGGCAGAGGAGGGGTGGGCCAAGACCGGACCCTTTGGCTTGGAGGTCGGTGACCGATTAGACGGTTCTGTGAGTAGAAATTGCTCATTTAGGACTCGGTTTTTCCCGCTGCATCATTTAGGTAGTTTACTTCTGGTCTTTAAATTCTGCGCGGATCACTTGCATGTAGAGTGCTGGAGGCAAGGTACGCATTTCTATCTCAGCATGCATCATTGATTTCATCGCGCATCGGCTTTTTCGTCTTCTCCCCCCTTGTTTTGGACTAAATAACCAGGAGAACCGAAAAATTCGTTAGGCCTTTGTTTTTATTTGAAAAAGATTAAAAAGAAAAACCATAAAATTGGGACTGGCTAAAACTATTGACCCTAAAAGACACTTCACTTAAAAATTTGTCTTAGGGAGAGCAACCCCCTCATTGTTTGGTTTGGTTGCGCGAGAGAGTGACCCGCACCCTAGGTAGAGCCCTCCGGTGCTATTTCCAGCTGACTACCGACTCTTCCGTGTGGGCCAGTCGGTTGGGGTAGCATCGGGTATCCAAACAGGTCACGTAAGCGCTCTGATATCTTGTGTGTTCACCTAATAAAAATTGACAAGATAATTTGACCGAGCTTTTACGGTCTTCAGCTCGCGTTGCGTTGGTGAACCGGGGGTTTTGCATTTTGATCATAGTTTCTCCAGATCTCATCCGCACTACTCGCCAGATCAAGATGATGGGTAGACGCTCTCTTAGGCAGCCTCTGGCTGCACTGCTTTTGGGGACGTCTACTCGATCATCTTGGTTGGCCCACGAGAGCCGAGTCCAGCTCTCCGAGCCCGAGTACGACTCCGACCTGTTCCCCCTCGACCCCCTTTCTTTCGGACCTGAGCGACATGAGCCCGAGGAAAGATTAGCAGATTTGACAGCACCTGAGTTGGGCTCATTTGATTTTGCAGACGTTATGGCCGGCAGTTCTGAGGATCGCTCCCGTCAGCCTGAGCACTTCGTATTGGATCAGGGAGCGATCAACTCCATCCTGATCGCCTCGTTAGAGACCGTCCAGCAGCTACTGAGGGATCAGGGAGCATTCATGCTCGATATGAGGAGAGAGATGGAGCAGATGAGAGCAGAGCGAGAGAAGAGGAGAGAGGGACCGAGGATCCCAGATGATGCGGATGCAGCAGCCGCAGCAGCGGCAGCCGCCGCAGCCGCGGTCGGAGGACCACCGAGACCGATGCGGGAGTTACACAATCTCGGATCAACGCTGACGCACCACTGGGTAGTACTTCCAGCGATCGTGGGGGACTTCAAGTTCCCCCCGAACACTTTGCAGCTACTCCCCCGCTTCCACGGACTCGCGACAGAGGAGCCCCATCTCCATCTCCAGGAGTTCTTGATGATATGCAGCACTGTCCACGACCGTCAGGTGGACCAAGACACGATCAGGATGATCGCCTTCCCTTTCTCCCTAGCGGACAGAGCAACCACCTGGCTGAAGCATTTAGGGAAGTTTGTTTACACCTGGGAGCAGCTCCGCACCGAGTACTTGAACAAGTACTATCCACTCGGGCGGACGAATGCAGTGAGGGCCCTGATCAGTAACTTCTCCATGCTCCCCAACGAGCAATTCCACGAGGCATGGGAGAGGTTCCGAGAGCTCACAGACCGATGCCCGCACCACGACATTTCGAAGCCGAACCTTGTGCAGAGCTTCTTCAGCGGGTTGACACCAGAGCTCCAGGGCCTAGTGAATGCTTCTTGCGACGGGTCCTATTTCGCCAAGGACCACGACCAGGTCTGGGCCATCTACGAGGAGATGGCCGAGAATTATATGGTGATGTCCCAGACCCGGTTGTACACACAGGGGAGACCCCAGCAGCAGCCAGGACCCATGCAGTACCAGAGGATAGCACGGGTCGATGTCGGTCCATCCAGTTCATCCGCAGTTGCAACAGCACATGCAGAGTCGTCCGCTGTGGATATGGGTATCATCAGCGAGAAGTTGGACCAGATGGAGCTGATCGAGAAGAAGCAGTGCCAGGGCATCACGCAGATGGAACAGATGGCACAGACTCTGAGCGACATGAAGACCCAGCTCATGTGTCTCCAGGAGGCACAGATGGCTTCCCAGCCTCGTCTTCAGTCGCGAGGCGATACCGGCGGCAGCAGCAGCTCGTCCCAGCGCTCCAGATCCTTTCAGCAGCCTAGACAGGTTCACCTTGTATAGGCGGAGCCGTACCAGCAGCAGCAGCCCACCTACCAGACACCACCATCTCCAGACTTGCAGATGGTAGTATACCAGCCGGATCAGCCTCTGGTAGTACTCCCGCCAGCCCCATACGATGCAGAGCCGTTGATGGATGTCAACGGGATTTGGTATGACCATCCCCAGCCTGGGATCCGACGAGACCATCCCGGATTCAGGTGGGGGAGTGGAGGTACCCAGCCCCAGCAGCAGTCATCCGGCCAGGGAGGGCAGTATGGCCAGCAGAGGGATCACCAGCCGCAGCAGCAGCCCCCAGCCTATCAGTCACACCAGCAGTCGTCCTTTGTTCCTCGTCCCTATCAGCAGCAGGGACAACCTTGGAGACATGAGCAGCAGGCTCACCCACCACACCAGCAGCAGCATCCTTCCTCCTACCCCTCTCAGTAGCACCAGCAGCAGTTCCAGCAGCCTCATTATCAGAGAGGCTACCTGTCGGGCTCCCATGAGATCCCCGCCTTGGATGACATAGCCCGCCTCATCACGGACCAGCAGGCTACCTTTAGACGGGAGATGGACGAGTTCCGCCAGGAGATGCGGGACCTGGTGAGAGGGAAGGCCGCCATCCCTGCACAGATAGAGCCGAACCCCAATAGCCTCAAGAGGAAGTCTAAGCAGGTAGTTCACACTGAGCATGCCACTCCTAGTGATCCATTTGATGATATGTCTTCGGATCTATTTGATGCTGATTTTGTTACACTTAGGAGCGGTAGAGCACCAGCAGGCGGCGTCTTATCTGAGCGACGACTCGAGGATCCACCCAGGGCGCCAGATGAGGAGGAGGAGAGCGGTACTGATGCCGCGCACGATGATGACGGTGGCACTGATGCCACCAAGGATGCTGATTCCACCGGCGGTACTGAGGCCGCCGCTTCACCAGTTCGAGGAGGTGGTACTTATGCCACCAGAGTAGCCGAGCCAGCCCGTGGTACTGAGGCCACCGGTGTTCATATTGATAGAGATGTTGTTTTTCCTCATGCTGATGTATCTCAGAATACTATTTTGAATAAAGGAAAAGGTTTAGTTTCTTCTGGTCCCATTGTGGTGATTGATGTATGTGCGGATCCGACCGTCGAGCCGTCTAGGCCTTTTCCTAGTCCTTCGTCTGAGAAGGACCCTGTGATCCCCTTCCCTAGAGCCCTTCAGATGGGGAAGGGGAAGAAAAAAGAAAAAGATCCAAAAAAGAGAGAGCAGGAGGAGTTCAGCCAGAGCATGATCGACAAATTTCACATACAGCTGACCCTTCAGGAGGCTTTGCAGCACATCCCCCTTCTTCAGCGATCTTTGAGAGACAGGACCACAGTCAGGAGGAGGAGGAACCACACTTCAGAGATTCATGTGCTGACGAAAGCCACGTGTTTCGCGATCCAGAACCGTCTGCTGGCCAAGAGGCCAGATTCAGGGGCCCCGTATGTCAGATTAGTGAGCAGAGGTTCGACCAGACTCTATTGGATAGCGGATCGTCTATCAACCTCCTTCCGGCAGCCCTTCTCGACCGCTTCGAGTTGGGCACTCTTAGACAGAGCAGGATAGTCCTTCAGTTTGCTGATCGATCTGTCAAGAGGCCGAAGGGGTTGTTGCGAGACGTTATCGTCATGATTCAGGGCCTGAAATTCCCCGTGGACTTCATAGTGTTGGAAATGGAGATCCCTGATTCAGTGGCCGATACCCCCATCATCCTTGGTCGTCCGTTCTTGGCCACAGCCAAGGCGGTGACTGATCATGATAGTGGGAAGGTATACTTTCGCGTCGAGGGCGAGAGTATACAAATAGAGACGGTCGAGGACTACAGAGCCAGAGAGAGAGCACGCTCAGAGGCCAGCACAGATTCAGAGCAGCTGACAGACACCGAGCCAGACATCCACCAGGACTGTGATTTTGTGATCACAGACGACGAGGCAGCATGGGCAGACCCTGCAGCACAGGCCATCCTCTCATTTTCAGACACAGCTGATGCCAAGATGATAGCAGAGGAGAGTCTGGAGAGCACAACCCTGGTCCAGGATACCATAGAGGCAGCAGAGCTGGTTCTTGATCGCGACACGGTTTGCAGTGATGGTGGTGCTGAGGCCACCTTGTGTTACGGTGGTACTGATGCCACCGCGTTTGATGCAGATCCCTCGGATTCAGAATCTGATTGGGCAGATTGCGATGATCAGATGCCAGACTTGAGTCCACCTGAGCCTTTAGATGAGGAGGAGGTAGATGCCGAGCAGATCAGAGACATCACAGTTGAGCAGCCTTCTCCCGATCCAGTTTGTGAGAGTTCGCTTTCTTTCTCCCAGGCAGATTTGGCAGACCTAGCAGCATTGACACATCTTCTTCTGAGGCCAGATTTGCCAGCACCCAGCTGTCCAGAGCTGAAGCCGCTCCCTACTTCGCTGAAGTATCGGTTCCTTGCGGGCGAGCCTGAGATGTACCCAGTCATCATCTCCATCGATCTGACTGGAGAGCAGGAATCCCGTTTGATGGGGGTTCTTGAAAAGAACCGCAAGGCAATCGGATGGAGCGTAGCAGATCTCCATGGGATTAGTCCATCAGTGTGCTCCCACCATATTTATCTCGAGGAGGGGGCGAAGCCGTCGCATGAGTTCCAGCGGCAACTGAACCCCAACCTGAGAGAGGTCGTGATGAAGGAAATATCAAAATGGTGGAGTGCAGATTTTATTTATCCCATTTCCGACTCCAAGTGGGTTAGCCCCTTGCATGTGGTGCCCAAGAAGACGCGCGTCACGACTGTGATCAGTGAGTCGGGAGAGGAGATTACTACACGAGTACCCACCTCTTGGAGGGTCTGTGTTGACTACAGGAGACTCAACCAGGCCACCAAGAAGGACCATTTCCCCCTGCCTTTTATTGACCAGATCATTGAGAGACTGGCAGGGAAGAGCCATTATTGCTTCCTGGATGGGTACTCGGGCTACAACCAGGTGGCCATCGCTCCTGAGGATCAGGAGAAGACCACCTTTACCTGTCCCTTTGGTACATATGCCTTTCGACGCATGCCATTTGGGCTATGCAATGCCCCTGCGACTTTTCAGAGTTGCAAACTGTCGATCTTTTCGGACATGGTAGGGGAGTGTTTGGAGGTCTTCATGGACGATTTCTCGGTCTACGGCGACGGATTCGACTCCTGTCTTGACTGCCTAGACCGAGTACTCCAACGATGTATTGAGTACCATTTGGTTCTATCTTAGGAGAAGAGTCACTTCATGGTGACTCATGGGATGGTGCTTGGCCATATCATCTCCAACAGGGGCATGGAGGTGGATCCGACCAAGGTTGATGTCATTAGAAAACTCGCACCGCCGTCCAATCTGAGGCAGCTACGGTCATTCCTTGGGCACGTTGGATTTTATAGGAGATTTATTCAGGATTTCAGCAGGATTGCCCGGCCGTTGACTGACCTCTTGACGAAAGACACCGAGATCCTTGTCGATGACAAGTGTCTTTCATCCTTCGCGACTCTCCAGTAGTGTGTTATTGAGGCTCCTGTCCTCCAGCCGCCTGATTGGTCTCTCCCATTCGAGATCGTGACGGATGCCTCCGATTTTGCCGTGGGGGCAGTGCTGGGACAGAGGAGGGATGGAGTTCCATTTGCCATTCACTACGCTAGCCGCACATTGGATTCCGCCCAGCGGAATTACACGGTCGAAGAGAAGGAGATGCTAGCCGTAGTGTTCACCCTAGATAAGTTTCGATCTTATATCATTGGATCTAGAGTGACTTTGTACACAGATCACACCGCCATCAGGTACCTCATGGCAAAGAAGGATGCCAAGGCCAGATTGACTAGATGGATCCTTCTACTCCAGGAGTTCAACATTGAGATCAAGGATAAGCCTGGAGTCAAGAATGTGGCGGCAGATCATCTCTCCCGTTTAGAGCAGCCTGAGGAGTCTGAGCAGATTGACCCCATTCGAGATACCTTCCCAGATGAGGCGATCCTTGCTATCGCCTCACTCCCGTGGTATGCCGATATTGTGAACTTTCTAGTTGCTGGGAAAGTCCCACAAGATTGGCCCAGGCAGAGGCTTGAGACCTTCCTTGCGAAGGCCAAGTCCTACCACTGGGAGGATCCCATCCTTTACCACGAAGGAGGGGATAGCGTCTGGCGTCGGTGTAGTCCTCAGGAGGAACACCATAGCGTCCTCACTTACTGCCACAAGCTTGAGGCAGGAGGACATCATTCTGGGAGGAGAACGGCACAGAAGGTGCTCCAATCCGGCTTGTGGTGGCCTACCCTCTTCAAGGACTCTGATGAGTTCGTGAAGAGGTGTACTGACTGTCAGAGGATGGGCACTTGTGGACAGCGTGATATGATGCCGATGCAGCCCATTCACTTCTGTGAGGTTTTTGACGCATGGGGCACGATTTCATGGGTCCATTCCCTAAGAGTCAGGGATTTGAGTACATTCTGTTGGCCGTGGATTATGTTAGTCGTTGGGTTGAGGCTATCCCCGCCCGAACCGCTGATGCGAGCACAGTTTGCAGATTTTTGAGGAAGCACATCATCACGCGGTTCGGGGTTCCACGAGATTTGATTTCTGATGGGGGGTCTCATTTCATCAACGACCAGGTGAAGGCCCTTGCTAGCGAGTTCGGTATAGACCATCGTGTTGCTACACCTTATCATCCACAGACGAATGGTCTAGCCGAGGTGTCGAATAGGGAGATCAAGACGATATTGCAGAAAGTCGTCCGCCCTGACCGAAAGGATTGGTCACAGCTTTTGGACTCGGTCTTGTGGGCATATAGGACGTCTTTCAAGACACCATTGGGCACATCTCCCTTTCGCCTCGTATATGGAAAGCCGTGCCATTTACCTGTTGAGCTGAGGCATAAGTCACTGTGGGCAGTTACAGATATTCTTATGGATCCAGATGGTATGGGAGACCAGAGGAGTGCAGAGTTAGCAGCCTTGGAAGAGCTTAGAGATACAGCTTTCTCGAATAGCCTACATTATAAGGAGAAAGTGAAGGAGTGGCATGATTCTCACATCAGCCACAAGCATTTTGAGATTGGACAGAGAGTATGGCTGTTTGATGCGAGGCTACGTTTGTTTCCAGGGAAGCTACAGAGCAAATGGAAGGGACCCTACTTGGTCAGAAAGGTACACGACAACGGTAGCATTGATATATCCGAGTTGTCTTCTGAGAGTACCTTTCGAGTGAACTGCCAGCGGCTCAAACCATTTCTAGATCATGAGCCACGGGTCGCTGATCTTGCCCCGATTCATTTTGCGTGAGATGTGGTCTTTGACTCACATCTAATGCATCTCACGCATGAGTTTCACTGTTCCTCCGCCTTGTATAGATCCAGATGTCCATATCACTACATTCCTTAGTCCCACATCCCTTTCTTCATCTTTTGATTATGCTATACTTAGGGTGCACGTTACCCTAAGTATAGGGGGGATGTGAGACCTTTTGGGTATTTCTTTTGTTTCTTTCTACCCCTGTTTTTACTGCCTATACTTAGGGATATTTCACCCTAAGTATAGGGGGGGTGAACCCTGTACATTCTACACTCGGCTTTCCCTTAAAGTACAGCCTGCTATACTTAGGATTACTTAATCCTAAGTATAGGGGGAAGACCCGAGACCCTCTTGACTTTTCTATTTCATTCATTCCTCTTTGTATATAGTCCCTATACCTAGCACGAGTTATGTCTTCTTCATCGCTCTTGACTCTGAGGACATCGTTCGAGCTAAGTATAGGGGGTGTGTATATATTTCATATATACTTTAGCCATAACTCGTACTTTGTGTGAGTGTGTTAATAAATAAAATGGCTAAAAATCACAAAAATTAAAATTTTTTCATGTACATAAACAGTCTTTTATTTGCACATAAATAGCTAGTGTACAAATAATTTTTGTAAAAATGTTTTCAAGAACCTTTTGTGTAAAAGTTTGTGAAATATTTTTGTATCAAAATTATGTATATAGTACAAAATTTTTCCAAAATGTTTTGAAAATCAAAAGTTTGCAAAAATCTTGTGTAAATGTGTGTAAATATCTTTTTGCAAAACTTGCACTTCATGCATCATCCATTCATGATTTCAAAACATTTTTCAAAAATTTTGCATGATTGTAAAATTTGTGTAAATAAGCATCTTGTGTACATATGTATATAGTTTTCCTGGATGATAGTTGACATTTAAACTAGCCTGGAATCAAATTGAGAAATGGAGCTTGATCAAGATCTTAATCCACCTAACTTCTAAAAGGAACCTTATAGGGCTTAGGATTAAGGCTTTTCAGGTCCGTGGTGACTTAATTCTTTGAGTCCACTAGGCTATGATCACATGTCATCTCAATGAGCCTAAGTAGAGCACTTAACAACAACACATGACTCATATAGACAATGGCTTTACTTGGACACCAGCACTATGCACCGAGCTCTCCACGGATGAGGTGGTGAGGAGGCAGTCTTCCTTGACTTGGGGTAGCATATGAGGGTAGTACTTCTAGGCGGAACCTCTCTTCTTCTTTTAGTGAAGGAAGTGCGTCTCAACTTGGTCTGGTTGCCATGAGGTCTAACGACGGGAGTTGTGGGTTGCAATAAAGCTTCAAAAGAGGGATAGTCTACTGGCTCGAGAGGAAAAACTCCTTGTATATATGCTGCACATGTACATGTTGTATAGATGCACTTAAAAAAAAGTGCAAAAAGAAAATAACTCCAAAAAAGTGGTGGGTCTGATAGAAAATGATAATCCCACCGGAGTATGTATATAGAGTGCAATAAGCAAAGCTTGAGTTCATGATCCACCTGATGTAGCTTGCAGCAGGGAGACTTGGCTACACTGGTCAAGCTCCCAAGGGTACTTGGCTACACTGGCCTTGACCCATTCTCTTCTTCCTCCTCTTCTTGAGCCGGTTGAACTTGAACTTAGAAGGGAATACCCCGCTCCTCGAGGAAAGAGTGGCCAGATTGAGGTCATAGAGTTACCTTGTTGGGGAGGGTTGTCACGTTGCCATTTCTGAGGTGGAGAGCTTAGACCTCACATTCACAGGACAAGAAAAGATTCATGGTCTTCAGGGTTTGTGATTGATGACTTGTTCTGATCTGGAGCATTGAGGAGTCTTGACTATAGAATAGTGGAACTTAGAGGCTGTTGAGTTTTAGACTTAAATCCAAATAAGGTTCTGACACATTAATAATCCAAAGATCTGATCGAGCTCCATACCTTAATTTAATGAAGGCAAGTTTAATAATCAACCTTGATCCATGTACATCCTCTTTTTCTTTTTCTTTCTTTCTCACTTCTTTTTCAAATAAGTGTTTGCTAAGGGACTAGCAAAGTTAAGTATAGGGGGGTGATGAATGCTCATTCATCACTCTTTATTCTTATATTTTAGCTACAAAAACCTTTGCAAATGCATGTAGATATGTGTAAATAGAAATAATTACCAAAAGCATGCATTGTGTAAAAACCTATAATTAGCATGTTTTTGTGCAAAAATAAAATAATAAAGATTAAAAAGAAAAAGAGGGAAATATTTAGAATAAGTATTGAGCAACCTAACCCAAGGGAGGGCTCAGCATGGGCCTGACCGCATAAAAGCCAAAGTAGAGGGAGATAGGGGCTCATGTGTGTGTAAATACCTATGTAAATAAAATAAAATATTTTCCTCACAAAAATAGATGCAAATGGGTTTGTAAATACTTGTACATATTTATAAGTATAAAAACAAGATAAAAAGAGAAAAATCAAAAAGAACAAAAATATCACTTTCACATTGTACATGGAATCACCTACATATCTATTTAGCCTTATAAAAAAAATAATTTTTTTTATATAATGTAAATAAATAAAATAAAAACAATCAAAACAAAAACCAAATAAAAATAGCAAAATTAAAAACACAAATATATTGTAAATATACCATTTATATAAATGTATAAATGTATTTATTTTACCTATGTATATGAATAATAAAAATAAAATAAAAATATCTTTTTATTCCTTATTTTATAATGAAATAAATAAAATATAAAATGGGAATAATATTGTATAAAAATAAGAATTAAAAAATCAAAAATTAAAAAGCCTATATTGTACATATACCTATACATAGCTATATAATGTAAGTACCTTATGTTTATTTTGAAAAATTAATTAAAAATCAAAAAAATAGAGAAAAATAAAATAAATATTTTTCATGTTTTCAGTTTTCAGTAATTCGATCATTTTCTAGCTTAAAATAGAAAAATACAAAAATCGTGCTTGGCGGGCTCTGATTGGTCCACGGGGGATTGTTGACCCCCGGTCAACTCTTCCCCCAGGACCACAAGAGCCGGGTTAGACCTGACCGACCCGTTTTCTCCATTTTCTACCCGCCTGACCCGATCGCCATTGACCTAGACCCCGGTCTCGGATTGATCACTGGATATCGTGGACCCTCGCCTGGGGTGGGTTTGGTGGATCCGAGCCCCGAGCATCTCGCCCGATCTCCTTCTTCTCGGATCCCGCACCCATATTTAGACATTGCTCCGCCACCCTAATCCTCCATCTTTGGCCATTCGAATCCACCCCTGTGAGCTCCAGCATGCTCGTGAGAGTGACAGCTTGCGTTCGGCGCTGTCAAAGCGAGGAGAGGAAGAGAGACCATTGATCCGGCGAGCTTTGCCGCCGTTGCTCCGCCACCAGCAGGAGCATCGAGCCTCGGAGGGAGACGCTCCTCGAGGCAAAGACCAGGAGCTTCCTTAGCTCCCCCCCGTCTCCTATTCCACCCAGGTAATCCCTTAGACCCTTCTTTAGCCTTGATTTTCGTTTACGCCCAAATCGTCGCTCCGCCGCATTTCGCTGATTCCTATCGATTCTGACCACCATTCGATCATCGGGCATCGCCATAGCCTTCGTCGTCTTCCCGCGCACCTTCTCCACATCCCCATCCAACCCAGCTCGCACAGGAGCTGGGGCTCGCGCTCCACCTTCCGCACTTCGCAGGAGCTCGTCCGCTGCGACCCATCGTCCACCGCCACTCCACCTAACCGGGTCGAGGCAGTTTGCCCTCGACCCGCGAGTCTTCTGGATTGCTTTGCAGGTCGAACGAAGGCCATCTGAGGTCCTTCGACATCCATCCAGGAGGCGCAGCTCCGCCGACCTCGCCCATGCTCCTCAGAGCTCGGCTGGGTCATCGGAGACCCCTATCCGACGTGGAGGCCTACACCCGACCTGTTCCGATCATCAGCGCCCCGCGAGGAGGTCAGGAGCGCTCGCACTGGCCGGCAAAGTTCGCCGGCCACCTGTTCTTCCTCGACCTTCAGCCGCCGTTCGATCGTCCCTCCAGCTCCAGTCTTCATCAGGGCCGTCCATCGCAGGAGCAACCGTCACCGTTCGATCTGAGGAGGAGAGATCTGGAGCGCCCGTCGTTCGCCACCGTCAGATGATCCACGTGGCCTCCATCCACCCGCTTCATTAATAAAGGGTAAACTACCCTTAGTCCCTTCAGTTTATTTCATTTAGCGTATAGTCCTGTAATTACTTCGTTTAGTTGTTTAGTTTTGGGAATATTTGCATAGAGACCCTTGTGCTTGCATGTATTGACTGATACGCCCTGTGTGTGGTCTGACACGTGCATCGACACGTGATCTTTTGGGCTTTTTACATGATCTACCCTGTAGTTCTGGTTGTTATCAATTGAATGAAAGTTTTTGTTTATTTGCATTTATACCCCTGTGCGTAGTTTAATTGAACATGTACGTGATTTTTTGGGTATTTTGCGAATAGGTCCCTGGACTTTTGGTACCTGTTACCAATAAGACCTTGGAACTTATTTTTCTTACATATGGATCCCTGAGTGCCCCAGACACGCGCGTAGCACGTGTTTTGCTGGGTTAATTGCACCAGACCCCCAGACTTCTAGGTATTTGCACTTTGGTCCCTGTGCACTTTGCCCCCTCTTTATTTTTGAATAAAATAGCAAATTACCTCCAAATCCAACGAAAATTGGATACATGGCTCTTGCCATAGTGTAAAATTTTCGAGGATTTTTGAGGACATTTTTGTTTTCATTTGGTATTTTTAAAAAATCAAAAACACTTAATTTTCCTACTGTCTAACTTTAAAAACCCCAAAAAAATATTAAAACTCATTTAAAAATTCCACAAAAATTTTCTACTGTTTGGTTTGCTTAGCTTGATTTTCTAGCTAATTTTGGCTATTTTTCATTTTCTAAAACACCTTAAAAGTGAAAAACACCTAAAACCTTATAAAAATTCTAATAATTAAACCAAAAATCCAAAAATAATAAAATAGGTGCCTAAATTTTCCTTGTTTATTCTCTTTACAGGAAAATTACCTCTCGGCTAATTTGGGGGCTTTAAATATTTTATCTAAGCCCTTTTAGCTCGGCTGGACAATACCTACTGTTTTAGTTGCTTTTTGATTTTTAGAAAATTAAATAAACATCAGAAAATTCTCAAAAATTCACCAAAAACATTAAAAATCATAAAACACATAAAAGCATTTTTGTTAGAATTTTTGGTTGAATTTTAGTGTGTTTAATAATTTGTTGAAGTGTGTAGTTCTTTAGTCTTTATTATTTTCTTAATTCATTAAAAATCCAAAAAAATATTAAATAATTAAAAACCACCAAAAAATATTTTCTTCTCTTATTTTATTTCCCTTTTTGACTACTTTGTAGGCCGAGAGGCCAACCCGTGCTCCTTGTGATCGACCCTGGTCGCTATACCAGGTTAATCTAATAGCAGGACCGCTTCCGTGTTTTGATTGATTTTATCTTTATTAGTGGTTCATCTTTCTTGATTGAGCACACTTGATCGCGTGGGTCGCAACGACCGATTTAGCACCTATACCCTAGCCTTCAGGCCGCTCATCAGTCATCAACATCATATATGGCATCAGCACCGCTACTCTCCTCATCTAGCGCTCCTGGTTCCTCAAGTCATTGTCACTCAAATGAGGCACCGCTGCTGGCATCCTATCTATCCTAGTCATAACTAAATCAACATTAAACATACAAGAAGACATGTAATGCAAAGAGTCACTAGGAGTGGCATCCTCTGAAGATTGTACCTGCTCAGATTTCCTCTTTAAATTGTTCAGATTAGGCTCTATCTGTGCTGGTATGGCATCCTTGCCCTTGATGATATCCCTCATCTCCTGTCGGAACTCATCCATTTCGCGCTGGAAGGATGCTTGCTGTTCAGAGAGCAAGCGGATGAGATCATCAAGCGCTGAGTTATCGAAGGCAGGTGCCTGACAACCGGAAGTTTTCCCCCGTTGGAAATGAGGCTGTTGCTGCTGTGAATAGTGAGGGGGAGGCTGGGAGTATGTTTGGTGAGGCTGCTGACGGGGCCTCCACTGCTGTTCTTGATAAGAGGGATGAGGACTCTACGGGTACTGCTGGTGGGAGTAATGGGGCTGCTGCTGCTGGCTGTTCTGATGGACCTGAGCGGGAGGCTGCTGTTGGGATGAGGTGCCTCCGGTGGTCCAACGGAATCCAGGGTTGTCGCGACAAATCCCGACCTGTTGTGTGTACCGGCGTACCATATCCCATTGACTTCCATCAATGGCTCCTGCTCAACGGGTGGCGGAGGAAGAACTGCCAGTGGCTGATCCGGCTAGTAGACCACCATTTGTGTGTCCTGAGATGGTGGCGGCGCTGGGTAGTGCTATAGCTGCTTGACCGGCTCTGCCTGGATGTGGTAAACCTGGCGGTATGTGGTAGAGGGTTGGGTGGAGCTGCTACTTCTGGGATCAGCTCGTGACCTGGGAGGCTGCTGAGTGGATGTCTGTGCCTCTTGAATGCATATGATCTGAGTCTTCGCGTCACTCATGGTCTTCGTTAACTGGTCCATATGTGCAAGACCTTGACTCTGCTTCTTCTCAAGGATCTCGATGCGGTCCAAGTTCTCACTAATGATTTCTATGTCAATTGCGGCGGATTCAGCCTGAGCTGCTGCTGCTCATGATGTGTGGGTTACGGCATCAATGCGTGCAATCCTCTGGTATGCAACTGCCTGTGGTGGGATCTTCGGCTGTGTGTAGACTCGGGCTTAGGCCATAACTATCAAGTTCTCTGCCATCCCTTCGTAGATGGACCAAACCTCGCCTTCACCCTTGTAAAAATAGGATCCACCACAAGAGCCATTCACAAGCCCCTGTAGCTCCAGTGTCAGCCCACAAAAGAAACTCTGAACAAGGTTGGGATTTGATATATCGTGATGTGGACATCGGTTAATGAGCTCTCTAAATCGATCCCAAGCCTCATAGAACTGCTCATTCGAGATCATAGTGAAGTTGTTGATCATAGCTCGTGTTGCATTGGTCCGGCCGAGTGGATAGTACTTGTTTAAGTACTTGGTCCGGAGTTGCGCCCAAGATGTGACATACCTCCCTAGATGCTTCAGCCAATAGGCTGCTCTGTCAGCTAATGAGAACGGGAAGGTAATCATCTTTATTGTGTCCTCGTCCACTAGCATGTCGTGGACAGTACTATAAATCATCTCAAACTCCTGTAGATGGAGATGAGGCTCCTCGATGGCCAGCCCATGAAACTTGGGCAACAACTGAATGGTCTGGGGGCGAAGCTCGAAGTTCCTGATAATGGGAGGGAGTTGGATTTATCGGTGAGTGAGGGTTGCAGCTGGGTTGTGCAACTGTCTCATGATCATCAGTGGTGGCCTCTCCTGGTTTGGTTCTCCTCCTCCGCCTCCTGCTTCTGGTATATCTCCACCGCCCTCAGGTATGTCTTCTCTGCCCTCTCGCATCTGCGCCAGCTCTCTCATGATGTCACCCATGAAGTCTCCCTGGTCTCTGATCTGTCTCTGTATGGTCTAGGGAATGTAACAGTGAATTGTTGACGGCAGTCTGATCATATATGTACGGAGGTAGTTCCTGCTAATCTGGGTGTTCTTCTCTGCCTGCCATATCTTCGGGTCTTTGCTAAGGCAAAAGTAGCCATCTCAAGTGCCGTCAAATGTACAGAACTTTGTGCTACACTAAACTCTGACATCACAGGACTGACCGAAGAAGAAGGGTGATCGAGAGGGAACAGGGTGGACGTAAACTCAAGATCGGAGAGTTGGTCTGGACTCCCTGAAGCTGACCTAGATGAGTAGGAAGGAGTGCTTGATAGTGGTGCCACTAGACATGGCCTAAGGGATATCATTCCCATCATTTTGATCTGGAAAAAGGGTGGATGAGATCTGGAATGCAAACAAGATGTGAAAACAAACCCCCCGTTCACCTACACAACACTGGAGTTGATGACTATAAAGGCTCGGTCAATTATCTTTTCAATTTTATTTCGGTGATCAATCAATCTATCAGAGTGATTAAGCGAGTTGGTAGAAACCCAATGCTCCTAGGAGACTGTCCCGAACTAAGGCTAGATCTATCCTAGACAGTATGAATTGTGGACCGTTTATCGGCTACCCGATCAATCCACTCTATAAAGGACATCACGGTCCGCTTTACTGGTCACTGGAGAGATCCTCAGTGGAGAATGACTAACCCTAGAGTAGTAGTCTGAGAGGAGTTTAGATAGGGCTCTATCCTAGTGTGCGGGTCTCTCTCTCGCTGCAGATAAATCAACCAAGGAGGGGGTTACTCTCCCCAAGACAAAACTTTTTTAGGTGAGGTGAGTTTTAAAATCAAGTTTGCATCAGCCGTACCAATTTTATGATTATCACTTTTTTAGTATTTTTCTGATGAAAAATAACTCCTAAGAATTTTCCGATTTCCTGAGTTATTTTAAGTCCAATAAAATGGGGGAGGAAGTCAGAAAAACCGATGCGTGATCAAACACAATGATGCATGCAGAGATAGAAATGCGTACCTTGCTCCCGCACTCTACATGCAGGATGATCCGTGCATAAATTTTAAGACAAGTATTAAATTACCTATATGATGCACGAGGAAACAGTCCCTAGATGAGCAATTTCTAATAATCATGATGCACAAGTATCTATCCCATACGTAGAGAAACCAGAGTCTGGTCTAGGAAGCCGATGGATGTCCACCTTTGTGAATCCTGCCAGCACTGTATAAGACTTCTCTCGACACGTGGTCTCTAATCCAAGTCAAATAGATTTTAAGTGAATTTTGCTAAGACCAATTACGGTCTATAGGCACAGGCAAAATATTAAGTGTGGGGCCTTAGCTAAATACGTCATAATCAATAAAAACTCCTAAATCTAGGGGCTAAATTCACGTGAATCAAAATAAAATAAAATTCGAATAAAACAAAACTTGCGATAAAACTGAAAAAGCCGACGAGGCTCTCAAGAGAACAATCCCTCGGGCACTGGACCTCGTGAAGTGTAGAAGTTTCCAAGAGTCCTATTTAAGTTACAATAAATGGTCACTTTCTCTCACTTAAATTTCACAAATATGGACAAGAAAGGAAATGTAGCTAATCTACAAAATCTCTCTAAATCTTGTTCGTGCAAGGAGAGCAGGCCGAAGCCGGCTTCACATGGGTGCGTAGGCACCTAGGGAAATGCACCTCCCTCGATCCGTGGTACCTCCCACAAAGTCAACATGAGAGGAGGTTAGACAGCTCAAAAATATATATAAAAAATAAAGCAAATAAATGAGGTAAAAATGTAGACAAATAATCACAAACAAAAAGCCGATCTATACATTGTTGTTCCCCGGCAACGACGCCATTTGATTAACCAAGGAATATCGGGGTCTAAATATGTCTCACACAAGGCGGAGACAAAGTCGCTGTGGCGACCCACAATAAACCCTGGTTAAGTCAACAATTAACCCACAACAAGTAAAGCGAGCAATGAAAGTAAATGTGCGAAGTTAAAATTTATTATAACTCTACAACAAAAGTTTGTATAGGTGCAACTATGTGTAGAGTGTCGAATATAGGGGACAAGTAGAACAGATCGGGCAATCAATGCACAAGAATGAATGTGATCAAATGTCTACAAATGTGCTATTTTTTGTGGGTTTTAATATTTATTTTTTTATTTTTAATTTTGATTTTATACTTTTATATTTTGATTTGTAATTTACTGAATTTGTATTTTTTTAGATTTTATATTTTTTTAATTTGTAAAATAAAATATATATACAAAATAAGAAAAGAGAGAGATAAGGTATTTATAAAAAATATGTAAAAATAAGCAAAAATAAGGAAATAAAATATTTTTGTGCTTTTTATATTTTTCTTATGGTTTTGTGATTTTTCTATATTTTTCTTATTTGTTTTAGTATTTTTAAAGTAAAAAATACTGAAAACAATGAATAAATTAAAAGACTAAAGGTAAAATGAGGTTGAAAATATCAAACAGAGTCCAAAATTCCTCAAATTAAAGACAATAAAATAGTGAAAATTCAGAGGCAAAAATTTATTTTTAGGATTTTTCTGGAATTTTTAAGTTTTTTATGAAGTTTTTAGGGGTTTTGCTATTTTTAGGGGTTTTCTTTTGAATTTTTCAGTGATGTTTGGATTGAAGTTAAAACACATAGATACCAACAAATTTAATTTTTTTTGGAATTTTTCAAGGGGGTTTTGATAATTTTTATGGTATTTTCTAATGCAGATAGTAAAGAAAATGCCTATTTTTGAATTTTTATAAATATTAAAATGCAATAAAAATGCAAACTAAAAATTTACGTGAAAGAGCAACAAAACAGGTGCTTGTGCTAATTTTTTGGTAATTTTAAGGATTTTATAGATGCATGAAATAAATGCAAACAACAAATAGAAAAAATCAACACTTTCCAGGACCGATTACCAATAGCCAAAAACCCAGGGAGTATAGTGTAAAATTCCCACCTATGCATGTGGTACTCATACGCCTGATAGGGACTTAAACGCAAATATCAAAAACCTGAGGGGCTACATTGCAAATTCACCAAAAATATTACACTTAATAAAGTATTTCCTGGACTAAAAAAATAACAAAACCTGTAGGGGGGTCCCTGCAAAATGTCCACCACCCTACGTGTACGAGTTACGTGAGGTAACGTGGATAGGGACCTATTTGCAAATATGAAAAGTTCAAGGGTCTAAGTGCAATTATTACAAAACCTAATAACTGCAAATGAAAGTTTTCAGATCAATCTTTAAATACAAATACAAGGGGGGTATCAGGAAAAATTACCCCTGCATTGGCGATCCGACGGCGGACGTCCTCTCACATGACACGTGGCGGCACGCGGACGCCTGATGATGGTTCAGATTTGACGGCTGCAATTAATTCCTCCAAGGCAGATCGAACGGTGGCGATGAGTGAAAATCTGACGGTGATTGTGAGATCCGGACTCCGGCCTAGATCCAATGGCTGGTAGACTAGGACGAAGAACAGGGAAGAAAGTCGGCAACGACGATCTTCCACGACCTCGATATCGGCTCTCGGCGATACTTTCGAGCTCCAAAATAGCCGCGGTGATGCCTGAGGTCCTCCTCTAGCTTTTGGAAACTCCTAAGCGCTCCGGCGGTGGCCGGAGTCCTCGCGAGGGCTCAGCGGAGCTGGAAGGCTCCAAGAACCTCCGACGAGGCTTAAAATGAGCCGCAAGTTCTTCCTTCGCATCTCTGGACCTGCAAGAAATGGTGAGAGGGTCGAGGGAAAAATGCCTCGACCCTGCGATGGCGAAACAAACACGTGGGATTGCAGAAAGGGAACCTCGGCCGGAGCTGGTTCCGGCGAGGGGGTGTGTGTTGATGAATCGATGGTCGAAACGCATAACAAACGATGGGATTTTGATCCTAGGACTACGACAAACGAAAAGAGAAAAAGAAAATGAATAAAAACAAACCTCAAAGGTGAAGAACACCTGAGGAAGATCCTCAACGGTGAGGGTGGTCGCCTGATGTGGTGGAGCCACCACGTAGCTTGCTCGGTTGACCTGACGCACGGAGGAGGACGCTGTCACCTTCCTCTCGCTCTGGGGCATGAAAAGGGGGAGTGAAGCTGTGCAAAAGGGGTTCAAATTCAAATCCAAAAGTTAGGGAACTATATGAAGGGTTGACGGACGGCCGAGGAAAACGAGGCACAGCGGGAGATTCAACGATTCAATGGCCGAGGTTTCACCGGGGCGTGCATGCCCATTGAAGAGGATTAAAAGTCAAGAATACTCCGACTCGAAATGATGCAAGAACAAGCCTCGAAAAAATTGATAAAAGATGTCAAAAACCACGTATGACACGGGTACAGACCTCGGTCAGAGAGTTGACCGAAGTTAACCAACGGAAGCTTCTGGTTGGTCCACGTGGACCAACTAGAAAATTTGTTGGCAAAAATATTTGAAAAATCATTTTAAAAGAACAAATGATTTTATTATTTTTGGATTATAAAATGAAAAATATTTATTATTTTATGAACTATTTTATGATATTTTTTATTTATTTTTCTGAGATATAAAAAAGAAGTTACCTTCATAGCCTATATAGGTATACATATCTATATATTTTTATATTTTATTTTTATTTTGTATATTTGATTTTATTAATTTTGTTTATTATTTTATATATTTATAAATTATTTTTATACACTTAAATATATTTCTATTTTATTTTTCTGAAGTGTTTTGTATATTTAATAAAATAGAAGTATTAATTATATAGGGATATGTAATGGTATTATTCCTATGTATTGTATATAGGTATTTTATTTTTGTATTTTCTTTAGTGTTTTTCTTCTGATTTTATTATACACATATATTATAAATAATATTTACAAAATTATAAAAATAAGAGATTATATAAATAATGAATAATAAATAAATTGAATATTTTAAGCTTTACAAGTATACAATAGGGGTCCAAAACTCAACTTTCAAACCGTAGCACCGAAGAATACGAAACCACTCATTAAATAGGTTATTGAAAATTATATATAATTAAGGGATTTTTACCCAACAGACCCTACAAACGTTTTAAAATGCTTGTACGACCTTTTGCACAACGTAATTACCCCATCGACTTTATAAATTACCCCAAGAACCCCCAAGGACTTAAAACATATTACCCGGAGGGTTCATGGGGTAAGAGTTGGCAAGTTTACAGGGTCGAGGAGGGAATTAGGTTGTTTCAAAGGTCATGGAGGTGATTGGCAAAGTTTATAGGGTCTGTCGGGTAAAAATCCTTACGATTAAAGGTGATTTTGATGTGTTTCAAGTTTTACTTGAGAGATACAGGTCTGGGAAGTTGGGATTCTGGAATCTTATTCAGATCATAACTTTTTATCTATACATTATTTTTGAGTGAAATTAATTTTATATTTTTCTAAATTTAATTATCTACAACTTTCATGTACAAAGTTTCTTTACTTGAAGTATAAAACGTGGAACCAAAAATAGGTCCCAAAATGAATAAAGAATTAATTTAATAAAATGAATCTTTATTGGATTCTGGCCCTTATCTCCCCCTACTTTATTCCTTGCCGACCTATTCATCTAGATGCCTAGGTCTCAGGGTTTTGGGTCATAAAATATTAACAATATTCTATTCTTTATCATTTCTTTTCTTTAGTCTATTATCTTGTCTTTAAAAACCATATTTTATACACTATTTACACACACATGTATGAATGCTAAAATGCGGGAACTAAGGGTATTTACAAGCATTTACCAGGGTTTTTGAGGCCAAAATGATATAATAAAGAAGATGAAATGTGGATTCATCATCCCCCTATACTTTCTTTTGGTAGTCCCTAGCAAACACATGCAATAAGTGCAGAAAGAAAAACAAAGAAAAGAAAAAGAATAAAGACGGATTAAGCTTAATTATCAAACTTGTCTTCAAAAAATCAAAGTTTGGAGCTTAAGTCAGACCTTTGGAATTTTAATGCGAGCGGAACCTTAATGAGAACCGGATTTGAAATCCAACAGCCCTTGAGAATCCCAAAACTCTGCTCAAGTCTCCTCAATAGCCTGGTCAGAAATATTTCAACTCATATGCAAACCCTTATGACTATGAATCAGACTCGTACAATGTAAGTGATGGTGACTCTCCCCAACTAGAATGATAAAGAGACTGACTTCTCCAATATGGCAACCCAACAATTCCCCAATCCAATAACTCCTTCCTCGAGGAGCGGGGTGTTCCCTTCTAAGTTCAAGTGGCAACCAACTCGAGAGGAGGGGGTGAAGAGAAGAATGGACGGTAGCCAGTGTATCTACCTATCCTTGGATGCAAGACCAGTGTCGTCAAGTCATCCAGCTGCATGCTCACATGATTTGACTTTGGAACTCGAGCTTGCTTATTGACTATACACATATGTACATACTCCAGTAAGCATTTTTTTCATACAGGCATGTCCACTTTTTTGGAGTTTTTTTGAATACTATATACAACATCATTTACATAAGGAGTTTTTCCTCTTGAGCCAATAGGCTATCCCTCTTTTGATGCTTTATTGCAACCCACACTCTCTTGTCTTTAGAGTTCCTCATCACTAGATGGGTTGGGGTGCACTTCCCTCCCTAGAGGAGGACAAGTGTTTTCACTTGTGTGTGTCTCATACTGGCAAATCCAATCCCCTCACCATTCCAACTGAGCTGAGCGATGTGAAAGGCGCAGGTGTCCAAGTTAGGTCATTATCAACAAAAGTCGTGCGTGTGTTCTGAAATACTCTACTTAGGCAGTCAAGAATCCATTGAACCAAGTCTCGTGATACTCAAAGAATTAAGTCAACTAGACCTGAAGTACCTCAATTCCAGCTCCTATAAGGTTCCTGTTATTTATGTAGATTTTAAGGTCCAACCAAGCTCCAATCTTTGGATTTTACTTAGACTTGTTCAACTGTCAAACTCAATCCTAAAAATGCTCATGCTATGCAAATGCGATGCAGAATGTAGAAAATATTTTTGTGATGCAATTTTCATGATTTTGAACTTTTTATGGGTTTTTGAAAAGATGATGCATATGCATTTTTATATATTTTCAAATAGATTTGGTATTTTACTTTTGCAAATGTTTTTGGGATTTTCGAAAACAAAGATTTTGGATAAAAACTAGGTACAAATATTTACAAAGGGATGCATCTCATATTTATAAGAAGTGGATTTTAAGAATTTACAACGGTAAGTGGTCAATTTTATGAATATAAAAATAAAGAATTTTAGGTGTGATGTATGTATTCCTCAAACTTATTTGAAAAAGGTTTTTCAAACAATTTTGAAAACTATAGTCCAGAATAATTTTTACAAACAATTTTTTTTCAAACATGTACACACATTTGAAAATCATTTTACAAAGGTTTTTAAAAAAGTATAGATAGATTTTTCACATATTTTTTCAACCATTTTTCAGACCATTTGCAAACAATTTTCAAAATTTTATTTCACACAAAGAAAATATAATTTTTCAAACAACACATTTTTACAAAGGTTGAAAACATGTAACAAAACGTTTTCCAAATAGTTTTCAAAAGAATTTTCATAAAGATTTTCAAACTATTTTCAAACATTTTGCAAAAAACATTTTCATCTGATTTATTAATCAGTAAATACAAAAAGAATTTGAGGAACAATCAACATCTTTTTATTAAGGTTTTTAATGAACTTCTAGCAGTGTTTATTAGTAAAAATACGAAAGTACGAGTTATGGCTAAAGTATATACACAGTATATACGACCCCCCTATACTTAGCTTGAGCTATGTCCTCATAGATCGGAGAGAAAAGAGAAGACATAACACGGTCTGAGTATAGACAAGCCTAAAGAATAAATGAATAAAGAGATGAATGAACGAATGAGAAGTTGACCGTCCACCTATACTTAGGATCAAATAATCCTAAATTTAGCAGATTGTACACAAAGAAGGGAGGATCAAGGGTGGGAATGAACATATTGTACTCAGATTGTCTCCCCCTATACTTAGGGTAAGATATCCCTAAGTATACACAAGAAGAGGAGACAATGGAGAGAATCAAAGAATGGAGAAATTCGGGGGTGCACACCTTTTTGATAGATAAAGAAGATAGAAAAGGAAAAGAAGAAAAGAAGAAAAAAAGAAAAGGGAATAAACAGATCGTAGCTACGTGTATGCACCCCCCATACTTAGGACAAAGTGCGTCCTAAGTTTAGCAAAATCATAAGATGAAGACGCGGTGGCATACATACGGGAGAATGAATGATATGGACATATGGATCTATACAATGGAAGATGGAAGTGATAATCATGTATGAGGTGCAAACGATATGAGTCAAAGAGCGCACCTCATACCAGATGAATGGCGGAAACGTTAATAGTCGGCGGATCATGATCTAGATATAGCTTCAGGCGCTGACCGTTAACTCGAATGGTAGAGGAAGATGACAACTCTGATATATCAATACTACCATTGTCATGTACCTTCCTGACCACATACAGACCTTTCCATTTACTCTATAATATCCCTGGAAATAATTTCAGTCTAGAATCAAACAACCATACACGTTGATCAGACTCAAACTATTTATGATTGATATGAGAATCGTGCCATATCTTCCATTTTCCGTTATACTGTAGGCGGCTTGAAAAGGTTGTATTTCTCAGTTCCTCCTGGGCTGCCAACTCTGCTTTCCTCTGTTCTCCTATACTCTCAGGATCCAACAATAACTCTGTAACTGCCCATAGTGACTTTTGCTTGATTTCCACTGGTAAGTGGCACGGATTGCCATAGACAAGACGAAAGGGAGATGTCCCTAATGGTGTTTTGAAGGAAGTATGATAGGCCTACAAGACCGATTCCAAAAGCTGTGACCAATCCTTTCGGTCTGGGCAGAATACCTTCTGTAAAATAGTCTTGATCTCCCTGTTTGATACTTCAACATGACCATTAGTATGAGGGTGATATGGAGTGGCAACACGATGGTCAATGCTGAACTCGTATGCAAGGGCCTTTACCTTGTCATTGATAAAGTGAGACCCCCCGTCTGAAATCTGGACTCTAGGTACCCCGAACCGTGAAATGATATTTTCCCTCAAAAATCGACACACAGTCTTAGCATCTGCAACTCGGGCAGGGAAGGCCTTGACCCAACCACTCACATAATCCACAACAAGCAGAATGTACTCAAACCCCTGTCTCTTAGGAAATGAGCCCATGAAATCAATGACCCATGCGTCAAAAACCTCACAAAAGTGAATGGGCTGCATGGGCATCATATCTCTCTGTCCGCAATTACCCTTCTTCTGACAGTCAGTACATCTCTTCACGAATTCATCGGAATCCTTGAAGAGAGTAGGCCACCAAAGGCCGGATTTGAGCACCTTATGCGCTATCCGTCTCCCAGAATGATGTCCTCTTGCCTCAAGCTTGTAGCAGTAGGTGAGGATGCTATGCTGCTCTTCTTGAGGAATACACCTCCTCCAGATACTATCCCCTCCTTCATGATAAAGGACGGGATCCTCCCAATGGTATGACTTGGCCTTCACAAGGAAGGTCGCAAGTCGTTGTCTGGGCCAACCATGTGGAACCGTCTTGGCGACAAGATAGTTCACAATGTCGGTGTACCATGGAAGTGAGGTGATAGCGAGTATCGCCTCATCTGGAAATGTCTCTGTAATAGGTGCACTGGGTTCAGATTCCTCAAGGTTCTCTAAGCGAGAGAGGTGATCCGCCACCACATTCTTAACTCCAGGCTTATCCTTAATCTCAATGTCAAACTCCTGGAGTAGAAGGATACATCTGGTAAGCCAATCTTTGGCATCCTTCTTTGCCATGAGATACCGGATAGTGGTGCGATATGTAAAGATAGTCACTCTAGATCCCAAAATATATGATCTATACTTGTCCAAAGCAAAGACTACGACTTGCATCTCCTTCTCAGTCACAGTGTAATTCCGCTGAGCGGCATCCAAAGTCCGACTAGCGTAGTGAATGGCATACGACAATCCATCTCTCCTCTGTCCAAGAACAACCCCTACGGCAAAATCTGAAGCATCCATCATGATGTCAAATGGGAGAGACCAATCGGGTAGCTGAAGGATAGGAGCCTCGACAACTAGATTCTTGAGAGTTTCGAATGACGGAAGACACTTATCATCTACAATGAACTCGGTATCCTTTGTCAGCAAATCAGTGAGCGGTCGGACAATACGATTGAAGTCCTGAATGAACCATCGGTAGAAACCGACATGCCCCAGAAAAGACCACAATTGACGTAGATTAGACGGTGGATTGAGTTACCTAATGATATCCACCTTGGCTGGATAAACCTCCATGCCCCTGTTGGAGATGATATGACCAAGGACCGTCCCTTGAGCCACCATAAAGTGACTCTTCTCCCAAGACAAGACAAGATTGACCTCTATGCAGCACTGAAGCACACGTTCTAGGCAGTCGAGACAAGCATCAAACCCATCGCCATAGACTGAGAAGTCGTCCACGAAGACCCCTAAACAATCACCTACCATGTCTGAGAAAATGGACAACATGCACTTTTGGAATGTCGCCGGGGCGTTACACAAACCAAAGGGCATCCGTCTGAAAGCATATGTCCCAAAAGGATAGGTGAATGTCACACAATGGCCACTTGATTATAGCCGGAGTACCCGTCAAGAAAACAATAATGACTCTTCCCAACTAGCCTCTTGATAATCTGATCAATGAATGGCAGTGGGAAATGATCCTTCTTGATGGCCTGATTCAATCGTCTGTAGTCCATACAGACCCTCCAAGAAGTGGGTACTCGGGTATCTATCTCCTCTCCAGACTCACTGACAACTGTAGTGATACCTGTCTTCTTGGGTACCACATGTAATGTACTAACCCACTTGGAGTTAAAGATGGGGTAGATAAAATCGACGCTCCACCATTTTGGTATTTCCTTCATGACCACATCTCGAAGATTCAGGTTCAGCTGTCGCTGGAACTCATCTGAGGGCTTAGCATCCTCTTCGAGGTAGATATGGTGGGAGCAGAGAGCAGGACTAATCCCCTGTATATCAGCTATACTCCATCCTATTGCCTTGCGGTTTCTTTCAAGAACCTCCATCAAACGAAATTCTTGCTCTCCAGTCAAATCCGTTGAGATAATGACTGGGTGCATATCTGGCTCACCCACAAGGAATATGTACTTTAGCGATTGCGGCAAGGGCTTCAATTCCGGGCTACTGGGAGGTGGCAAATCTAGCTTCATATATGTCTGCGAGAAGGCTACCAGATCTGCATGGGAGGACTCTCGCTGAATGTGAAAATCTGACGAAGGGAACCCTGTTGGAATGTTTGTAAACTATACTAGCTCGCTCTCCGTCCTAGCTGTCGACTCAGAAGGAATCGGACATGGCAAGTAATCATCAAAGTCATCCCAATCAATGTCTGAATCTGAGGGATCTGAATTAGAAGAACATGAATGAAATTCTGCTTCGGCACTCATCCCACAACTGTCGACCTCAAATGTGTCTTCTGCCAGGTGTGCGCTATCCAAACTCTCAACTGCCATAAGCAGTAAGTACATTGAATCTGTGGGAAAGGCGAGGGCTTGTGCTACTGGATTTGTCCAAGTGGTTTCATCATCAATCATCACAAAATCACACTCCTGGTGGATGTCTCACTCAGCCTCTGTCATTTGCTCAGTGTCACTGAACTGCTCTGAGCATGCTGGATCTCTCGCTCTGGTCTCGTAGATCATATCTATTTGTATACTTTCGCCCTCTACGTGAAAGTACACCTTCCCACTATCATGGTCAGTCACCGCCTTGGCAGTGGCCAAGAATGGGCGTCCAAGTATGATGTGGGTATCTGTTACGAACTCAGGGATCTCCATGTTAAATACAACAAAGTCCACAGGGAATTGCAGGCCCTGAATGGTAACGACCACATCTCTCAACAACCCCTTCGGCCTCTTAATCGACCTATCAGCAAACTGAAGGACTGTCCTGCTCCGATGGAGAGGGCCAAACTCAAATCGATCAAGTAAGGCTACAGAAGGAAGTTGATAGAAGAGACGTTGTCTAATAGAGTACGATCAAACTGATGCTCATGAATCTTGCATCTGACATAGGGAGCTCCTGCATCAGGTTTCTTGGCTGGCAGTCTGTTCTGAATGGCAAAGCATGTGGAACGGGTGAGTGATAAGGCTAAAGATCGGTTTCGCGGCTTCTTAAAAGAAGAAGGTTGTCAGTTGTAGCAGAAGCCGCGAAACAATGAAAAGTTTCGATCTTTGAACCTATCAAACAAATTTATGGTTTCCTGTCGGAGAACCGTTCACTATTTATTTAACCAGGCAAGTGTTCCTGGGTCGAACTCAAGGAGGCAGAATATATTCCCTAATTTTTCTTCTTCGTAATTTTATTCTAATTCTTCTCTAAGTCAGAATGCCTTTTTTAGTGGTTTTTATTTTTGTAATTTTTATTTGATTTTATTCTTTTCAAATTTTTATTTAATTTTCAAAAAGGGATATTTTGCAAAAGATTTATTTATTATATAGTAGGTGGATAGAATATAGGTGATACTATATAATATAGGTGAACGAGGTTCGAGCCACGTACTCGAACTGCACAAGAAAACAAATCAAAACGAGGCGGTTTTCGAGAAAATCAAATCACGTTAAAAACTCGTCGAAAAGCCGCGAAAACTTTATACTATGTAGCTGGGGTAGTTGTGTAACTACCCTCCAAGAATCGTCAAAATCCGAGGTCAAACGGACAAGATATAGCCCCTACAGCCCAGGGGCATAAGCGTAAAAAAATTACTAATTAAAATGTTCGCAAAAAGGTCCAAAAGGACTGTTCTGTAAGAAAAACTAACAAATTCTTACACTTAGGTCCCTGCGGAGGGACCTAAATGTAATTATACAAAACTTAGGCAGCGGGTTGGAATCTGGAGACTTCGCTGGGTTTATGAAGCAATTTTTCCACCTCTTCGCTGTGAACGGCCAAGATTAGATTGCCCAGGCACGAATCTGACGGCTCTCGCGGTGCCACGTGGCGCAAGCCTGTGCGCCGGGCTGTTCTTGATCAGTTGGAGACTCTGGTGGCGACGCCTCCTTCTCCGACTTCTCCCGGCAGATCTCCGACGAATCTGGTACTCCGGCGGGGCCAGAGGGGTGGCTCCTCCACCCCTCGAGCTCGCCCGCGGTGGAAATGGCGGAGGCGGCACTCCGAGCGGCGGCAGTAGCTCGAGGAAGATGGTGGTTCGGCACAGATGGCTGGCTAGCTGCTCTGGAGGTCCAACTTCAAGATTGAAGATCGGCTAGGTAGTAGGCCCAAACACCGATGCAATTGCTTCGCGAGATACCTGGATCTGCAATGATTCAAGTTCTATGCTCGATTCGTGATGAATCGGCCGAAATGTTAAGATATAAAGCCCCAAAGTTGGATGAAAAAGCATATAAACTCAGCTACGTAATCCAGATGCGAAGAAGACGAAGAAAAGATGATCGATTTGGATCGAATGGAAAACGAATCGCAAGGATTTTTGGTGTTGCGTGAAAGATGGGTAATTAGTCTAACTAAAAGCGCGATTAGCCATGCTAATCGTGGCACGATGAACGAGAAAGAAAATAGCAAAGATGAAGGAATAGGTCTATGGAGATCCGGGTATATGACCTGGAAGAAGATGCTCGACGGTCGACCTTGGCCGGAGCGCAACGCATCGATGGCGGCGATGCAAGGTAGCTGAGCAACCTTGGAACCTTCCCCGACGATCCTTCTTCCCCGCGAGCTCCTCCCTTGGCGCTGTCACCGCTCGAGTTGGTTGGAACAAGGCTGGGAAGGTGGGTAGTCGAACAACCTGGAGCTGGAGCTTTGAAGGTTGGAAGAGTTTTTGGTTAATGGCGATCTTGGGGAGCTTATATAGAGAGGATACTTGGGCTCCAAGCCAAGATCAATGGCTGGCGGTGTAGCTGGTTGTTAGGAGGAAAGGATGGAGGGTCGAGATGGGTTGGAAGCTTCAAGATGCGAGCGGGAAAATTAGGGAAAGGTGGGTGGTTGAACAGAAGTCGGGTTGAACAGCTTCTTGGAGAAGAAGCTCCAGGTGCTGACACGTGTCAGCACCTGGTTCGTCCAGACCTTTAATTCTTTATAAATTGAATATAAATTAGTAAATTACGTTATTTTAAATAGGTATAAATACAAGAAAGTTAAATAAATTAATTTTCTAAATTATAGTATAATTACTTTTAATAAATAATAAATATTATTTAAAATATAAATATTTTATTAATAAATATGTATTAATAGATAGGTTTTGAATTTTTAATTTAATAAATAATTAAGTAAAAATTAATTTTATATTTTATTAATTATTAGGTCATTAAATAAGACTTGTATGAATTTTTATGGATTTTTATGAATTAATTTATATATTTTAATAAATAGAGGAAGTTTCTTTATAGGTCAAATATACCTATATTTTGGTTTGTTTGATTTTATAAAAATAATAAATAGTCTCCAAAAATTATGAAATAATTTATGGTGAAACTAGAGGATCATGAAATAATTTAGAAATTATAAAATTAAGAAAATAATAAATAAGGTGTGTTATATAAAATAAATAGCCCAGAAACCCCTTTGTCTTTTGGTCCCAAAACCGACTTTTTGCAAACGGACTCCGAATTTAGTGAAACCACCTTTATTAATTAGATAATATTATTTTATGAACTTTAAAGGTGAGTAGAGTGAAATTGGAGTTCGTATGAGGAAGTTATGATGTTTGGAAGTTGAGATTTTGACAAGTTGTAAGCTGGATTTCTTGGCATATTTACAGGGTAATATTTTTAACTCATTTTTATATTTTTATTTACATTTTTGTGAATAATTAGGAGAAAGATTTGGTGAAGAATAAGTTAAGATGAAATAATTAAAATTCTCTGAAGTTTTGTATTTATTTATAAATAGTGAAGAATGTATATACATGTGATAGATTATTTTTATTGGTTTTCTTTCCTTATCTCCCCCTACTTATTGGTTTGTCGACCAATCCATGCTGACTTGGTCTCGAGGGTTAGGCTATAAATATATCTTACAGTTATATTTATAGTTTAAGTCATATTACATATATATACATATATTCCATATGCCTTTTTCTTTCTTTTTCTGGTTCTTTATTTATTTACATGAATTTAGTGGTTAAAAGTGAGTATTTACAAATGAATGGGGTTTTGTTAAAGTATGAGAATTAATGAGTATTTATATGTATTTGTTAAGGGTTTTAAGACAAAATGCGACAGAAAAGTTAATGAATCATGGATTCATCAGTGAGCACATGGATCTCGTCTCTATGGTTCCTCCTCTTCTTGTAGACTGTAGTCTTCTCTCTCAAAATTCTTTTGAAAGAGGGGGATGTGCTCAAAATGCCTCCTGTAGAGACAGGTGAATCTGAAATCTATCAATCATATGGTTGCTGAACTCTAACTGGTGAGTTTTTTTCGATTTTCTTTTTTATTCCCCTTTCCCAAGCGGAGTGCTTGTGGGAAGGGGATGGTAGGGGCCTCCTCAGATGGAGGGCTAGGAAGAGGTTCCTGTTCTTCTGAAAGAATGGAATCCATACAAAGATCATCATGCAATACATATGGACACAAAGAAAATAAGAAACCTTTCCTTTATTCAATTTTGTTTTTTTTCTTTTTACAACAGTTTTGAGATACAAAAGGTGGCAACACAACAGGTGGAAGCTCAATAAAAGTAGAAGTGGTGGCATTATTACCACCCACGACATCTGACTTCGTGGCATCGGATTCATGTAAAACGGTTGCATCAACACCACTGCCTGCATATGGAGAAACGACAGCCTTAGTACTGTCATCTAGATCTCTATCCTTGGTGGCAGCAGTAGCACCGTCATCAACATCATCTACGGCATCAGCACCGCTACTCTCCTCATCTAGCGCTCATGGTTCCTCCTGTCGTTGTCGCTCAGATGAGGTGCCGCCGGCTGGCATCCTACCGCTCCTAGTCATCACGAAATCAGCATAAAACATACAAGAAGACATGTAATGCAAAGAGTCACTAGGAGTGGTATCCTCTGAAGACTGTACCTGCTAAGATTTCCTCTTCAAATTTTTCGGATTAGGCTTAATCTGTGCTGGTATGGAGGCCTTGTCCTTGATGATATCCCTCATCTCCTGTCAGAACTCATCCATTTCCCGTCGGAAGGATGCTTGCTGTTTAGAGAGAAAGCGGGCAAGGTCATCAAGTGCTAGGTTCTCGAAGGCAGGTGCCCGAGAACCGGAAGTGTTCCTCTGCTGGAAATGAGGCTGCTGCTGCTGTGAATAGTGAGGGGGAGGCTGGGAGTATGTTTGGTGAGGCTGCTGACACTGCCTCCATCCAATAGAATCCAGGGTGGTCACGACGAATCCCGACCTGTTGTGGGTACCGGTCGTGCCATATCCCATTAACTTCCATCAATGGCTCCTGCTCAACAGGTGGTGGAGTAAGAACTGTTAGTGGTTGATACGGATGGTAGACCACCATCTGAGTGTCCTGAGATGGTGGCGGCGCTCGGTAGTGTTGTAGCTACTGGATCGGATCTGCCTGGATGTGGTGAACTTGGCGGTATGTGGTAGAGGGCTGGGTGGAGCTGCTACTTCTGGGATTAGCAAGTGACCTGGGAGGTTGCTGAGTGGATGTCTATGCCTCTTGAATGCATAGGATCTGAGTCTTCAGGTCACTCATGGTCTCTGTCAACTGGTCCATCTGTGCAAGACCTTGACTCTGCTTCTTCTCAAGGTTCTCGATGCGATCCAACTTCTCACTAATGATTCCCATGTCGGCTATGGCAGATTTAGCCTGAGCTACTGCTACTGACGATGTGTGGGTACCGGCATCGATGCGTGCAATCCTCTAGTATGCCACTGCCTGTGGTGGGATCTTCAGCTATGTGTAGACTCGGGCTTGGGCCATGACTGTTGAGTTCTCTGCCATCCCTTCATAGATGGACCAAACCTCGTCTTCACCCTTGCAAAATATGATCCACCACATGAGGCATTCACAAGCCCCTACAGCTCTGGTGTCATCCCATAAAAGAAACTCTGAACAAGGTTGGGCTTTGATGTATCGTGATGTGGACACCGGTCAATGAGCTCTCTAAATCGATCCCAAACTTCGTGGAACTGCTAATTCGGGATCATAATGAAGTTGCTGATCATAGCTCGTGCTGCATTGGTCCGGCCGAGTGGATATCACTTATTCAAGTACTTGGTCCGTAGCTACGCCCAAGATGTGACATACCTCCCTAGATGCTTCAGCCAATAGGCTGCTCTGTCAACCAATGAGAATGGGAAGGCAATCATCTTTATTGTGTCCTCGTCCACCAATCTGTCGTAGACAATGCTACAAATCATCTCAAACTCCTGCACATGGAGATGAGGCTCCTCGGTGGACAGCCCATGAAACATGGGCAACAACTGAATGGTATGGGGGTGAAGCTCGAAGTTCCCAACTATGGGAGGGAGCTGGGTCCATCAGTGAGTGATGTTTGCATCAAGGTTGTGCAACTGTCTCATGGTCATCAGTGGTGGACTCTCCTGGTTAGGTTCTCCTCCTTTACCTCCTGCTTCTGATATATCTCTACCGCCCTCTGGTCTCTCCTCTGTACCCTCTCGCATCCGTGTCAGCTCTCTCATGATGTCCCCCATGAAGGCTCCCTATTTTTTGATCTTTCTCTGCATGGTCTCCAGGGAAGCTAACAGTGAATTGTTGATGGCAGACTGATCATATATGTAGGAGGCGGTTCCTACTCTTTTGGGTGTTCCTCTCTGCTGGCCATTTCTTGGGTCTCTGCAATGGCAAAAGTACCCATCTCAGGTGTCGTCAAATGTCCAGAACTCTGTGATGCACTAAACTCTTACACCACAGGACTGACTGAAGAAGAAGGGTGATCGAGGGGGAACATGATGGACGTAAACTCAGGCTCGGAGAGTGAGTCTGGACTCCCTGAAGCCGACCTAGATGAATAGGAAGGAGTGCTCGATAGTGGTGCCACTAGACGTGGCCTAAGGGATCTCCTTCCCATCATTTTGATCTGGAAAAAGGGCGGATGAGATCTGGAATGCAAACAAGATGTGAAAACAAACCCCGGTTCACTTACACAACACTGGAGCTGATGACCGTAAAGGCTCGGTCAATTATCTTTTCAATTTTATTTAGGTGATCAATCAATCTATCAGAGCGATTAAGCGAGCTGGTAGGAACCCGATGCTCCTAGGAGAATGCCCGAACTAAGGCTAGATCTTTCACAGCCAGTATGAATTGCGGACCGTTTACCGACTACCCGATCAATCCACTCTGCAAAGGACGTCACGGTCCGCTTTACCGGTTACCGGAGAGATCCTCACTGGAGAACGACTAACCCTATAGTAGTAGTCTGAGAGGAGTTCAGGTATGTCTCTATCCTAGTGTGCGGGTCACTCTCTCGTTGCAGATAAATCAACCAAGGAGGGGTTACTCTCCCCAAGACAAAAATGTTTAAGGTGAGGTGAGTTTTAAAGTCAAGTTTGCATTAGCAGTCCCAATTTTATGATTATCACTTTTTTTAGTATTTTTTAGAAGAAAAGCAACGCCTAAATAAACCAAAGAGGGGGATATGCACTTAGTCGTTGGCCACACACTAGTAAATCCCATCCCCAAATCAAGACATGGGATCTTCTTACATATTTTAGTGATTGGCACCCCATCCGGAGTAGCCGAGAGATGGTTATAATTCTCTCTCCTTCTCATCCTGAGCTAGTAGAGAGAATCATTCAAGGGCACCTGACTGATGAGAGTCTTTAGAGGCTCAAGGACAAATCCCTTGCGGGGACCTTCGTTGACTTTTCATATCAAGATGGTGTGCAATGAAATGGCAGTCATTTATGTGTTCGGGCAGATATGGAACAAAGAAATGAGATCATGCACGAGGCACATAGCTCCTGATTATCTATACATCCCGACGACACTAAGATGTATAGGGATTTAAAGAAAAAAATCTGGTGGAAGCAGATGGGAAGAGATGTTTTGATTTTGTGTAAGGTGTATGACATGCCAACAGATTAATGTTGAGCATAAGAGGCCACCTGGACTTTTGCAGTCCTTTCCAATTCCTAAGTGGAAATGGGAAGGCATAGCTATGGACTTCGTTACAGAACTTCCTAAAGCTTCTAGCGGTCACGATGCCATATGGGTAGTAGTTGACATGCTCATGAAGTCAGCACACTTCATACCTGTGAGCATGTCTTGCACTCCAGTACAACTTGCTGTGGTTTTTATCAAAGAGATTGCCAAGCTTGATGGTCTATAGAAACAAATTATATCTTATTGTGATTCGAGATTTACCTCTAACTATTGATGAGAGTTTATGAACTCTTTGGAAGTGCAATTGTGCCTTAGTTTAGCTTACCATCCACAAACTTATGGGCAATCTGAGAGGACTATACAAACATTAGAGGACATTCTTCGAGCATGTGTGCTAGAGTGGAAAGGGTCTTGGAAGGACCATTTATCATTAGCTGAATTTTTGTACAACAATAGCTACCATGCCAGTATAGGAATGGCCCCTTTCTATGTATGGGAGGCGATGTACTACACCTTTGAGTTGGTAAGAGGTTGGGCATAACCAACTGCATAAGGTGGAATACTTGGAGGAAACTGCTAAGGCCATTAAGACATCTCGAGAAAAGATGCTTACTACATAGAGTAGACAAAAGAGCAACAGTAATAAACGACGCACCGATCTTAGCTTCGAAGTTGGAGATTCGTCTTCCCGAGAGTATCTCCAACCAAGGGAGTACACCAGTTTGAAGTGAATGGGAAGTTAGCCCACGGTTTGTTGGACCTTTTGAGATTCTTGACAGAATTGACAATGTTGCTTAAAGACTGGGACTTCCCCCTCACCAGTCGGGAGTGCATAACATCTTTTAAATTTCCAACCTAAGGAAGTATGTGCATGACCCATCGCACGTGATCAGCTACAATGATCTTCATTTGGACATAGATCTAAGCTATCCCGAGGGACCGACCCGGATCGTAGATCACAGAGTGAAGAAGTTGAGGCATAATGAGATACCAATGGTGAAGTTCCTTTGGCAGCGACATAACTCTGAGGAGGCCACTTGGGAGTCTGAGGCAGATATGCGACGAGATTACCCACATCCTTTTGAAGGTAATCTCTAAATCATACTTATATCTTTATCGGTCAATTGATTAGGCTCAACCTTTTAAGGTTGTTATGTTACATCCCATGCATCTTAAGTCTCGGTGATGAGACTGTTTTTAAGGTTGTTATGATGTAACCTCCATAAATTTTGGCTTTTTATGAAATATTAAAACATATATAACATCATACTCAAAAGAAGCATCTCGTTGCAAGCTTTTCAATGAGACCAAGAATGTGTGAAGCCGAATTCGTATGAGGAAGTTATGCCATTTTTAGTGAATCATAGTCGAGGACATTTATGGAAATTTGGACCCACGGATTTTGAATTATTCTGTATCTTGGGGAGATATTTTGGAGCATATTCCACCTCAATTTTGACACCCTTACTTCCTTATTTTATTCATTGAATTATCTTTAAGTTCTCATTGATCTCTTTCCTTCTCACGCCTCCCTACAAAGTTTATTTTCTTTTTTCTTCTCCCATAGAGAGACAAGAGGAAGAGAGTCTTCCCATTGGTGAGGCACAAAGCTTTGGAGATTCGTTGCAAGGAGAGGAGGAGAAATGTTTCGCAAGGGGAAGGATTTGCAACACTCAGGTCATTAATCGGGTGTGGATTAAAAGGTTCACGAGCAGGTAACGGATTTACCCTTCTCCCTTTTCTTTTGCGTACCTCGCGATTTGGAGATTGTCGATTTCAAGGATGATTATTAAGTTTTGATCCTACCCCAAGATCACCTCTTGTTGTTATTATTCTTTATCCTCTTCATTAAACTATATTTTGAGTTTCCGAGCACAAGATACATTGAGATTGATCTCTTGTAAGATTAATATGATTAGGATGCTAAAGACATGACTATAGGGTACCAACTCTATTATTATTTATGATAATTTTTTTGAAACCACCTCATTTACATGGAGTTGGTATTGTGACAACATGAAGTGCTGGGATTTCATAAACCCTTTTATTAATTGAGAGTTTTAAAATTTAGGATTGTGGTTCACAAGTAATATATACAAATGTATATGTTGTTACTTATGGTATTGTTGAATTTCCTATCTAATGATTAGGCATAGATCCCTACGCTTATATAAGTCAATTCTATTATTTATGACTACGGTCTGGAATGTTCATAGATAATTAAAATCTCGAGAATATTTTTTATTTCTGGGCAGTGAAGTAAACTTTACGTTTGGAGATAATTAATGTTCATTCTTACTTTGACAATATTTTTCTTTGTTTCATCTTATTCCAAAACTTTGAATATACCATCTCCGTAAATGTTTCTACAAAAGAACATATCGATTATTTAATTGCCTATTGTCCTAGAAAGGAAATGTGCATTTTTACATCCGTTGATTACTATTATATAGTAAGTGTTAGTGTACCATTGTTTGAATAATGAAACATTCCTTTTCGGATACACGCACTAGTTACTAAATAAGAAATATTGCCTTAATATAGGATATATAAATTACATGGTAAAATAAGTCATATGTAATCTTACGTTACATCAAATGTTTCTTTAGATATGGGGCCATTAATTAATTTAGGTTGAGCATAGATGGTATTTTCTCAATCGTAAGTACTAGAGAAAGTTATATTATAGAATTAATTTTGATATTAGGAAAGTGCGTAAAGTGTAGGGAGTTGGAGACAACATAAAATTGAACTCCAATGTATTGTCATCGGCTTGGCCACACATGATAAATGTAGGAGATATGCATGCATATTGAGAATATTTCTAACCTCCTTAGAATTTTAGTTTCATAAATACTACAGTTCTTGTGTAAATAGCACACGTTAGAGTTTCAAAGAACCACAAAAACAAGAACCTCGATGTAGTAAGAAATCCAATATGTGGATTTTCTGCATGATGCATGTGGGCATACATAGCAATACAATATGGTGCAAAATGGGTTGTGACACCAAGTTCTTAAATACTTATTATTTCAAAAATGCTTAATGGAAAATTTTTGTTTTGCCAATGACAATATTGTTGTGTAAAATATAATACGTGTGTAGAGGACAATGAAATAAATACTACAAGGTGGGTGCACATTCTTGTGGTCCGGTTGAGCCGACAGTCAGTCACCGCCACTCTAGGGGCATCTCAGAGTGGGGGTGCTGGTAGGTTCTCTAGAGAGTTTGGGTGGATGCACACATGCATCATACCATACAGATTTGTTTTGTGACTATTGGTTTTGGGGTGAGCAAGGCTCCCCTGTCAGACTCGGTTGACAGAATCATGGTTCCTTAGACTATATGCCTTGTGTCTCGAGGATGAGAGTACTACCAACTAGACTAGCTAAAGGATCGTGCTTGTGCACAGGTCTTATATTTCACTCTGAATGAAGCGATGCATGTTTCATTCCTAGTGTAGACTTTCTCCTTTGACAGGGAGTCTAGAATTAAATAAATAAATGAATAAAACTATGATTAAAGGAATCTAAGGAGGTGGATTAATTATGTAAAGTGTCAAAAATTTACTCGTTGCTTGTAACTTATTTAAAGGTTTTCTATTTGAGTTCCTTAGAATATTTTCATTATACCTCTATAATTATTGCACTTGCATTGCCTAGCTAAATTTTCTTTCATTTATAAATTTCTCTTATATTTTTACTGGGTCATTTGACTCACAAGTTACCCCTCTTGGAAGTCCAATAAGAAATCTTGAGCAGGAGTCCGAGGCGAGAGTATTTGGCAGCGCAACTAAGAGCCATTTCTGAAGTCATTACTTAGTTGGGTAGTTTAGTTTTATTATTTCTCCATCTTCTCTATTGAGGACGTAATAATAAGAGTTGGATTATTCTTATTATCTTAAGTTGTGGAATTTTTCTATATGAATGGTAATTTTCATTGTCATTTTTTTGCATGAATGTTTTATCATGCAGGTTGTATATTGTTATTGTTGGGTAATACTTGTAATTGAGCATTGAGATGTGCTCCCGCTGAGGCAGAGTGTTACAGTCTTTGATTTCACAATCAACCCTAGGCAACTGCTTCATTCTACGCTCTTCATCTTTCTCTCCATCACTAAGGTGGTGGCCATAGACACTAGATGTTTCTCAGTCCTTGTCCTCTTATTGCTCGACCTCTTTAGCATCAATTTACTTCTCACAAATATTTTGAGGTCGGAGAAGTGATCTATTTGCCTTTATTAAGGGAAGCTTAGGAATCAATTCCTCAACAAGTCTTCCCTCAGTGCGAATTCCAATTTTTTTGTCTTTTCCATTTTCAATTTTATGATTTTTCTAGTTTTTTATTTATTTGTCTTTTGGGATTTTCATTTAATGTGTTTTTAATTAGTGAAGGAGGAGTGGGGGAATGTGCAGACTCGAGATTGGAGTGCAAGTGGTTAGTAGAATGGAGAAGTAGAGTTGACTCCAGCTGTATAGAATGTGTGAGTCCCCTAGTGTTTTCTTGATTTCAACAACAAATCCTCTCATGTCTTCTTCCACTTCCATACCTAGGTTAGCAACATATGAATCAATAAGTCAGTGAAATTTCTAAATTTATCCTCAATTAATACATATCTCTTAAAAATCTTAGAGATGTCATCCTCCAAAATTTCCTCATGACATATCATAAGAGAAGTCTGTTTAGTTGGAGGATATTGCTGAGAACTTGGTGTCTCATACTCAAAATACCTAGAATCTGGCATGTAATTCTAGGTCGAGTATAGACCATCCGTGTGGTAGAAATTGGTTGGAGCCTCATGTGGTGGAGTCAATTGATAGGGGTTTTGATGATTGAGCTCATGGGTCCAGTCCCCTACATGTGTAGGCTCGCCAAATCACTGGTATGAGGGCTGGTTAATGTAAGCTTGATGGCAAAAGTCAATCAAATACGGAAAATCATAATGTGCAAGCCTCTCCATTCAGGTTATTCGATCGACCAAGTTGTACCCTAAGGTCGTGTCAAGATGTGTATGTAATTCATTGACCCATCTTGATGATGAATCTCTGATTTTCATTCTTTATTCTTTTATTTTAGCTTTATTTTTTAGCTAAAACGTCTATAAATAAGTGTAAATACAATAAATTATCATTGTGCATGTCATTAATAATATTCCTTAATTAACACATATTTTCCAAAATAAAAGAATAAAGAGAAAATAAAAATAAAATAAGGATGTAATTATGTAATAAGTACAGACTGACCCAAACCCGATAGAAGGTCAATAATTGGCCTGATCGATAAGGAATAAAGTAGGGAGAGATAGGGTCCTTGTATAGACACTTCACACCTATACCTGTAAATATCTATATTACACTTTGTGCATATTATGTTTTTAAACACTTGTAAACATTCGTAAAAATAAAATAAAAATAAAATAAAAAGTGAAAAACATAAAATATTTAAATAAAAAACCAATTGTACAAAAGGCACACTTCTGTATATTTAATACACTACCTATTTATTTATTTAATTCATTTATTTATTTGTAAAAATCATTTTACATTCCTCAAATTATTTTGTACATAAATAAAATTTAAAATAAAGGATATTTATATAAAATTAATAAAATAAAAATTAAATAATAAAATATACATGTATAATATACCAATACATAATACCCAATACTTTATACACTATGTATATATTTCATAAAAGTAATTAAAAATCACATAAATAGCTTGAAAAATAAGAAACATTTTTCTTTTTTTACCAATTTTATTTTAAATTCATTTACTATTTTAATTTATTTATTCTTTTATTTATCAACCTCGAATTTTCCGATTTACTGACCTGGGTCTATTGACCCGGCTCAACCCTTCCTCCATCAGACCTGACCCGACTGCCCTTCTCGTCGGACCGATTTCTCAACATTTTCTTGGTCGGGTCCATCCTACATTTGCCTTGCTTTTTGTGCTTGATTCCTCTCCTAGGATCCATGATCCTCGTAGATCCCTATGCAACGTCAGATCTTCCAAGGGTTTCACTCCCTCGTTCGATATTTCCAGACCCCGAGGCATGCCTATATAAACTCAACTCCGCCTCGCTAGCTCAGCAGTTCGTTCCTCGCACCACCACAACCCTTTAACCACCTTCAGGAGAGTGATAGCTCCTCGGAGAGCCCTTCGGAGGTAGATTTGGTGCTTTATTTGAACTTAGCTCACTACGTGGCCGGACTTCCCTCGCGTGCAACCTCCCATGTCCGCCGCAAATCGGTCGAGACTACTTCCTCACCAACCACCTGGCCTGAAGAAGCTGGGCCCATCAGAAGATTCAGATATCCCTTCCTTTTGTCTGCATTCCATCTTTTACTTCGATTAGTCCATTCTCCACCGCTCTTGCTCTGCTTGATATGACCAGCCAATCGAAGCCTCATCGCACCCATCTACCCACTTCGATCGATACACCGACTCACCTGCCATCCTCCAGTGCATCCTGACCCACTGGATCCTGCTCATCAGAGCATGATTAGGTTAGGTTCCCTTCTCCGCCTATGTCTGGAACCAGAGCTCCACTCCCCAATCGCTTCTTGTTGCTTTCATTCGCAATAACCCGACCGCAACGATGCCTCCGAGCCCCTCTACCCTTCGTAGGTCTAGGCGCTCGCATGCAGACCCTTTCTATGCTCCAACTACAGAGGCAGAGTAGCTTTAGGAGGAGGAACACCATCGTTGTCATCCAACCTTTCACCACTCCTTCTGAAGATCACAGAAGATGTGGAATGATTGTACGAAGCTACTAGAGCCCGTAGCGAGCACATTGGGCCAGTGGATTACCGTCCACACTTGGATGAAGTTTGCATGAGCCTTGTTCATCCAACATCTCTCATTATTGTCCAATCTGGAGATACAACTCCATATTTTGATCGGGGTCGTTTAATACAGCCCAATCTGTAGCCCTTTGATCAGAGATGGGCTTGATCTGCACCGTGCGTCAGAGCAACCTTGCCGAGCTGCACGACAGCGCAGAGATCAGAGCCATCACATCCCGCCACGTGTCGCCTCCGCCTACAATGGTATATTACACTTTTTACCCCATCATTTCTTCTATTACATATTAGTCCAATAAAAGTATTTTGTAGTTAAGAACTTTTGCAGTAGGGACCCTATCATTTTCATATTTGCATTTCTGTCCACTCGAGTTGTAGTCTCATGGGGTTTTTGGAGTATTTGCATGTTTTGTCCTGAACTTGTTACTAGTTATGGAATGAAATTAATATTTTGATAATTGCTTATATACCCCTGTGTGTATGGTTCATGTGATGCACGTGACTATTGTGGAGAAATTACATAAGTGGCACATAGACTTTCCTTGCTTGTTATCTGCTAGCCCCTAGGACTTCAATTATTTGCAGAATGGTCCCTACGAACATTTCTTAATTTCTTGTCTTTTATTCATTGTAATAAATATTAAATTAATTTTAAGTTGCCTAAAATTTACTTCTGGTTCCTGATACATGTATTATTTGTGGTACTTTATTATTATTATTTTTCAAGTATTTTTTATTATTAAAAAATTAAAATTGTCCTAAAAAGTCCCTATTTGTTTTAAAAAATACATTAAAATTTGAAAGATCTTTTAAAATTTCTATAAAAATTATTGTAGTTTCCTTTCGCTACCTTTTTGATCCTATATAAATTTTGTTGAAAAATACCCTATAAAAACCTAAAAATTTACAAAACATGTAAAAACTAATAAAAATCATATAAAATTATAGAAAAAATCTAAAAATATTGATTTAAATTATTGGTTGTAGGTATTTGCTCTGGTTTATCTTAAAAATAACCTCCAGGAATTTTAAGCTTTTTACTTATTTTAAATTTACAAAACAATCATGGTCATCCATTGTTTATTTTTATCACTGTTTTATTTTTAGATAATTAAAAAACATATAAAAATACATAAAAATTACCAAAAACACTACAAAATATATAAAACCCAAAAATATTTTTACTTTGATTTTCTGATTATTTTTGTCTTATTTGGAAAATCTAAAAAGATTGTGTGTACATATTTTTACCCCTTGTGTTTATTTCTTTTTTTATTTATTGAAAAATTAATATTTTGAAAAATAAAATATCAATAAAAACCAAAAAATTCCCTTGATTTCTAAAATCAATTACTTAGTATATAATTGTGTTCCTTGAGTTCGACCATTGTCGCTATACAAGGTTAATAAAAGTACCAAACTGCTTGTTTTGTTTGCTTGATCTCTTAGTGGTTTATTTTGTCGTTGATCGATTCGGTTGATTTAGGACAACGGCATCTGCTTAATTTAATCCACCTTAATCAGCTCAAAAGTTGCACATTTGAATGACACTATGGTCGGGGAGCATGACTAAGTTGTTAGATTTCATGTATTTTTGCTTTTCTCTTTTATGATTGTCTCCGACCATCTTCTGTTTTTCTTTTCCTGCGAGGTACCGCTTGGAGGATGACTCGGTTCGTTTTGGAGGGACCCGTGCTTGGGGAGGAGTAGGGGAGCAGAAGAAGTAGTTATATTAAGACGGAATTTAGTTTAATTTTATTTTTGCAAAATCTATTGCAATAATTTAGACTTTGGACACTCATGGACTTGAACATTATTCATAGACTGTTTTGCCGAGTACCTATGCACTCAGGGGACCTCACTGAATTTTTCATAGTTTTCCGCCTTTTATTTTTATTTGTTTCACAAGATTTTAGACCCTATATTTAGGTTTTTTTCTGGTTGTGCTCGGTAGAAAAAGGTACAAACATCCCATAATAGAATATATGTTCTTATAGATCACACTTTGGACTTAGTCAAATAAAAATCTAACTTAATTCGACTAGAGACCACTCGTCGATAAAGGGTCTATACAATGCTTGTAAGACCTATTGTGGTTGGCACCGATCGATATCTAGGACCAGACTCAGGTCTCTTTTCTGATTATTAGCACTGGTTCTTCCCATAATAGATTCTATCACCTAAGGACGATTTCCTCATGCATCATTTAGATTAGTTTAAATTGTATTTTTCATTTATACGTAGATCATTTTGCACGTAGACTTTTGGACTAAGGTACACATTTCTTACTCTGCATGCATCATTGATTTCATCGCGCATCAGCTTTTCCATCTTCCTCCCCATGTTTTATTGGATTTAAATAAAAAGGAAATTAGAAAATTATTTAGACGTTGTTTTATTCAGAAAAAACACCTAAAAAGAGATAACCAATAAAATCAAGACTACTAAAGCACACTTGACCTAAAATTGAACTCCATTCAAAAAATTTGTTTTGTTGAGAGTAACCTCCTCCTTGTCTGATTTTACTTGCTGAGAGTTGAGCGACTTGCATATTGAGATAGAGCCATCGCCTGAACTTTCTTCAAACTAACAGTTCTAACAAAAATGATTAGCTATTCTCGAGCGATAATTTTCTGGTAACCGGTAAACGGTCTGAGCATCCTTAATAAAGTTGGTGGTTTAGAGGACATTGCGTAAGGCTCCATCCTCAAGTAAATTGGGTAGTTGGAAATGGTTCGTACTTACACCCATACTAGCTGGAAATAGGCACAAATAGTCTTAAGAATCTGGGCCAGTCTTCGGGAGAATTGAGCTCCTAATATCTACCTAACTCGCTCTGTAAGATTGGATTATCACCTAATACAATTTGAGAAGATAAAAGACCGAGCTTTTACGGTCACCAAATTGCGTTGAGTAGGTGAACCAAAACTTTGTTTTCTCATCTTGCTTTAAGTCCAGACCAAATCTTCATAAATCCCCATATCAAGATAATGGGAAGGAGGTCCCTCAGGCTGCCTTCAGCAGCACAGCTCTCCAGCACTCCTCCCCATTCATCTAGGGCAGCTTCAGAGAGCTCAGACCCGCTCTCTGAACCCGAATTCGCCTCCACTCTGTTCCCCCTCGATCACCCTTCCTCCACTCCTGAGGTACAGTCAGAAAGGCCAGCACAGCTATACATTCATTTGACAACACCTGAGCTAGGGTCTTTTACCTTTGTAGAGACCGAAGAGATGGCCAGTGATGACCGAACAGATGAGCAACCTCATACTTCATCGTTCATATTGGACCAGGCAACCATCAACAATACACTACTAGCTTCCTTGGAGACCATGCAGAGACAGAACAGAGAGCAAGGGATATTCATGGTAGAGGTGAGGAGAGAAATCACATAGATGCGAGTCGGGCGAGAAGAACCAAAGATACCAGCCGGTGGTGGAGAGATACCACGCATGGAGGGCCAAGTAGACGACAAACATAAGGAGGAGCTGCATGATTCAGCCAGACCAGCCCGCACCATGAGGCAGTTGCACAACCATGGTGCAACCCTCACCTACCATTGGATACAGATACCTGCCATCATGGGCAACTTCGATCTTCGCCCTCAGACGATCCAGTTATTGCCCAAGTTCCATTGCATGCCACTGAAGATCCCCACCTCCATATGCAAGAATTTGAGATGATATGCAACACTATCCATGATAGGATGGTGGATGAGTACACCATCAAATTGATCGGCTTCTTGTTCTCTTTGGTTGATCGAGCAACCTATTGGATGAAACACTTAGGGAGGGTGGTCACCACTTAGGAGAAGCTCTGGATCGAGTACTTGAACAAATACTATCCACTATGTCGAACCAATGCTGCCAGAGCCATGATCAGCAACTTCACCATGATCCCAAATGAGCAATTTCATGAAACATGGGATCGATTACGAGATCTCATCGACAGGTGTCTCCACCATGAGATCAAAAAGCCCAACCTTGTCTAGAGTTTCTTCTGTGGGCTGACACTTGAGTTGTAGGGGCTAGTGAACGCTTCATGTGGAGGTTCCTACTTTACCAAGGATGAAGACCAAGTCTGGGCCATTTATAAGGAGATGGCTGAAAACTACACTGTGATGTCTCAAACTCGAGTCCACACTCAGAGGAAGCCTCTCCGTAGGCGTTTTCATACCAGAGGATATTAAGCATTAAGGCTAGTCCTTCTACCTCTTCTATGGCAGCAACATTAGAAGAGTCTTCAGTTGCCGATATGGGTATCATCAGCTAGAAGTTGGATCGGATAAAGATCACCGAGAAGGCGTGATTGGGCCTTGACAAGCTCAATAAGTTTGATTATCTGGCCCAAATTCTTAGTGACCTGAAGACCCAGATCATGTGTCTCCAAGAGGCATATATGGCTTCTTAGCCACATTCCAAGTCACGAGCTGGTCCGGGGAGCAGTTCTTCTCAGCCTCTCTGCCTTGTATTTTCAGGTTCACCATATTCAGGCAAAGTCGATCTAATTACTCTTGTAATACCAGTTTCCACCAGTGCCTTCCTCATATACTCAGTTGGTGGTATACCATCCGAATAAGCCCTTGGCGTCCCTTCCCTTGCCAGTCCACGATCAGCGGGAGACATTGATGGAAGTTAATGGGATTTAGTACTCCCAGTACCAACAACATCCCAGGATCTGTTGTGACCACCCACGATTTTGATAGTCCACTGGAGGTGCTTCATCCCAGCAGCAGCCTCCGGTACAGGCAGGGCAGGGCTCCCAACCATAGCAGCCCCAGTTTTCCCAGCAGCTGCTACACGGTCCTTGACCCCAGTATCAGGGTGAGTAGTGGAGGCAACAACTTTCTCATCAGCAGTACCCACAACCTCCTCCTCACTCACACCAGCAGCAGCAGAGCCATCATCATTTTCAAAGTGGCTCGTCTGGTTCTCATTCACACTTGTATGAGAACCCAACCCTTGATGATCTCCCATGTATGCGTTTCAAGAAGCAAGCTACCTTCTGGCGAGAGATGGACGAGTTCTGGCAAGAAAATGAGGGAAATAATTAAGGGCAAGGCTGTCATACCTGTGCAGATTGAACCTAACCCAAACAATCTGAAGAGAAAGTTTGAGCAAGTACAATCGACAGAGACTACCTCTCCTAGTGATATTGTGGATGACATTCATTATTTATTTGATGTTGATATTGTGACACTTAGGAGCAGTAGGAAGCCAGCCGGTAGTGACTCGTCTAGGCGGTACCACGATGCAGATTCTAGGGTGCCAGATGGAGTCAGGAGCGATGCCAATACCACAATACACGATGATGGTGGTACTGATGCCACCAAGGATGATGATCCAGGGGACTGTGCTGATGCTATTGTATCCCTAGTTGCAGAAGATGGTGTTGATACCACCAATTTACTAGATGATAGGCCAGAGTACGGTACTGATGCCGCAGGTTCAGATGTTGTCGGTGAATGAATCTTCATTGATCGAAATTTCTAACAAGCTCCAATCTCGATTTACTCCACCGGAGCCACTTCATCGATGATGCCTTCTAGCACATATTTGGTTTTCAACATCCATTCTTCTGCTTCACCTTGATGTCAGGAAGGTTTCACAACCTTCAAACCTAGCAGAGATGTATTGAGGAGGAGAACAAGGCCCACTGGAGCTCGACCGAGCTCAACCTCTTGTAGAGGAGGGGGGAAGACCATAGCTAGCAGTTACTATCCGATCTAGCTTCCCCAATTCAAATCTAATGGTCAACAGTAGATCCAAGCCTCCTACCGAAGCCACGCTTTATTCCTAAGGCTCTGAGCATCCAAGCCTACACTAGAGCTCCAGAGATAGGCACGTGTACTCGAGCTACCGTTCGAGAATCATCCTGACCACATGCAATGCACGTACATGTAGGAAAATTGTAACAAAACCCAAGTATTCTTTAGAAATTGTAGTCAAGTCTCCATCTTATGGAAAAATTACACAATTACCCTAGCAGGTTTCGGTATTTGCATTTCAACCATCTTTGGACTCTTTTGTAATAAAATTCATATGTTTATTTTCACTTATTCCCCTACAATGTTTTATTAATAACTTATGAACCAGAGATCTGATTTGAATGAAATTGGTGTCGCTGGAAAGAATATTTCATGCTCTTCAATTTAATCATTTAGATATCAGTTTTGATTTAAATCTTTCGCAGTGCATTTTAGAGTATTAACTTTATCTATTTAGACTTTATATTGAATTAAAATGAATTAAAATATGTTGAATTGACTTTACTTGACACTGATATCTCACTAATTAATTCATTAATTTTCACAAAAATTAAATTGATTAAATCATGATCATAATTTTGTGTTGCATGCCCTTGTCTGTAGGCTATATTATTATTTGTCACTGTTGCTATGATTTTCTGTGGTTTAAAAAGATGATTTTACAACGTCGTTGTTGTTCCACGAAAAATCGCAATCAAACAAATAATATTACAACTACAAGTATGGTCGGATTACAGAAAAATTGTAAGCGGCAAGTAGAGGATCGAATCCATAGGGACCAAGCAAATTTGTGATATTTGTTCTTCTTTCAAACTTAAATCAAATCTTACTCCATGGCGATGAGAGAAAAAATATGAGAAAATGTGATCTATGGTGAAAATACTTTCTAGAACTTAAAGTTAATGAAGGAGGGCATGAATGCAACTAAATAAGAAACTGAAGGGGTGAATTACAAATTAAGATGGAAGAAAAATTACTAAGTAAAAGTTATATCAAATAAGGATGGAGAATGCATTACACTTTATAAAGAAAAAAACTACAGTCAACAAAAGATATTCCCAAATAAACATTCTATCACCTTAACTTAAACAACAACTAATGCAACAAAAATGCAAGGAAGATATAAAGATTGAGAATTGTTTCTTTCAAAATCAACTTAAACAAACTTAACCATCATGATGAAATTACAAGAAGTAAATAAGATAATAAAGAGAGTCTTCTCTATCGGAATCCAGCGTCACGACGAAGGAGGGCTGGACGCGGGGGTGCACGGGAGGGAGATAACCACGCAAGCTGTTTGCTGGGGTGAATGGTGGTGCACAACTAGAGTGAATTGCGACGAGGAGATCACGAGAGGAAAGAGTGTGCACGCACGGCTGTGCGGGCTGGAGGACAGTGTTGCTGTAGCTGGGTACACCTTGGACAGTGGCCGGAGATGCGCGACTATAGGAGCACCGCGAGGAGGAGGAGAGTGGCCGGAGGTTGTTGGTGCTGTACTTTTACCTACATAAAGACAAACGAGAGAGAGAGAGAGAATATGGGGCGAGAGAGAGAGAGTGCATGAGGGAGAGGGGTGTGCGAGAGAGAAGAGAATAGAATGGGGGCCGTGAGTGCATCCTTTTATAAATGGAATTTGCTTACAATAATGGGAATATATCCCATGCAAATAAAGACAAAATATCACCATGAAGAGTTAAATTTGCATGGGGAAGGTTGAGTGTAGACGGCTACTTTGCTTGGGAAGGAGAAAGAGAAATTTAAGAGTGTGCATGGGGGCTCATGGCACAAGGGAATAATGAATGGAAGTTTTACATTAACCCCCCGATAACAGGGGTTTTGCGAGGGTCGTATTGATCCACAAGGCGGATCAATAGTCGATGCGGTAATCAACAATTAACCCACAATTAAAATAAAGCAATTAAGTCCCAAAAAATGTGAATTAAAATTTATTAACTCTACCATAATGATGCATAGTGCGTAAGTATGTAGAGGTCGAACCACAGAGAGCAAAAACGGGTAGACTATAGTTATTCATATACAAGCTAGTCATGTATGCACACAAGTCTTTTTGTGGGTTTTTAATTTTATAATTTTTTATTTGATTTTTGGTTTTCTAATTTTTATTTGATTTTTTTTCCTTTTTAATAATTTTTTTGTTTTTATATCTTTTTGAAATAAGATATAAAGCCATATTGAATATATAATAAAAGAGAGATAAGAGAGAGACGAAAATAGGGAAAAATACCCGGAATACAGTAAATAAAATATTTTTGTGATTTTTATAATTTTTTTTAATGTTTTTGTGATTTTTCTAGATTTCTCCTATTTTTTTGGAATTTTTAAAGACAAAAATACAAGTAAATAGTGAAACAAATTGTTGGTAGAAATTAAAACGAGGATGAAAATATCAAAAAGTGTCGAAAATTCCTCAAATTAATTTTAAAACAAAGATAATAAAATATAGAAAATTTAGAATCAGACATTGCATTTTTATGATTTTTCTGGGATTTTTGATATTTTTATGAAGGTTTTTGGGGTTTTATAATTTTTAGGAGTTTTGTTTTATATTTTTTAGTGATTTTTGGAGAAAAATGAAAACACACTAAAAGACACAATAAATTTTTTTAGGAATTTTTCAAGAAGTTTTTATATTTTTTAGAATTTTATAGTGCAAACATTAGCAAAAATGCATTTTTTAAATTTTTATAAATATGAAAATGCAATAAAAATGAAAAATAAAAATATGACGTTATAATACAATCCAACAGGAACCTATGGTATTTTTTTGGTGTTTTTTGGAATTTTATAGATGCATGCAATAAATAGGGAACACAAAAAGAAAATTCCAACACTAGTAGGGGTATTTTTGCAAATAAAACAAAAGCAAGGGGCTTCGGTGCAAATATACCAAAACTTCTTGAATGTTATCATGAAGTTTCAGGACCAAATACATATTTCAAAACCCTCCACGGATGCCTTGTAATTTAACCAATCATGTGGGACTACACGTGATTCACACGTATAGGGACCAAAACACAATTTCATAACATATAGGGGTCCGCGTGCAAATTCCACAAAAATATGACACTATAAATTTATTTAATTGACCTTTATGAAATACAAATAAATACTGGGGCTTCAGTTAAATTTTTCCAAACGCACGTGGGACCGCAAGTGATCTGACGTGGATTTGACCTCAATGTAATTACAAGAAACTTAGGGGTCTTTTTACAAAATATCCACTTTCTTTTAAACGTTACACCTTATTTACTGGACTAAATAATAAATACAAAAAGGCAGGGGCTAAAGGTGTAAATTACCCCTCTTAGGCACTGATGGACGGTTGATAGCTTCTCACTTATACACGTGGCGCCCATCCAACGGTCAATGACGCTTCGTGGTCGGACGCTGAAGATTAGATCTCCTGGCGAGATCTGATGGTCACGAGGCTTTGCATCCTATGGTTGCTGCTACTCCTGGGATCTCCACCCTGATCGGACGGCTATGGAGCGACGTGGAAGAACAGGGACGAAGCTCGCGCACGGCGAGCTTCGACTGCGAATAGTCGCCGCCACCGGCCTTCTCCGTCACCTCCGATGGTCTCTACACATTCCTAGAAGGTCCCCGCGTCTGCTGATGGTCTCCGCTTGGCTCCTGGAGGTCCCAGTCGATCATGAGAGCTTGAGGATGGGGAGGGCCTCCAGGAACCTCTTAACGGAATCAATCAGGCCCAAAAGGGCTCCATTTGAGTTCAGACCTGCACAGGAAGAACAAGAGGCTCGAGGCGAAGCTCCTCGACCAGGGGTTTGAAGCTTTTGCGCAAAAATGAAGGTGAGCGGCGAGGTTCCGGCGAGCGGTGGAGTTGGAACCTTGATTCATGAAACCTTGGGGTTCCGGATTACTAGAAGCATGCAGAAGATGGAAAAGGGGGCAAGGTACGATATGAAGGTGAAATGGAGGTCAGCGACTAACTGGATGGGACAGGAGTTGTCGCCGGAGCGGAGCTCCGACGAACTACGACTCAACCAAATCTAGGCGATCTACTTAACTAAATGCTACACTAAATGCTGGAATTAAAAGCTGGAATTAAAACCTATCTAACAAAGCAAGAAAATAGCTTTGATACCTGGTGGGGAACCAGGGAGCATGGCATTGCCAGAGCTCCGCCGTGGGTGTAGCTCCCACCTCTTCCGATCGATTCAAGGTGCCAAAAACCTCCCCCTATCACGAGGAAGCCTCCAGGACCGAATACGAGGAAGGGAGAAGAACAAAAACTGACCAAATTTGCAAAAGAGGATGGAGATGTTTATTTATAATCATCACAAGGCACCCTTATTGACCGGCTAATATCAAAGAATCTGATGTGTTAACAGGCAATCTAAGGACTTGGCGTGAATCATGATGGTCCTGGGAGAAATTTTCATGAAGAGATCGAAGGTGATTGAGAGATGTATCGAGCACGAAAAATGCAAGGAAATCGGGGATTCACCAGGTCTGATGGGTCAGATATGCGGATGGGACAGTTGACCAGAGGTCAACGGTCTGCCGCCCCTGATTGGTCCACGTAGGGCGCTACAAGACAAAATAGGGGTTTTTATTCACAAATAATTTATAAAAAATAGTAAATGATTTTATTATTTTTCAAGTATAAAATAAAAAGTGTTTTTTTATTTTATGTAGTATTTTAATATGATTTTTATTTATTTTTGGCTTTATTTATTAGTAATTAATTTTTATTAGTGTATTTATAGGTATATTTACCTATGTTTTATGTATTTTAATTTTTATTTTGTATTTTGTATTTTATTATTTTATTTTCTTATTTTATTTTATATATTTATAACTTATTTTTGAGAGTATAAATATATTATTATTTGATTTATATGATTTTATTTGCACATTTAAATAAAGGTATATGAATTGTACTTGTATATGTATCGGTATTTTGCCTATGTATTGTATACTTCTTTTTATTTTAATGTATTTTAATGAGTTTTATTTTTGTTTTGTATTTTTAATAGAATATATATGATATTGACAAGATTCTAAAAATATGAAAAAATAAAATAATTAAAGAATACAGTTCCCGTCCCGTTTATTTATATACATATAGGTGTTTCATCTATGTTTTTGTATAACTTTATTTTTTTCTCCTTTTTCTTTTAGGTTTAGTTCTAATTTTAATGTACACTTATGTTATAAATAATGTTTAAAAAATTATAAAAAATATGAATTTGTAAAAATAATAAGTAATGAATAAATTGAATCTTTTAATCGGTATTATGTACCATAGGGGCCCAAAACCTATCTTTTGCACAGTAACTCCAAAAAATATAAAACCACCTCCATTAAATAGCTCATGAAAAGTTACAATTAGAGTGATTTTGCTTTGTTTTTAGTTTTTATTTGGAAGATACGGGTCTGTGAAGTTTGGTTTCTAGCTTTTTATTCTGGGTATAAATTGTACACTGTATATTATTTTTGTACAAACTCAATTCTGTATTTTTATTTACATTATTATCTACAACTTTTATGGACAAAATTTCTTTATTTGATGAATAAATAATTAGAAATAAAATAGGTGTCAAAAATGCATAAATCAAGAATGAATAAATGAAATATTTATTGTATTCTTGGCCCTTATCTCTCCCTACTTTATTCCTTGTCGACCAATTCCCTTCTCGACTTGGTCTCGGGGTTAGGGTCATAAAATATTGTAGTATTTTATTCATATTTCTTTTCTTATCTTTATTCTATAATTTTGGCATTAAAAACCTTATTTTATGTACAATAAATACAATAAATAATCAATGCTATTATAGACAAATTAATGTTATTTACATGCATTAGCTAAGGTTTTCAAGGCCAAAATGATAGAATAAAGGTGATGAAATGGAGATTCATCACTCCCCTATACTTGCCTTTGCTATTCCCTAGAAAATACTTATGCAATAAGTACAAAAAAGAACAAAGAATAAGAAGAAAAGAAAAAAAAGATTAAAAAGATGGAGTGAATAGGATTGCTTTCAGTGCAATATATGTCCTTACAAAATCAGAATTTGGAGCTTCTGTTAGACCTTGAGTGTGGATGTGTGTAGAACCTGGCCGGGAACCAACTTTAAAACACAACAACCTTTGAGAGTCACAGAACTCGGTTCAACCCACCTCAATAGCCTGGTCAGAACTGGCCTACATCATACGCAAACCCTTATGACTATGAAGCTGACTTGTAGAATGTAAGCGATAGTGGCTCTCCTCAACTGAAATGACAAAGAAACCGACTTCTCCAGAATGACTACCCAATGATTCCCAAATCCAGCCCTCTGTCTTCGTGGAGCGGGGTATTCCCTTCTAAGTTCAAGTGGCATCCGACTCAAGAGGAGGAGGGGAAGAAGGGAATGGATGGTAGCCAGTGTAGCTACCTATCTTGGGATGCAAGACCAGCGTAGTCAAGTCATCCAACTGCAGGCTCACATGGTATAACTTTGATGCTCAAGCTTGCTTATTTTCTATACAACACATATACATACTCCGGCAGGCACTTTTATTTTTTTTATTTTCAAGCCTGACCACTTTTTGGGAGTTTTTTTATTTATTTGAAATACTATTCACATCAACATTTACATAAGGACATTTTCCTCTTGAGCCAGAAGACTATCCCTCTTTTGAAGCTTTATTGCTACCCACACTCTCCTGTCATTCGACTTCATTGAAACTGGACCAAGTTGGGGTGCACTTCCCTCCCTAGACGAGGATGAATGTTTCCACCCATGTGCGTCTCAGACTGGCAAATCCAACCCCCTCACCACTTCAACTGAGTTGAGCCAAGTGAAAGGTTCAAGTGTCCAAGTTAGGTCACGGTCGATAAGAATCATGTGTGTGTCTCGAAAAGTTCTATTTAGTCAGTTGAGGTGACTTGAACCCAGCCCTCATTTCTCAAAGAATTAAGTCTAAATAGACCTGAAGTAACTTAAACCTAGTTCCCATAAGGTTCCAGTGCAGCTAGGTGCGGTAAGGTCCAACAAAGCTCCAATTTTTAGACTGTATTGGACTGGTTCAATTATCAAGCTCACTCAAAAAAGATTATGGATGATATGCACATACTTGCACAATGAGTGATGCAATTTTTCACAAATAATTTAAAAATCAAAGAATCTTTTTACATAAAGAAATTTTTTTACTTAACAGCTTTACAGATATGTCCATTTTTTTTGCATAATCAATTTGAAAACATTTTCAAAACTATAGTACACAATAATGTTTGCAGCATTTACAAACATTTGAAAGCCATTTTGCAAAGATTTGTCACACTATGTATATACATTTTCCACAATAGTTTTACAAATATTTTCCAAACCATTTGCACATAGGTTTTCAAATCCTTTATTCCACACAAAGAAGAAAATTTTACAAACAAAGTGATTTTACACAGGTTGAAAACATTTTACAGAAAGTTTTCCAAACAGTTCACACCATTTTTCAAATCATTTTGCAAAGATATTTAACCTGATTTATTCATCAGTATATACAAAGAAAAACTATATTTTAGGTATAAAATGGTTTAGGCTCTTATAAGTTTTATTTGGAATTATTGCTTATTTTTGCATGAGAAATTGTTGTGTATACTCCTCAGGCTTATTTGAGAATCATTTTCAAAAGATTTTGAAAACTATAGTCCAAAATATTTTTACAAACATGTGCACGCATTTGAAAATTATTTTGCAAGGTTTTTCGAACAGTATAGATAGATTTTTCAAAATAATTTTGCAACCATTTTTCCAACCATTTGCAAACCGCTTTTCACACATTGTTATTTCACTTAAAGAAAATAAATTTTGCAAGAAAAATATTTACAAAGGTTGAACACTTTTTTACTTTTTCAAACAAATTTCAAAAGTTTTCTTTCACAAGGAGAACATTTTGCACAAAGTGTTTTTCCTGATTTATTAATCAGTACAGACAAAAAGAGTCTGAGGAGCTCACAATCATCTTTTATTATTGTAATAGAACTACTTTTAACATTATTTTTAGCTCCAGGTAGTATTTTTATTTACAGTATGAGTTATGGCTTATAGCATATACGAAGTATATATGACCCCCCTATACTTAGCTAGAGCTATGTCCTCATAGATCGGAGAGGAAAGAGAAGACATAACTCGTACTGAGTAGAGACAAGTCTAACGAATGAATAAATAAATAAATAGGAAAGAATGAACGAATGAGAAGTTGACCGTCCCCCCTATACTTAGGATCAAATAATCCCAAGTATAGCAGATTGTACACAAAGCAGGGAGGGTCAAGGGTGGGAATAAACAGATCGTACTCAGATTGTCTCCCCCTATACTTAGGGTAAGATATTCCTAAGTATAGACAAGAAGAGGAGACAATTGAGAGGATCAAAGAACATAAAAACTCAGGGTGCACACCCCCTATACTTAGGACAAAGTGCATCCTAAGTATAGAAGACTGTCAACAAGGGGCGACACCTTTTTTTGATAGAAAAAGAAGATAGAAAAGGAAAAGAAGAAAAGAAGAAAAGAAGAAATCAGATGAATACTTTTTGAAGTGCGACGTCTGAATCTTCTGATGCTGATAATGTGGTGGATATCTCATCGAAGCGTAGAAGCTGGATGGAGTCGACAACGACCAAGAATGTATCAGGCTTGAGGTAAGGCTTCAGGAGTTGATCGTTGATGATGAATGGTTATGCGTCAGGAGACAATTCTGATATGGCAATACTTCCATTGTCACGCACTTCACGAACTCGGAATGGTCCTGTCCACTTACTCTTTAATTTGCCCAGGAAGTTCCGTAACTTTGCATCAAATAACCACACCTTCTGTCCAACTTCAAAGGTCTTTCGTCTGATGTGCTAGTCAGGCCAGCGTTTCACCTTTTCCTTGTACATCAATGTGTTATCGTATGCATAGTCTCGGAACTCCAAGAGTCTGTTCAGATCATCTTTTTTTTCTGGCCACTTTTCCGTGAGTCCAAATTGCACATGTTAATTGCCCATAAAGACTTGTGAATTAATTCGACGGGCAGATGGCACGGCTTCCCATATACAAGATGATAGGGCAACATGCCCAAGGGAGACTTGTAGGCGGTTATGTAAGCCCAGAGGACTGAGTCCAAGAGTTGAGACCAGTTCTTTCTGTCCGGCCTTACAAGTCTCTGAAGGATAGTCTTGATTTCTCTGTTCGAAAATTCGGCCATGCATTGGTCTGAGGATGATAAGGGGATGCAACACGATGGTCGATGCCGTACTCCTTCGTTAATTTCTTGACCTCTTTGTTAATGAAATGGCTACCCCCATATGATATGAGAATCTTTAGAATCCTGAACCGTGCAATGATGTTATCTCTTAAGATTCGGCACACTGTTCGGCTATCAGCTGCTCGAGCGGGAATAGCTTCAACCCAACGGCTTACGTAATCTATGGCACGAAGGATGTGCTCAAAACTCTGACTGTTAGGGAAAGACCCATGAAGTCAATGCCCCATGCATTAAAACATCTTCTATCTGAATGATCTTCAGAGGCATCGAATCTTTTGCAGTGAGCGTACCCTTCAATCTCTAACAGTCAATGCATCATTTGACAAATACTGTTGCATCCTTGAATAGTGTGGGCCACCAGAAGTTACACTGAAGTACTTTAGCTGCCGTACGGTCTCCAGAGTGATGTCCACCAGATTCAAGCGAGTGACAGTGCTCAAGGACACTATAATGCTCCTCCTGAGGTATGCACCTGCACCAAATACAATCAGCTCCTTCTTTGAATAAGAGAGGATCTTCCCATTAATAAAAATAGATGGTCGACATGAATTTATTCTTTTGATTTTTTGTCAAATCCGATGGTATTACCCCCGAGGCGAGGTAATTGACTATATCAGCATACCAAGGGAGAGAATCCACTGCAAAAATTGACTCATCTGGAAAGGTTTCTGTGATAGGTGAATTGTTCAGTGGAGGCTCTTGCTGCTCAATTCTGGAGAGATGGTCTGCTACCACATTCTGGACTCCAGGCTTGTCCTTGATTTCCAAATCAAATTCCTGGAGGAGAAGGATCCATCTAATAAGTCTTGGCTTGGCATCCATCTTCTGCTGTAGGTACCAGATAGCAGAGTGGTCTATAAAAATGGTAACTTTTGATCCAAGCAAATAGGATCTGAACTTTTCCAGGGCGAAAACCACAGTCAGCAACTCTTTTTCTGTCATAGTGTAATTTCTTTGTGCCTCATCTAATGGTTTGCTGGTGTAGTGAATGGCATAGGGCGCTTTTTCTTTTCTCTGTCCTAGAATAGCCCCGACTACGAAGTCTGACGCATCAATCATGATCTCAAAAGGGAGAGACCAATCCAACAACTGTAGGACTGGAGCTTGAGTGATAAGCTCTTTCAGTTGATTGAAAGCAAGGAGAATCTGGTGATCGATATTGAACTCAGTTTCCTTGCATAAAAGCTTTATTAAAGGTCAAGCAATGCGACTAAAATCCTTGATGAATCGTATGTAAAATCCCACATGCCCCAGGAATGACCTTACATTTTTGACTGACTAAGGTGGCTCTAGATTGTCAATAACATCCACCTTTGCCAGGTCGACTTCCATGCCATGTTTGGAAATGACGTGACCCAGCACAATTCCTTCGGTGACCATGAAGTGGATCTTTTTCCAGGAAAGCACTAAATAAACTTCACGACATTTCTGAAGCACTCTGTGTAGGTGTCCAAGACAAGAATCAAAACTATCACCATAGACTGAGAAGTCGTCCATGAACACCTCGAGAAAACTGCCTACCATCTCGGCGAAAACTGCTAGCATGCATCTTTGGAATGTCGCAGGTGCGTTGCATAATCCAAAGGGCATTCTCCTGAAGGCGTAGGTGCCGAACGAGCAAGTGAAGGTAGTCTTCTCTTGATCTTTGGGAGCGATTGCCACCTGGTTGTACCCGGAATACCCATCCAAAAAGTAGAAGAACTCCTTACCTGCTAGTCTTTCCAAAACTTGATCAATGAATGCCAAGGGGAAGTGGTCCTTCTTAGTTGCTTCATTAAGATGGCGATAGTCAATACACACTCACCAGGATGTTGGTACTCGAGTGGATATTTCCACTCCTTTGTCATTGGTTACCACGGTAAGCCCTGATTTCTTTGGAACTACATGCAGTGGGCTTACCCATTTTGAATCGGAGATGGGATAGATGAAGCCTGCATCACACCATTTCGTGATCTCTTTCATGATGATGTCCCGGAGGTTTGGATTCAGCCTTCTTTGGAATCCGCGGGACGGCTTGACATCTTCTTTCAGATAAATGTGGTGTGAACATAAAGCTAGATTTATCCCACGGAGATCTGATACGCACCAACCAAGTGCCTTGCGGTTCTTTTCCAGAACCTCGAGAAGTCGATATTCCTGATCCAGGTTCAGCCTGCTGTTGATGATGACCGGATACATATGTTCTTCACCTGCAAGGAAGGCATACTTCAGTCCAGCAGGAAGTGGCTTGAGTTCTGGTCCTGATCTGTTCATCTTGTTGGTCACTTCAGACACTATACTGGTGGTGGGATGCACTTCATTGATGGGGCTACCATCCTCAGTATGTTGTTGAGATCCTGATGATGTGCCGAACGGTTCTATACTAATCTCATTGTGTTCGGGCTGAAGTGAATTCTCGAATTCACATAGCTGCGCCAGCATCTGAGAGTCTGTCTCCCGAGAATCATCAGAGCATAGGTCAACTGTGTTTTCCAAGTCCTCATCGAGAATGAGGATTTCTCGAGTCCATGAATCATTCAATAAAAGTGGTGAGTCCCTGATCTCTGCAATAAAGTCACAGTCTACTTCTGATATTGCATGGCTCTCGTCAGTCGTGGCATGTGGCTCTCTGATCATGTCTATAGTGATTCGCTTGCTGTCCGAGCGGAAAGTGATCTTGCCGGACCCGTAGTCAACCACAGCACCTGAGGTATGCAAGAATGGTAGGCCAAGGATGATAGGGGTCTGGAGTAAGGGTGCGGGTGATTCCATATCGAGGACCACGAAATCAACAGGGAATTACATCTCCCGCACCTTCACCACAACGTCTTCCACCAGACCTCTTGGTCGCTTGGTGGATCGGTCAGCGAACTGAAGGATCATTTGTGTTGGCTTGAGTGGACCTAGCCCAAATTCTTGCATTAGGGACGAGGGCAAAAGGTTGATAGAAGATCCGCTGTCAAGGAGAGTACACTCGAAGACCTGATCAAATATCTCACAACTGATAAGAGGTGCTCCTTTGTCTTGTTTCTTCTGATGGAGATTGCTGATAGCTGCGACAATAGCCATGGAAGGCACGTGCCTCTCGAACTGATTGTGTTTGTTCTTGCGTGCTGGGCGACGCTTGTAGGTACATGCTTCTTTCAAACCTTTCTTCATAGTAGGCATATATTCCATGGCCTTCAGTAAGGGAATCTCAATAGTTAAGTTATCTATTATTTCCACAACTCCAGGATCAGACGATGCACTTTTTCTTTTTGCATTTTTTGGATTTTTCTTTGCATTAGGAAAAGGAATATTTACATCATTGATAGGCAGAGTAGAGTTTTTATTTACATCAAAACTATCGCCCACAAATTGTTGTACATTCGGACTACTACAAAAAGGAGTACAAGCTGGGTCTTGAGATAGTGGTGCTGATGGGCAAGCAAAAAGTATGGCGTCTGCTCCATCGGCTAGCAAGGGATCGGTTGCAACTGGCTGCTCCTCCAAGGCTGGTGCGACTTTGCTTCGGCTGCAAGGTTCTTTTTGTTCTTTTTGGTTTTTCTGATTTTCTGTAGTTTTTGTTGAGGGTGCTGGTGTTGCATGACTGTTGGAATGGCTTCTCCTCCTTCTTCCTTACCTATCCATGTAGCTGGCACGGCTGATGTAGAAGATGACGATTCACCTGGTTCTTTATTCTCCCTATTCTTGATAGCATGCGGAGGCAAGGCCCTACCGCTCCTGAGAGTGAAAGCATTAGAACAAACATTGTTATCAATTTCTGACTCTACAGACGTAGATAGGACATCACATTCTACCGGCTCTTTCTTTTTAAAGCTATTGGGGTTGGCCTCGACTTGAGCTGAGATGGTGGTCTTGGTGGCGGTCAGATCGTCTAGCCTCTTGGTCATAACTACTAGACCTTTGAAGAGTTGGGCCAATCAATCCATGGTCGGGTTCTCAGGATTTGCCTCAGTAGATTCAGCGTGCAGACCACGCTGTTGCTGCATATGTTGGTGCTGAGGCTGTTGTTGGTGGTGTTGGGGTGGTGCAGGAAGCTGAAGCTGCTGATAAGAGGAAGGGGGATACTGTTGGTACTGCTGAGGTGGAGCGGCCGCATACTGATGGAAAGGCTATGGCTGGTGGTACTACAGCTGCTGATAATGCTGATTCTGCCTCCATTGATATGTATATGAGGGAGGCTGTTGATACTGTGGCGACGGCTGTGAGGACTGCCCAAATCGACCACCCTGAGGTTGGTGGTATTGTCGGTTGGCTGGTAGCTGACCCTGAGGTTGTCCCATAGGACGAGTCAGTTGTGCTTCATTGCTCCAAACCCCGTTGACTTCTTGAATCAGGGGTGGTGGTGGAAAGACTGGATCAGATCCTGTTACAAAATCTGGTTGGTACACAACGATCTGCTGTTGCGGCTGGCCCTGGTCAGGTGTCTGCATGTAGTACACGTGCTGGAATGCCGGTGGTTGCTGGCTCGGCTAAGGCTGATGTGGCGGTGGTAGATCATCCTTCTTCTCAGCTGGAGCTTCTGATGGTGCTGCCGACTGAACAGAATTGATGGTGCCCACCAACAGCTATAATTGTTTGGTGATCTGATCTAGCTTGTCAAGGTTCTGAGTTCTCTTCTTGATCACAACAAGTTTTTCTAAGTCATGTGATCGTTTCTCGATGATATCAACCTTCGAGAGATGGCCCCCGATGATGCTGAGGTTGGATCTCTCATCTCTCTCCGCCTCGCAGGATGCTGCCATGTGTACTTGTTTCTGGAGGATCTGGGGCTGCTTTTGGTATGCTTTTGATGAAGAGAGGGTGGCCTCTCCTTCGGCCATTTCTTCAAAGATTTGCCAGACTAAATCTTCATCCTTGTTGAAATGTGAACCCCACATGCTGCGTCGACGAGCCTTTGGCTTTCGATGTTCAGGCCCCCAAAGAAATGTTGGACCATGCTGGTCTTCGGGATCTTTTGATGAGGGCATTTCTCCTGCAGATCTATAAACCTCTCTCATGCTTCATGTATGGATTCGTGGGCTCCCTGGGAGAAGTTGATGATTCGTGCTCGCATCTGGTTGAGCCAACTGAGAGGGTAAAACTTGTGTAGGAAAGCTGACTTCAGTTCCTCCCAGGTTGTCACAACCTTCCCCAGATGGTTGACCTAATAAAGGGCCTTGTCTTGCAGGATGAAGGGGAATGCCATCATTTTGACAATGTCTAAAGGAACGTTGGGGTAGTGAGTAGTACGACAGATGCGTGAGAACTGCTGCAGGTGGATGTACGACTCTTCACTGGTGTTTCCATGAAAAGATGGAAGAAGAGCGAGGACATGGGGCTTCAGCTCAAAGTGAGCATGCACCGGTGGAATGAGGATTCACTCGGTCATCTAGCTGTCTCCAGGATTATAGGTCTCCTTCAGTGTATGTTTGGGTCTCCTTTGTTCCGGCTCTTCCTCGTCATCCGAAGGATGACCACCTCCTCGTCGTCCTCCTCCTCCCTCGGCTCTGTTCATTACATGATTCAGCATCTCCTGGAAAGCAGTCTGTGTTAGGGCATGCTTTGTCAGCTGCTATTGGATAGCTTGGATGGATGCCAACAGTTGTGCATTAATATGATTCTGATCAGGCATTTGTCCTTCTGGTTGGGGTGGTTGCTGACCCTCGCCCTTTCCTTGAGGAGCCATGTCAGGGTCTGAGTATGAAGAAATGAATTCCGGAATAGAATCCAGGACATGGTCTGTCTTCTATCTGCAGAATGAGAGAATCCTAATCAGAACACTTGCAATATCATTAAGCTGTCATGATTGATCTGGAATCAGGGTCAATCCCAGCATGTTATGAACGGAAAAGGATATGGACTGTGATTGACTTCCATTCACAACAACGAAAGCGGGACAAAAGTGATCCCACTTGATTGGGTGGTCAAAAGAAAGGTAGAAGATGAGGAGTCTGGAGATCGATCCGCAAAGTTCGGGTTGGGTTCTCGGGAATCGCCTCGAATTTATTGGCGAAGTCGAGTCTATGGAATCGATGTGGGTGTCGGCGGGATCCCTACAAAAACCATCCATGGATCGACTTTGCGAAGCAAAAGGAAGATTGTATGTTGGAAGAAGGATACGATGGCCAACGAGGAATAAAAAGGAGTGTAAAATTGTAGAAAGGCTCGACCGAGCGGGGATCAAAGGAGAATGATACAACAAAATTTGTGCAAAGGCGTGGGACTTGATCTTTGAACCTTAATCTAGATCCATACAAACGTAATACAAAATCGGGTTTACCAACTCACACCATGTGAAGCCATGAAGGTTCATCTACTTATTATTTTCTCAGTTTTAGAGTTGTTATTTCAGGCATATCTTTTAACAAGTCCTTAGCATGCTAACCCTATAGGAGAGAGAGTACTGCTAGAAAAGAATCATGTACTTGTCCTCCTCCTTTGTAACATGTAGTCTGTACTTTTTGAGGTCCTTGTAACTCTTCCTAGATCCCTACTCAGCCAAAGAAATAGAGAGAGGAAGCCGATAGGTGAAACCAATACTTCGGTTCTCGCTCGGTACGGAATCACCCGTGAGTGTGCAAGAACCTACTCGGACGCAAACCGATGAGACAGACACCCCTGTGAAGGCGTGGCCTATGCTTAGTACTTCAGATCATCTCGATGTTCCACACAAGGCATGAACACCATCGCTGACAAGGCCCTACTCGGTCATGTACGATAGAAGCACCAATACTTCGGAAATCCAGGCGATACACAAGGCAGTTACAGATTGGGATTTTGGCTCTATTCCTTATGGGACGTGCCTCGCTCATGGGAGTCGGGTTTTGGTCCCCCTCCGTAGGTACCTGAAAACAACGAGGGTTTTATGAACCCGGTACAATGATAGTTTATTACAAAAGTTAATTAAGGTCAAAGTTGATTTAGCAGTCCCCTTGTTCTAGTTTTTTGGGTTTTCACTTTTTTTGAATCTGTTTTCATACCAACGCCTAACATTTTTGTAGATTCTCATTTATGTCCTAGGTGCTCAAAATCAGAGGGAGATAGCGGAAAAGCCATGCAAGTTGGTTCCATGATGGAAATCTCACCGTTGAACCGAATGATGCATGCTGAGTTAGAGGACATACAGCGCATCCCAGCTCTCTCCATGCGGTATGCAAAATAGATTTTTTAAACCTAACTACATGACGATATGCATGCGACAAAATCACCCTAAACATTAGCTGCTATTAATCGTAAAGAACCAATTGCTATTAACATGCCCAAAAATTGTCTCTCTCTCATAAAATTACATTTTTTTTAAACTAGCTAAGCCTCCTTCTTGCTTCCTTGGTGCTTGCTCCAGATGGTCAAATAGGTGTGACCCTCCTTCATGCATGGCTGAACCAGTCTCCTAGAAGATTGTCCTCGCATGGCAGACCCTCGCATCAAAGTTGCAAGAAAAAGGGGATTAGCACAAATAATCACAGAATATAAACAAAGGCAATAAATATTTACAGGCAATTCATGAATATTAACAAAAGATCATGCAAATATTTACAACATGACAACTAAAGTAAGCTACGCTCACTCCCCGACAACGGCACCATCTGATAATAGGGGTTTTGCGAGGGTCGTATTGATCCACAAGCCGGATCAATAGTCGATGCGGTGTCTGCTCAATAAATCCTAATATTAATCAACAACTAACCCACAATCAAAATAAAGCAATTAAGTCCCAAAAAATGTGAATTAAAATTTATTATCTCTACCATAATGATGAATAGTGCGTAAGTATGTAGAGGTCGAACCACAGAGAGCAAAAACGGGTAGCCTACAATTATTCATATACAAGCTAGTCATGTATGAACACAAGTCTTTTGTGGGTTTTTAATTTTATAATTTTTTATTTGATTTTTGGTTTTATAATTTTTATTTGATTTTTTTAAATTAATTTTTTTGTTTTTATATTTTCTTTTGAAATAAGATATAAAGCCATATCAGATATATAATAAAAGAGAGATAAGAGAGAGAAGAAAATAGGGAAAATACCTGAAATACATTAAATAAAACATTTTTGTGATTTTTATAATTTTTTAATGTTTTTTCATTTTTCTAGATTTTTCCTAATTTTTTTGGTATTTTTAAAGACAAAAATACAAGTAAACAGTGAAACAAATTGCTGGCCGAAATTAAAATGAGGATGAAAAATATCAAATAGTGTCAAAAATTCCTCAAATTAATTTTAAAACAAAGTTAATAAAATACAGAAAATTTAGAAATAGACATTATTTTTATGAAGGTCTTTGGAGTTTTCTAATTTTTAGGAGTTTTATTTTATATTTTTTAGTGATTTTTGGATAGAAAAGAAAACACACTAAAATACACAATAAATTTTTTTTGGGAATTTTTTAAGAAGTTTTTATATTTTTTTTAGGATTTTATACTGCAAACAGTAGCAAAAATGCATGTTTTTGAATTTTTATAAATATGAAAATGCAATAAAAATGCAAAATAAAAAATATGGCGTGATAATACAATGCAACAGGAACCTATGGTATTTTTTGGTGATTTTTGTAATTTTATAGATGCATGCAATAAATACGGAACACAAAAAGAAAATTCCAACACTAGCAGGGGTATTTTTGCAAATAAATAAAAAGAAAAGGGGTTCTGTGCAAATATATTAAAACTTTTTGAACATTATCATGAAGTTTCAGGACCTAATACATATTTTAAAACCCTCCAGGGAAGCCTTGTAATTTAACCAATCACATGAGACTACATGCGATTCACATGCACAGGGACCAAAACGTAATTTCATAAAGTACAGGGGTTTGCATGCAAATTCCACAAAAATGTAACACTGTAAATTTTATTTAATGGACCTTTACAGAATGCAAATAAATATAGGGGATTCAGTAAAATTTTTCCAAACGCACGTGGGACCGCAAGTGATCTGACGTGGATTGGACCTCAATGTAAATACAAGAAACCTAGGGATATTTTTATAAAATATCCACTTTATTTTAAACATTACACCATATTTACTGGACTAAATAATAAATACAAAAAGGCAGGGGATAAAGGTGTAAATTACCCCTCTTAGGCGTTGATGGACGATTGATAGCTTCTCACTTATACACGTGGCGCCCATCCAACGGTTGATGACGCTTCGTGGTCGGACGCTCGAGATTAGATCTCCTGGCGAGATCTGACGGTCACGAGGCTTCGTATCCTACGGTTGCTGCTACTCCTGTGATCTCCACCTTGATCGGACGACTATGTAGCAGCGTGGAAGAACAGGGACGAAGCTCGCGCACGGCGAGCTTCGATCGTGAATAGCCGGCGCCTCCGGCCTTCTCCGTCACCTCCGATGGTCTCTACACGTGCCTGGAAGGTCCCTGCGTGTGCTGATGGTCTCCGCTTGGCTCCTGGAGGTCCCAATCAATCAGGCAAGCTTGAGGAAGGGGAGGACCTCCAAGAACATCTTCCTGGAATCAACCAGGCCCAAAAGGGCTCCGTTTGAGTTCAGACCTGCACAAGAAGAACAAGAGGCTCGAGGCGAAGCTCCTTGACCAGGGGTTTGAAGCTTTTGCGCAAAAATGAAGGTGGGCGGCGATGTTTCGGCGAGCGACGGAGTTGGAACCTTGATTCGTGAAACCATTGGGGTTCCTGATGATTAGAAGAGTGCGGAAGATGGAGAAGGGGGCAATGTACGATATGAAGGCAAAATGGAGGTCGGTGACTAACTGGATGGGATGGGAGTCATCACCGGAGGGGAGCTCCGGCGAACTACGACTCAACCGAATCTAGGCGATCTACTTAACTAAATGCTACACTAAATGCTGGAATTAAAAGCTGGAATTAAAACCTATCTAACAAAGCAAGAAAATAGCTCTGATACCTGGAGGGGAACCAGGGAGCGTGGCATCGCCAGAGCTCTGCCGTGGGTGCAGCTCCCACCTCCTCTGATTGATTCAAGGCACCAAAAACCTCCCCCTGTCACGAGGAAGCCTCCAGGATCGAATACGAGAAAGGGAGAAGAACAAAAACTGACCAAATTTGCGAAGGAGGATGGAGCTGTTTATTTATAATCATCACAAGGCACCCTTATTGACCGGCTAATATCAACGAATCTGATGTGTTTACTAGCAATCTAAGGACTTGGCGTGAATCATGATGGTCTTGGGAGAAATTTTTGTGAAGAGATCAAAGGTAATTGAGCAATGTATCGAGCGCGAAAAATGCAAGGAAATCGGGGATTCACCAGGTCTGATGGGTCAGATACGCGGATGGGACAGTTGACCAGAGGTCAACGGTCCGCCGCCCATGATTGGTCTACGTAGGGCGCTACAGGACAAAACATGGGTTTTTATTCGAAAATAATTTATAAAAATAATAATGATTTTATTATATTTTGAGTATAAAATAAAAAATGTTTATTATTTTATGTGGTATTTTAATATGATTTTTATTTATTTTTCGTCTTTATTTATTAGTAATTATTTTTTATTAGTGTATTTATAGGTATATTTACCTATGTTTTGTGTATTTTAATTTTTATTTTGTATTTTTTATTTTATTATTTTATTTTCTTATTTTATATATTTATAACTTATTTTTGTTAGTATAAATATATTTTTATTTGATTTTTATGATTTTATTTGCACATTTAAATAAATAGGTATATGAATTGTATAGGTATACGTATAGGTATTTTGCCTATGTTTTGTATACTTCTTTTTACTTTAATGTATTTTAATGAGTTTTATTTTTGTTTTGTATTTTTAATAGAATATATATGATATTGACAATATTCTAAAAATATGAAAGAATAAAATAATTAAAGAATACAGTTCCCTTTTATTTATATATATAGGTGTTTCATCTATGTTTTTGTATAACTTTATTTTATTCTCCTTTTTCTTTTAGGTTTAATTATAATTTTAATGTACACTTATGTTATAAATAATGTTTAAATTATAAAAATATGAATTTGTAAAAATAATAAGTAATGAATAAATTGAATCTTTTAATCGATATTATGTACAATAGGGGCCCAAAACCTATCTTTTGCACAATAACTCGAAAAAATATAAAACCACCTCCATTAAATAGCTCATGAAAAGTTATATACGATTAGAGGTGATTTTGCTTTCTTTTGAGTTTTTATTGGTAAGATATGGGTCTGTGAAGTTTGGTTTCTAGCTTTTTATTCTGGGTATAAATTGTACACTGTATATTATTTTTGTACAAACTCAATTCTGTATTTTTATTTACATTATTATCTACAACTTTTATGTATACAATTTCTTTATTTGATGAATAAATAATTAGATATAAAATAAGGTGTCAAAAATGCATAAATAAAGAATGAATAAATGAAATATTTATTGTATTCTTGGCCCTTATCTCTCCCTACTTTATTCCTTGTCGACCAATTCCCTTCTCGACTTGGTCTCGGGGTTAGGGTCATAAAATGTTGCAGTATTTTATTCCTATTTCTTGTCTTCTCTTTATTCACTAATTTTGGCATTAAAAACCTTATTTTATGTATAATAAATACAATAAATTATGAATGCTACTATAGACAAATTTATGTTATTTACATACATTAGCCATGGTTTTCAAGGCCAAAATGATAGAATAAAGGTGATGAAATGGAGATTCATCACCCCTCCCCTTTTCGTTCCAACAAAAATGTAAGAGGTATTTATAGAGCCAAATCAATATATTGGATTTCAAATGCTATCTAATTAAATTTGATACACTTTCATTTTCTCCTTTACTGTAGATAATTTTTTTATGGATGTTTAGTATTAAATATATTCCGTCATATTATCCATATATGTAAATAGAGATTTTGAACATACTTTATCCGATCATGTCACCATGAACTTGTTGATTAATGGGGTGATTTCATTGATTCTGTGTAATTAAGATGATTTTCTCTGTTAAGTGTATATAATAAATAGAATGTAAATTATGCGATTTTGGAGTATATGAATTAATCATTATGGTGTTCTTCACATAATTTAAGCATGTTATACCAATATATATTGTAATCATCACACCCCCTACTTAAATCTTGCTATTCCCCAGCAAGAAATAGATAAATATTAATGAAGGATAGGGAAAACAATCAAGATAGGTTGGGTGAGGGTTTACAGCAGACATACCCACAAAGTCTTGAGTTTTAAGATCCTAATCACACAAATACACAACTTCAGTAGAGTTGACTCATGGATTGATGATTTCCTCGAAAAGTCGACTTGACTTGAGTTTTGTAGTTTAAACAGCCTCTCAGTTCCAACAAAATCAGACATGGTTTTAGAAGGTCGATTAGGTCAGCTCATCCCTAAGTAGCAAGTATTCTCTTTAACTTTGAATGGATATAAACAATGTTAGTGTTGTTTTAGCTTTCATGAGTCATGAGAATGAGCTATCAACACAATCTATCGAGGTACCGAATGATTCCCTATACATATAGCCTCAGTCCTCACCTGGATTCAAGAATATTTTCTTTTCACCCAAGTATGTCAGCATAGAAAGAATAGGTCATAGTTTATTGGAGAATGGGACTTAATTTTTAGCGTTTTCCATAGACCGCTTTGGTATGTTGCTCTCATTTTTTCCTTTTGCAGAGCATAACCCTGGGCCTCTTTTAAGAATTTAGGTAGCATCATTGGGCTACTACCATGGCTTTTTGGTGGAGAAGGGTTATTTGGTGGTCTTCTTTCATTGCTTTTGCTTTGCATATCTTTTCATGATTGGTGGTTTTTGACATTTGTATTGTGATATGCCTTTTTGTGGTGTTTTTGTCTTGGGTTTGGCATCAAAGGTAGTATCAACTTTATATTAGCTTTGGGGCAAGATACTAGCTTGTTTGCTGAAATACTTAGACTAGAGAGATCATGTTGCTCCTGAGTCAGGTTCCTTCATTGATTATAGATAAGGTTTAGGCATTGGCACAACCAAGAGGATAACTCCTCACCTTAACTAGATTGTAATTGTATCTCGTAAAATCAACTCAATCAAGCTAAGTGCAATGTGCAATTGCTTAATATCCACTGAAGAGTTTAAGAGTGCTACTAGCTGCTCAGGTGATCTAGTTAGATACATAAGTTCATTCACTAGCAGAGTTAATGGAATTGAGAGAATAAAGTCCATATGGACCTGAAGAAAGCTTAAAAACTCATGCCTAGTGAAATTCTGATGAAGTTAAGTGGATTAGGGTCAACTCAACCTCAGTCTATGATTTATGCAGTGAAGATCTGATTTCTCAAAATAGGATAAAACTCGGAAGGGCGTATTTTTGGTGGTTTTCTTGAAAATATTTTTTCAGGGAAATTTTGCAAAAATTTTGAATTTTTTGTTTTGAAAAGTATGCAATTTTGAAAACTATGCAGACACCTCCCATACTTATCAGAAACCATGTCCTCATGGTGAAGACAATGTGTAATAGGATGACCAGAAGAAGAGGTGAGTGAAATGGGTTATTGTGTTTTGTTGTTTTTTGTTTGTTTGTTTTTTTTTGTAGTGTGGAGGGGTACCCCCATACTTATCTAGGACCATGTCCTCATGGTAAAACAAAGTATAAAAGGAGGATGAAAAGTATTTTTTGGTTTTTTGTTGTTTTTTTGTTGTAAAGTGTGGAGGTGGACCCCCATATTTATCTAATGCAAAGAGGAAAGAGAAGGATACAAAGAAAGGAAAAGATACCTATAGGTGTGGACCCATAAAATGTTGTTGGTTTAATGTCCCAACTTAATGATTCAGCTTATCAAGAGTATCCAGTGTTGCGTGTGAGTGCAGAAGCTGTATTCAGAAAACCCAAATGAAACTCTTGATATGATACAGATATCCTGACCCATATGTGAGAGTGCAGTTGATGAATTTGATAAATGTATGCTCTCATTAATACGGTGAAGACATTAATTGGTTGATGAATCAGAATGAGAGACGAATCGATTTGATCTTGGATTGGATGTGATGGGAGGGAAATGGGTGGACTGGTGAAGGGCTCATGGACCAGATATGATGTATGACGATCTCTACATGATCAAGAATTGATTCCTCCATGAGGTCCGCTGTATATTGTGATAAATCATCATTTTCCCTCAAATAATCATCATGGCTATCCTCGATGACATCTATTGTGAATTTCATTTCAGTTCTCTTCTTGAGCCACAAAGATGATTCTTTCCAAGACATATGATTAGGCGATTCAGAGGCCAGGAGAGGAGGAATATTGGCTAATGGATGATTTTCTTCGATTGTTTTGAGTAGTTCCTCGGTATCATCTCAGAAAGGATCATAGAATAGAAAATCACTCTGATCAGACTCGGTAGTAGAAGATGTATTCCTATAGTCATCGACTAAATTGATTTGATCTTCTTTCCTTCTGGTGGGGGTAAAAGAATTGGTAATTTCATTTTTGAACGAGTCATCGCAAAAAATCTTCAGCACATCATCATGGGTTGGTTGGAAGGGAGTTTTGGTGCATGAAGACGTCAACTCATTATCTGATAAGTCCTCAGATTTCAACTCTAAATCTGTACTTTTCATAATTGAAAAATCACATCGGGAATCAACATCAAATGGTATATCTCCTCCTATTTTTTCTTCCCATTCAACATAAGTGCCATCCTCAATTTCAACTTTTGTATCAGACCAATCGATATCATTATTACACCGAGGTTCATAACATTCAAAATCATCTGAGGAAGGATCAATGCTATCATCAAAACATGTCTTCATCTATGGCATACCCAGGGCTGAAGTTAATTTGAGATCAGTATTTAGTGTTTCCCAGGTTCCATCTAATTCAAAAATTTTCTGACCAATGAGAGGAGATGGTGGGGCTTCAAGTACAGAGTCTAGATGAGACATGTCCTTATGAGTGAGTTGTGAGGTGTTCAGACTAACCTCCAGAGGGTCTTTGAAAAGATGGACATGGGCAAAATCATCAAGAATAACACAGTTCTCTATCCATCCATAGTCCTCAATTTCAGAGTCACCAGAAGTAGGGGTGACATGATCCACATGAATATCTTTGTCATTGATTTTCAATTCCACTCTCTCATCTTCACAGTCAAAATGTGCCTTGGCAGTGGCCAAGAACGATCATTCAAGTATGTTGGGTCTCTCACTTAGTGTATTGGCTTGATTGGACTTTTGTTGTGTTGCAGCCAGTTGCTGAATGGCCTGGGTCAAAGCATCAAAATCCACAGCTAAGGTTGGTTGTGTCAGTAAGGGCTCAATCAGCTGTTTAGGCTGGGTATGATTTTGGACCTAATGGACTGTGTCCTCTGCTGCAGAGAAATAACGTGTGCTAATGGGTGGTGGTCGGATGGGAGGAGCTATGGTATGTCGGATTGTTGCATTCTCTTCTCTCAACAGTTGTAGTTGTTGGAAGATGAGGTCCATAGTGTTCGGTTTCTCTACTCCCATGTCTCCTAGATTAGGTGAATTTTCAGATTTCTCATTCGAAGGAGACGGGTAGGATTTACAGACTAGGTCGTAATCTAAAGATTGTTGCAAAGGATTTTTCAGAAACCTACGACCAAGCATACACAACACAATACACCAGACAATTTGTTGATTCACCAACTCACACGAAAACTACCGTGGAAGCGGTTATCTTTTCGATTTTAGTTTAGTAATTCAACAAAAGTTTTCAGAGAAATTAGAGTCCTTAAAGATGAGGTGGGTGTGGAATATTATGATAAATCGATGTCCTAATCCGGCTGGGGGATCCAGGGTGCGGTACTCAGATCGAAGATTTGCTCTTCCCACAAGAACATGTGCCCAATGCGTCGAGGAGTTACGATTTCTCTCTGCAATCCCACGCAGCACCAGGGATTTTTATCTCTATCTAAGGGTTCTATGTGCTTGTGAGTTTTGTGTCATACATGTGCATCAAAACAAGCATTCAGGAATTTTGCCCGCTTTCTGCTCGGGCCACTGCGGTGGCCTTTCAAGCTTATCTTTTTAGCATGATAAAGCACGTTTTGGTGATCTTTTTTAGGTGAGCATAGGGAGAAGACCACCAAGATGATGCAAAGAAGAAGTATTTTTTAATTTTTTCAATTTAAGTTCGGAGCACAAATAAATGGAGAAATTTTAAAAACCTAAGATGCCTAAGAGAAAGGGGGGGCTCACAGTTCCTGCACTTCTGGTGCTAATCCGTAATATTTTGTCCTGCTAATGGTGAGCTTTCCCGAGAAGGGGGGATTAAGATTACAGAAATTTTTTCTACTTAAAACAAATTACAAGTTTGTGAAAAATGTATGAAAAGACAAATGATGTTTTTCTTTTTGAAGCCTAAGTACCTATAAAACAAAAAATACCGGGATTAGATAATGGAAACTAAGTTAAAATGAATAAGAAAAATTGCAAACATTGCCTAGTCTCCGGCAACGCCGCCAAAATATTGCTACGATTTTTCGTGGTTTAAAAAGATGATTTTACCATGTCGTTGTTGTTCCACGAAAAATCACAATCAAACAAATAATATTACAACTACAAGTGTGGTTGGATTACAGAAAAATTGTAAGCGGCAAGTAGAGGATCAAATCCACAGGGACCAAGCAAATTTGCGATATTTATTCTTCTTTCAAACTTAAATCAAATCTTACTCCATGGCGATGAGAGAAAAAATATGAGTGAATGTGATCTATGGTGAAAATACTTTCTATAACTTAAAGTAAATGAAGGAGCGCATGAATGCAACTAAATAAGAAAATAAAGGGGTGACTTGCAAATTAAGATGGAAGAAAAATTACTAAGTAAAAGTTATATCAAATAAGGACGGAGAATGCATTACATGTTATAAAGAAAAAAACTAGAGTCAACAAAAGATATTCCCAAATAAACATTCTATCACCTTAACTTAAACAACAACTATTGCAACAAAAATGCAAGGAAGATATAAAGATTGACAATTGTTTCTTCCAAAATCAACTTAAACAAACTTAACCATCATGATGAAATTACAAGAAGTAAATAAGATAAGAAAGAGAGTCTTCTCTATCGGAATCCGGCGTCACGACGAAGGAGGGCTGGACGCGGGGGTGCGCGGGAGGAAGATAACCGCGCGAGCTGCTTGCTGGGGTGCACGGTGGTGCACGGCTAGAGTGAGCTGCGATGAGGAGACCACGAGAAGAAAGAGAGTGCACGCACGACTGTGCGGGCTGGAGGACAGTGCTGCTGTAGCTGGGTACACCTTGGACAGTGGCCGGAGATGTATGGCTGTAGAAGCACCGTGAGGAGGAGGAGAGTGGCCAGAGGTTGTTGGCACTATACTTTTATCTGCATAAACACAAACGAGAGAGAGAGAGAGAGAGAGAGAGTATGGGGCGTGAGATAGATAGAGAGAGTGTGTGTGAGGGAGAGGGGTGTGCATGAGAGAAGATAATAGAATGGGGACCGTGAGTGCATCCTTTTTATAAATGGAATTTGCTTGCAATAAAGGGAGACATCTCATGCAAATAAAGACAAAATATCATCATGAAGAGTTAATATTTGCATGGGGAAGGTTGAGTGTGGACGGCTACTTTGCTTGGGAAGGAGAAAGAGAAATTTAAGAGTGTGCATGGGATGGGGCTCATTGCACATGGGAATAATGAATGGAAGTTTTACATTAACCCCCCTCCCCTTTTCTTTCCAACAAATATGTTAAGAGGTATTTATAGAGCCAAATCAATATATTGGATTTCAAATGCTATCTAATTAAATCCAATGCACTTTCATTTTCTCCTTTACTGTATATAATTTATTTATGGATATTTAGTATTAAATATATTCCGTCATATAATCCATATATGTAAATAGAGATTTCGAACATACTTTATCCGATCATGTCACCTTGTTGATTAATGGGGTGATTTCATTGATTCTGTGTAATTAAGATGATTTTCTCTGTTAAGTATATATAATAAATAGAATGTAAATTATGCGATTTTGGAGTATATGAATTAATCATTATGGTATTCTTCACATAATTTAAGCATGTTATACCAATATATATTGTAATCAGCAGTCATCTTAAATGATTGCATAAGAAATATGTTGAAAATTTGCATCCTAATGTGTTTACTTGCATTGTTCTTAACCTAGGAGCTATAAATCACTGAATTAATTAATTAGCATATAAGTTTATTTAAATAATTTCTTACTTCCATGTGTTTGACTCTGGACTTACCCAGGCATAAACTAAAGCCGAGAACTTTTCATGGAGATTTTTCTCGGTTATGTTGATTGTCGATTGGCCCATGCTACAATGAGATCATATTAATATTGCCAATTAACGACTCATCAGATGACACCGTTGCTGGGGACACAACACATTATTTGATTATATTTATTGTTGATTGTATATTTTTTTGTGATTTATAGAGTTTCTTAGTTAAGTTCTTGTTGTGATTGTTCATTGTTTTTGTCTTGTTGTCATTTTCTGTGATTTTTATCTACTTTGATTTGCTAAATTATTCTGAGATTGTTTTTAACATTATATTATTTTGTGTAGGGTTCGTGGAGCCGACGAAGCCTGGAGGACCACAAGGGTGAGGAGCTCGAATCTTCAGTTAATGAGACCGTAGAACAAATTTCCTCAAAAGTTTTTAGCTAAATTAAATAGCATTGTACAGTATTTTATTATGTAGTATTTATTTATGTAATTCACTACTTAATTAATTTGTAATTAATTACCCTATTTACATCGGTTCTCGATTGAGTTCTCGTGTTTGTAAAAAATACCTCTTTATTTATTTATAATCCTTGTGTGATTGTGCCGAGAGTGATTCTGGACTTGAGTGGCAATTTAGGTCAAGACATCATGCTTCAAATAGACATATATTAGGTTATATTTGCTTGATCTATTTTGTAACTTAGGACGTAGACCACTTCATCTCATAAGATTCATACTAGGAAAAATCTTAGGAGATTAATTGAGGCACACTTAATTACATTATCTCTGGTCATTTAATTGGATTCTTCATCTTTAATATAACTCTTGCTTAGGTGCAACTTTTATTCGACTTCCATCACATAGTGCAATATCTACAAATTCAGTCTTACATCCACATGGAGAGTGCTGGGAATCACTATAGGTATTCTTAAACGTTTGCATTCATCATCGTTTTTCGACTACATTCCATTTTTCATTTCTCCCTCATATTTTGCCAACCTAGGAATAAAGGAAAAGAGGAATGTGTGCGAAGTGATTTTTGTGGTCACCTAAATTCAAGTGATAACCACCAACTAAAATTGGGATTGAATTATGAAAGTTGGCCTAAATAATTTGGAATAAAATCAACCTTGTATTATGTGCAGAAAAACCCTCATTGTATGCAGGTACTTACCCCCAGACAGAGTGGGTGAGAAAGAATCCCTAAGATTAGAGCCTAAAGCCCTGGACTTTCACCCTAAGTCCCAAGGTTCAACTCTTACAATTTTCGGGAGCTGCAAGTGGTTGCCTCCGACTTTAAATATACATTTTGGTTGTCTGCATCTATAGGTTCCTTTTGGGGTGTGATATTGAACCTGACAGCCCAGGAAGATCACTCCATTGATTGAGATCTTGTAGGACTTCAATTGGATGTAGTAGGAGACTCCCTATGTGCTTGTAAAAGATTGTTTGAATCACCAATTTAAAATTGCCAAGATAAATATAACCCAAACTCTTATAGCTTTCACGTGTTGAGTTAGTGAATATATTTAAAGGGTTTGTTTGCATTATATTGTGTGAATTGATTCTGCACATTTACGTGCACTGTAGTTACTAGGTTCTTTCTTGAATAGAGCATGCTCAAATTTCGTAACCTCCTTGATATTGAAGACGTATAATTAGATGGAATTTAATCGAACTTCACGAATCTTTCCTTAAACTGTTTAAATATCACATCTTTCAAGGTTCAACCACTTTGTTCACCTAGACCTTCTTGAATCCAAATTAACCTTTGTTTCAATCTGGTGTATCATGATTCATTCCTAGGGAGCAATTACATCCCAACCGATCCATTTCTTTCTTCTCTTCTCACCAAGGAAGACCATTGCCTTGGTGAGATTGATTCTATCTCAATGTCTTCATTAATATCTCATGCCAATCCTCTTTTTGATGAAGGTTTAGCAGATTCATTCAAGATACCTCATAAGAAACAAAACAGAGAGGAGGAAGAGCGAGAAGACCCAATGCAAATGGTATTGGCTAGGCTAGCATCTTCTAAGCATAACGCAACATTAATGAGAGCAGAGATTGGCCAATTTAATATGGGTAGAGATGCGCCTTTGGATGTGGTTAATAACCCTGGACAATATCAAATGACTAATTGGTTAAGTCCAGAAGAATCTGAAGTAGAATATGAGTTGAAGCTGTAGTTTTTGAGTTTGCTGACTCAATTTCACAGGAATGCATACGGGGAACCTTATGCATTCCTTAGGGACTTTGAGTTGGTCTTCTCTAACATTAGGCATCCTAGGGTTTGCCAAGACTATATTGGGCTTAAATCCCTTTCTTTTGCCTTGAAGGATTTTTTCCTAGACTATATTAGGCTTCAATTTTTTATGGGATTTTTTGAAGAAGGTTAATTTTATTTATAAGAAGTTAATTCCTCGATTTTTCAAAATATTTTTAGAAGAAGTTTTACAAAAATCAGTTCACAAGTCAACTTAAACCAAGCCCAAAAAGATTTTTATTTTTTTAAAAATATGACCTATGGATAAAGTATATATACAATAATATAAGGTATATCCCCTATACTTAAATTTTGCTATGTTCTCATAGCACAAGTGATATGAAGCCATAGCTCTGGTTAAATATATGGTGATATAACAGAGCTGAAGAGGAGGGTCCCCCTATACTTAGGTCAAAAACGACCTAAGTATAAGAAGACAGATGGAGGGATGGATGAATGAGTCGGGTTCCCCTATACTTAGACTGAATATAACCTAAGCAAAAGATCTGGAATTAGATTGGGGTACCTGAGATTGTTAGGGTTAGAAGGGGATTTATACATATTATTGGAGAGAGGGGGGTTGAAGGGTGATTTTTCACAAATGGGGACGTGGGGGGGGGGAGGAAAGGTGTATACATTGTATAGGGGGTGATGTGTGTGTCTGAGAGGGGGTGTATATAAACAGAGATGGTGCGGGGGGGGGGGGGGGTGTTATGTGCATGTGTATGTGTGTGTGCGAGAGAGCGAGGGGGGGGGGGGGTGGGTTAGATCTCTAGTGATCTACTCTTTTTATTACACACGCGAGCCCTCGAAAGAGGGCCACTAGAAATGCACACGCTCCCATAAAAATTAACCTTTTGCCTTGATAAATCTCGTATTCATCATGTTAAAATACACATATTAATCTCCTTGCTTAAATAATTCAATAAAAATCATTAATATTTCATTAATCTTAACCTGTATTATACTGTATTATGTGTATTATTAACGCTATATTTATTGTATTAAATTACTAACCTCCTCCTTTATTTTCTATTTTATTAAAAACCTTAAAAATTAGATTTAATAATTGTCTATAATTATACTAACCTTTAAAAGAAATAAAAATAGAAAAATCACTAAGACTAAAAGCAATGTTTTTATCCCATTAAAAATACCTCCAAAAATAAAATTTTGTAGAAATGACCTCTTTTGGTTTTTTGTTCAACATAAAACTTGTAGATCATATCGAGATCTACAACTTTCTTGTTTTGAATTTTTCCTAATTTTGCTTACTTTTATTTCTTTTAGATTTATCTTTGTTTTTCTCTTTTTCGATTTTTTTAGTGCTACCAAGTGGAGCTCTCTGGAGCTACCACGCGGTCGCTCCCTCCTCTCACCACCCGACCCCTCTCCTGGCCACCAGATCTATCTCCCCCACCTCCATCTCCACCGCTCATCATGCCTCTCCTCTCCATCGTTCGATTAGGACCCCCTGATCTGATCCTAGCCGCCCGCACCTACTTCCATCTTGGCCTTTGGATGGCTAACCATGCAAGGGCTGAGCACCCTCTACGCCACACGATCCACTTCCACCGTAGATGAAGCTATCTTCATCTAGACCACGCACCCCGCTCGCCTCCCAGCCGATCAATAGGATCCATCAAGCTGATCTTTACCCTCTATCTGTCCCCTTCCTGGACCATTGGATAAAAAGATCTGACGGCCTACGCTTCGTCCCCTACCTTCATACGCGCCCTTCCTCGTCCGTTACACCTCGCGAATGCCCTTCCCCCTTTCTATTTTCATGTCATCATCACTACCCCTCTTCGCTCCCTAAACAGCCCTGCACATAGCCCTATCTTCCCCCATCCATGTGCACCTCACCATTCAACCCTCCATTACCCCACCTCCCTCAGGCTGCCATTGCAAAATACCTCATGTAATGGCCAACCTTCACCTACAAAACCCCCCTCCTCTGCCACTGTCATCTCCCATCCACAACCTCCGAGCATGAGCCCTAGCCGTTCTTCTTCCTCCCTATGACAGACGGAGGTCAGAGGAGGCCATCATGGCCTCTCCCTCCTCTGGTGTGATCCATGGCCCTTCGGCCATGTAGCGGCCGCCTTAGGCACTGTAGAACCCCTAGACGAGTCGGCCAGGTTCAACAATGACTAGATGGTCGAATAGACCCTCAACATAGACCTCCTCCTCCACCTTAGCTACACCTCCGATCAGGTAACTTCTTCCCCTTGGTTTTTCTTATTTTTCTCTTAGTTTTTCAACGCACACACTCGCCTATCGTCATCACCTGAACACCTCACGAGCTTCACCATGTCACCCTCACCCTCGCTACCACCTCTGCTTGCTATATCCGTTCTTCCGAACCTTTGTCACCATCACTCAGTTTCATCTCTACGTCACCAGAGATGATGAAATCGGTCCTTTGCTCCTCCAACCCCACGGACCTCCACTTCATTCATTATCACCCCACATACCATGCTTCAACTATACTGACCTCTGCAGGTACTTAATGGCCGGAATTTACATCGCCTCTCTGATCTAGACCTCCATCTCTAGTGAGGCAATGTTGATCGCCACCTACAGCTACCCTCATGGCTTCACCTTCCGTCAGCCGTCCTCGCTTGATGCCCGCGAAGCTACGACGACCTTCTACGAGCACAAAAGAGCACAGAGGGGCTCGAGAGAATTCGCTGGAGCCCCATTTACACTGCCCCTTCCTCTGATGGAAAACGGAGTACATGTGCTGTTGGATGGCGCCTCGCGATGGCCATCCAATGACCTAGGGGGAGCCACATCGCCCCCTCCGAACTGCAGGCTTGGTGTGTCGAACCACCTCCCTGAAGCCACCACCAGCGACCACGTGTCACCCAAAGTTGCGCCCTACTGAACCTAGATTGCTTACGTGTTGGGCACATAAGGATTTAGGAAATTTGTAGAGATACCCTTGGCCTTATCCAAAATTACATCGAAAGCCCCAGGCGCATGCCTCATGTGCATGCCTGGGGAAATTTACATCGAGGCCCTGCTGGTTGTAGGGAATCACAGAAATATGCCTGTGCATAATGGACAAATTACAGAGGGCCCCCTCTGGATTTTGGTTATTGTAAATAGATCCTTCTGGGGACCTATTTGTGATTATTTATCTTTCTTTTTCTCGTATTTTCATTAAATTTATGCCCTTGCACTATTTATTTTATATCTTGAGCATATTAAGTCCGAATTGAGTAATTTCAGTTTCATCTTGATGTGTATTTTATTCTCTATTTTATTGAATTATTTTAATCAATAATTTTCACTTAATTGATTGTGATAAATTTTGATGACATATAGTGTCCCATTCTCTATAAATTTCTGCCATTGATAGATACTTATTCTTGATTTTGATGTTCAGTTTGACTCTGAATTCAAACCTTTGTCTGTGATCATTCACTTAATGTTTTGTAAGGCAGGCACGTGGCGCTCTCTGGAGCAGCCACGCGGTCGCTCCCTCCTCTCACCACCCGACCCCTCTCCTGGCCGTTGGATCTATCTCCCCCGCCTCCATCTTCACCGCTCATCATGCCTCTCCTCTCCACCGTTCGATCAGGACCCCCTGATCTGATCCCAGCTGCCTGCACTTGCTTCCATCTTGGCCATTGGATGGCTAACCATACATGGGATGAGCACCCTCCATGACACATGATCCACTTACACTATAGATGAAGCCTGGTCTTCATCTAGACCACACACCTCACTTGCCTCCCAGCTGCTCGATCAGATCCATCAAGCTGATCTTCACCTTCCATTTGTGCCCCTTCCTAGACTATTGGATCAAAAGATCTGATGGCCTATGCTTCACCCTCTACCTCCGAACGCCCCCTCTCCCATCCGTTACACCTCACGAATGCCCTTCCCCCTTTCCCTTTTCGCATCGGATGACTACTCCTCCCCGCTCCCTAAACGTCCTTGCACTTAGCCCTATCTTCCCCCATCCACGCGTACCTCACCATCCAACCCTCCATTACTCCACCTCCCTCGGGCTGTCGTTGCAGAACACCTCATGTAACAACCAACCTTCACCTACAAAACCCCCTCCCCCGCCACTATCATCCACATCCACCAACTCGGAGCAGGAGCCCTAGCCCTCCTCCAGCTCCCTATGACAGATGGAGGTCGGAGGAGGGCCATCATGGCCTCTCCCTGATTTGGTGTGATCCATGACCCTCTGGCCATTTAGCGACCACCCTAAGTGTCGTAAAGTCCCCTGGATCGGACGACCAGGTTGAGCGACGACCAGAGGGTCGAATAGACACTCAACATAGACTACCTCCTCCACCTTAGCCACACCTTTGATCATGTAACTTCCTCCCCCTGGTTTTCCTTTATTTTTTTTATTTTTCGAGACACACACTCACCTATCATCATCACTTACCATCTCATGAGCTTTGCCATGTCACCCTCACCCTCGTTCCCACCTCCGCTCACTATATACCTTCTCCAGAACCTCCGTCACCCTCACCCAACTTTATCTCTACGTCACCGGAGATGATGACATCGGTCCTCCGCTCCTTCACCCCCACAAACCTCCACTTCATTCACGATCACACCACACACCATGCTTTAGCTATACTGACCCCTATAGGTACTTAATGGCTGAAATTTACCTCGCCTCTCCGATCTCGACCTCCATCTCCGACGAGGCGATGTCGATCGCCACCTATAGCTACCCTCATGGATTTGCCTTCTGTCAACCATCCTCGCCTGATGCCCACGAAGCTTTGACAACCTTCTACGAGAACAAAGGAGCACGGAGGGGCTCTGGCGAGTTTGTCGGAGCCTTGTTTACGCCACCCTCCTCCGATGGAAGATGAAGTACATGTGTCGTTGGATGGGGCATTGCGACATCCATACAACAGCCTAGGTGGAGCAACGTTGCCCCCTCCGGACCTGTAGGCTCGGGTACACCGGGGCCACATGCCCGAAGCCACCAGCAGCCGCTGCGTGTCACTGAAGACACAAAAACCCGAGAGACTAAGGTAAAGGTACTGAATCGATGGTCGTTGCGACCTCAATCACTCGGATGTGTCTATCAAGAAAAATGAACCACTCGCGAAGAATAAAATCAATCGAAGTAAGAAAGCGGTCTTGCTATATGTTTAACCTGGTATAGCACCCAGGGTCGAACTAGAGGAGCACGGATTGGCCGAAGGCCTACGAAGTAGTAAAAACAAAATAAAATAAAAGACAAAATATTTTTAGTGGTTTTTAATTATTTTTATATTTTTTTGGATTTTTAATATGTTAAGAAAATAAAAGAAACACAAATAAGCACACTTCAACAATTTATTTAATGCATCTAAATTCAACCAAAAATCAAAATAAAAATATTTTTATGTGTTTTATATTTTTTATGTTTTTGGTGAATTTTTGATAATTTTCTGATGTTTATTTTATTTACTAAAAATCAAACAGTGCTAAAATCAAGGGGTACTGTCCAGCCAGGCCAAAAGTCCCTAGATAAAATACCTAAGGGCCTCACAAGGGCCTGGAGGTAATTTTCCTGTAAGGTAGAGAAAACAAGGAAAATTTGGGTACCAAGTTTATTATTTTTAGATTTTTAATTAATTTATTAGAATTTTTATGGGTTTTTGGTGTTTTTAAGTTTTTAAGGTTTTTAAGAAATGAAAAATAGCCAAAATTGGCTAGAAAATCAAGGAAACTAAACTAAACAGTAGCTAATTTTTGTGGAATTTTTAGGGGAGTTTTTATATTTTTTTGTGATTTTTCAATCTAGACAGTAGCAAAAACTAAGGTTTTTGAATTTTTAAAAATAGCAAACACAATCAAAAATGTCCTCAAAAATTCACAAAAATCCTACACCATGGCAGGAGCCATGTGTCAAATTTTCATCGAATTTGGATGTGATTTGATATTTCATTCAAAAATAAAGAAAAGCAACAGTACACAGGGCCCTTTCTACAATTAAAACAAAGTTCTGGGTCCCTGGAGGAACAAGCTTGGAAAGCTTAGGGCTGGAAATGCAAATTACCCACCAGGCCACGCACGATACACGTGACTCAGGCCTGGGGGGACCTAATTGCAATTCCTATTTCTATGAATGTAAAACTTAACAAGCCAAAAACACAGGGCCAAAAATGCAATTACACCAAAATATCACGTGTCGATGCACATGTCCACAACTGGCAGGGGTATAAATGCAATTCAAATAAACATAGAGGTCCACAGTGCACTTTTTACAAAAATAAAAGAACTACACTAAATATTTACAGGATTAAAAACTAAATGCATAAAGTAAAGGGGCCTAAGGACAAATTACCCCTTTTATTAATGTCGACGGCCGGATGAAAGACGCGTGGCAGATCCGACGATGGGTAACAACGGCGCCTTTAACTTCGCAAACGTAGGCCTGATCGACTGCCGAGGACGCTCCACGTGGATATCGGACGGCGCTGGTTCGTCGGAGTCGAAACCCTCGTGTATCAGACGGAGGAGAGGAGGACACGTGGCAGATCTGACGGACGAGGCTGGCTGGTGCCTCTCTCTCCGCGCGGACGGTCAAGATCGACCCTCGAGATGATCGGACGGTGACCCCTCGCCTAGGATGGATGGCTCAGATGATAACTGGGGCGATGAAGACGATCTGACGGTCGGCGAGGAACCTGGAAGAACTGGTCGCCGGCGACTTTCGCCGGCCCTCTGTGCATGCGGTGGTCCTCGTCTGATGCTCAGGAGATGCGAGAAAGCTTCGCCATGAAGCTCCGCACCCGATGCACTGCTCCGATGGAGGCGAGGAGCTCCAGAGAGCTCCGGCGACGTGATCGAACTGGAGCTGCTGTGCCCAGAAGTGTCGACCTCCAGATGAGGTCGATTAGCCTTGGTACCTGCACAGGAAAGAAGCTGGGTCGAGGGCAAACTGCCTCGACCCGTCAGAGCGGGCGGAAGGTGAACGGTGAGGCGCTGTGGAGGCTCTCCGGCGAACGGCGGAGGGTGAGAGCCGAAGCTACTGGAAATCGAAAAATCCTATTCTACGCTATTCTACGGGCTAAAGGAACTACCTGATGGATGCATTCGACTATGCTGGAGCTGATGAAGCTCCCGGTCATTGCCTGCAAGGGGCCGTCGAGTTCCCCGAGGCTGAGCACGCTCGCGGCGGCGCACGGCGGCGTTTACCACCGGATCAGTGACTCCCGGCTGCCCGGGCCTCGCTGCAACTCCAAAGGCCACGGCTGTCACTCAGGGACGCTGGAGGAGCTCACAGGCGCCGAGGGGAAGATCAAAGATGGAGAATTAGGGTGGCGGAGCAAAGCTTAAGTATGTTGGCGGGTCCGGGAAGAAGGGTGCGGGTAGGGCGATGTAGCGCGCGGATCCCGAGGCGAAGGCTCCGGCGAGGTTCTCGGGTATGACGTGAGCAATCCGGACCCGGGGTTTGGGCAAAAAGGAGTCGGGTCTGCATGGGAAAAATCCGAGAAGATGGGTCGGGCGCAGCAGACCCGTGGGAAGTGGTCCTGGGGGGGAGTTGACCGGGCGGTCAACATCCCCCAGGGCCAATGGGTGAAGGCCACGTGGCTAAAGTTTGGAAATGAAAAATAAGGTAGCAAATGGCCGAATTTGTAAAAAGTTAAAACATGAAATATTTTTATTTTATTTTTTTTTCTATTTTTTAGTGATTTTTAAAAATTTTTTTCGAAATAAAAATAGGCTATATACATAATATGTACTAGGTATAGGTATATACAATATATATAGGGTTTTGATTTTTTTTATTTTTATGTATTATTTTTATACAATTTTATCCTTATTTTATATTTTATTTATTTATAGAATAAAATAAGGAATAAAAGGGTGTTTTTATTTTATTTTTATTATTTATATACATAGGTAAAATAAATAGTTATGTACAACTATATACAAGGTATATGTACAATGTATTTTTGTATTTTTAATTTTTCTATTTTTATTTTGTTTTGGTTTTGATTCTTTTTATTTTATTTATTTACAATATATAACATAGAATATTTACAAAAATTAAAAAGATTAATTTTATTAATTTTCAAGGTTAAATAAATACACAGATGTGGTATATGTACATGATGAAAGGGATATTTTTGATTCTTTTTAATTTTTGGCTTTTTTATTTTGTTTTTATAAATGAATATATACAAGTATTTACAAGCATATTTTTGGATGAGGAAAACATTTTTATTTATTTACATAGATATATACACAAGAGCCCCTATCTCCCTCTACTTGGCTTTCATGCGGTCAGGCCCATGCTGAGCCCTCCCTTGGGTTAGGTTGCTCAATATTTATTCTAAATATTTCCCTCTTTTTCTTTTTAATCTTTATTCTTTTATTTTTGCACAAAAACATGCTAATTATAGGTTTTTACACAATGCATGCTTTTGCTAATTATTCCTATTTACACATATCTACATGCATTTGCAAAGGTTTTTGTAGCTAAAATATAAGAATAAAGAGTGATGAATGGGTATTCATCACCCCCCTATACTTAACTTTGCTAGTCCCTTAGCAAACACTTATTTGAAAAAGAAGTGAAAAAAAAGAAATAAAGAAAAAGAGGATGTACATGGATCAAGGTTGATTATTAAACTTGCCTTCATTAAATTGGGGTATGGAGCTCGATCAGATCTTTGGATTATTAATGCGTCGGAACCTTATTTAGACTTAAGCTTAAAACTCAACAGCCTCTAAGTTCCACTAATCTATAACCAAGACTCCTCAATGCTCCAGGTCAGAACAAGTCATCAATCACAAACCCTGAAGACCATGAATCTTTTCTTGTCCTGTGAATGTGAAGTCTAAGCTCTCCACCTCAGAAATGACAACTTGACAACCCTCCCCAACAAGGTAACTCTATGACCTCAATCTGGCCACTCTTTCCTTGAGGAGCGGGGTATTCCCTTCTAAGTTCAAGTACAACCGGCTCAAAAAGAGGGGGAAGAAGAGAATGGGTCAAGGCCAGTGTAGCCAAGTACCCTTGGGAGCTTGACCAGTGTAGCCAAGTCTCCCTGCTGCAAACTACAACAGGTGGATCATGAAACCAAGCTTTTCTTATTGCACTCTATATACATACTCCGGTGGGATTATCATTTTCTCTCAGACCCACCACTTTTTTGGAGTTCTTTTTTTTTGCACATTTATTTTTTTTTCAAGTGCATCTGTACAACATATACATGTGCAACATATATACAAGGAGTTTTTCCTCTTGAGCCAGTAGACTATCCCTCTTTTGAAGCTTTATTGCAACCCACAACTCCCGTCGTTAGACCTCATGGCAACCAGACCAAGTTGAGACACACTTCCTTCACTAAAAGAAGAAGAGAGGTTCTGCCTAGAAGTACTACCCTCATATGCTACCCCAAGCCAAGGAAGACTGCCTCCTCACCACCTCATCCGTAGAGAGCTCGGTGCATAGTGCTGGTGTCCAAGTAAAGCCATTGTCTATATGAGTCATGTGTTGTTGTTAAGTGCTCTACTTAGGCTCATTGAGATGACATGTGATCATAGCCTAGTGGACTCAAAGAATTAAGTCACCATGGACCTGAAAAGCCTTAAACCTAAGTCCTATAAGGTTCCTCTTAGAAATTAGGTGGATTAAGATCTTAATCAAGCTCCATTTCTCAATTTGATTCCAGGCTAGTTTAAATGTCAACTATCATCCAGAAAAACTATATACATATGTACAAAAAGATGCTTATTTACACAAAGTTTTACAATCATGCAAATTTTTTGAAAAATGTTTTGAAATCATGAATGAATGATGCATGAAGTGCAAGTTTTGCAAAAACATATTTACACACATTTACACGAGATTTTTGCAAACTTTTGATTTTCAAAACATTTTGGAAAAATTTTGTACTATATACATAATTTTGATACAAAAATATTTACACAAGCTTTACACAAAAGATTTTTGAAATCATTTTTACAAAAATAATTTGTACATTAGCTATGTATGTGCAAATAAAAGAAGATTATGTACATGAAAATTTTTTTAATTTTCGTGGTTTTTAGCCATTTTATTTATTAACACACTCACACAAAGTACGAGTTATGGCTAAAGTATATATGAAATATATACACACCCCCCTATACTTAGCTCGAACGATGTCCTCAGAGTCAAGAGCGATGAAGAAGACATAACTCGTGCTAGGTATAGGAAAGTGAAAAGAAAGGCTATACAAAAAGGAAATGAAAAGTCAAGAGGGACCCATGTCTCCCCCCTATACTTAGGATCAAGTAATCCTAAGTATAGCAGGCTGTATACTAAGGGAAAACCTGAGTGCAGAATGTACAGGGTCTACCCCCCCATACTTAGGGTGAAATATCCCTAAGTATAGGCAGCAAAACAAGGGTATCAAGACACGAAGAAAACCACGAATATCTACAAGATGGAGGGTCATCACTCCCCCTATACTTAAGGTGAAGAACCTTAAGTATAGGCAACAACAGAAGTGATGAAACAGAATGAAAAACAACCCGGTGTTTTCACCCCCCTATACTTAGGATGAGCAATATCCTAAGTATAGCAAAGATAATCCTAGGCGAGACCTGGGGTGAAAACAAGAACGGAAGAAAGAAGGATCAAAATAAGACGAAACACGTATATACAAAAGAATACAGTGTTGAGGTGCCTCTCAACTAGCGTTAGATTTTACGCCCCTAGCTGGGCGCAAAGGCTAGGATAATGCAGTATCAAGGTTTAGGACGGCATCGGTAAGTCGAATGCCGTACTGTCGCCGCAGTCTCGGTGTGAGAACAGCGACGAACTCAACAGTGTAAAATAAGACACCCAGGTATACAATCAGGCGGGTGTCTGCTACCGGCCAAAGATATGGGAAGAAATGATCGGGATCCGGTAGCACAAAAGAAATCATCGGCTTTGGTTCAGACTTGAGTGAGAGTATAGAGCCGAAGAAATCAAACATGGAGAAGGATGGATCAGTGATAGAATCCTCCACGTCAATCAGTGTCTCAAATAGGTATGGACAATCAAAATCAGGAGACTCTCTAAGCAGACTGATATCCGATGAATAGAATGGAAGAAGATCAGGCAGATCATCGAATATCTCCAGGATGGGCTCATCCTCGCGAGGGTCGTCGAGGTGAGAAGACTCAGAATCAGAAAGATCTAAAGACTCGGTTTCGTGTTCCGCCAGATCGGAAACACTCTCAATAGGTGAAACCGAGTACTCATCGAGTACGGCATCCTCCCGCAGATAACCCTCGGGGAGAGATGCAAGATCAGAAGTGATAAGAAGAGGATCAGGATCTAGATGGGCATCTGCGCTGCTAACACGTATCCACTCGGTGCACCAAGCTGCATCATCATCGAAAGTGTAAGTCTCGGCAATCTGGAAACAAGAGAAGGTACTAGTCAACACCGCGGAAGCTGGCAAAGTGTCTGTGGCTGATCCTCGCTCTGCGGCTATGCTGGCTGTCAGATGGTCCTCAGTAAATGTATCTGTCTCGTCAGAGTAGAGGACAAAAGGCTCGAAGACGGGACTCTCGATGTCGGTACTCTCGAAGTGGTGTCCCTCCTCAAGCTGTGGCTGCTGGGCTGAGTCCTGGTGACTGTCTGCATCCAAGAAGTGTCTCTGCAGCAAGGAAACTGACTCCTCCGGGACTGGGAACTGAAGTAGCTGAGTCAAGGGCTGCAAAAGCTGGGGCTCCTCCGGCTCCTGGAGTATCAAAAGATCTGATATCTAAGACTCGTTGACTGTAAACTTTGGGCTGACTCGAACTCCAACTGAAAGGCCAACGGGAACTCAAGTAGGCTCTGGGTCCGAACCTCTGCTATCACAGTCATCTCCTCTGTCAGTGGTGCTGTCAGCTCCAAATCCTCTAGCTGGTGTGTAAAAACTGCCTCATCATGGAACGTGACACACCGCACTGGTACTGCCTCGTCCGCATGTGTTGTCCCGACCAAGGCATCTCATGTAAAAGAACTCTGTGAAAGTAGTTTCGAGATGGTATCCAATAGGTGAAGGTCGGAACCGCGGTGTGAACCGCCACATGTGGTAATCACCAGTGCTATCTGCTCTGCGGTCATCCCCCGCATGGAGATCTCTATCAAGTCGGTAAGTGGAAGTCCGTGCTCAGGGAATCTCCTCAAGAGGTCAAGAAACCTCGGCCATGCCTCGTGTAATGGCTCCTGGGGGTCAACTGAAAAGTCCATGATAAAAGATCGCATAAACTCTGCTCTACGTGGGGGAAAGTATCTCTGCAAAAACTCTCGGCGTAGCTCTCCCCACGTCTCAAATGTCTTCCCCAGTCGTCGGTGCCATCTCATGGCTCTGTCGTGAAGCGTGAAGGGGAAGGTCCTGCTCATCAGCTCCTCTGTAGTGACATCTGAATATCTTTGTGCTCTACAAAATTCCTCGAAAGCGGACAGGTGAAGATAAGGCTCCTCGTGTGCCTCTCCTGAAAATGTCGGCAGCTGCTGAATGTAATCCACATCCAAGACGAATGGACCAAGTGTAGAAGCTGACTGAGCTCCATATGCTATCTACTCCTCCATCCTTCTGGAATAGGATATGTCTGCTGATCTCCACTGCTCTCTCGTGTCACCAACGGAGTGCGCTCTCAACTCAGCATCAGCATCGTCCGGGTCTCGCATCTGCTCTATCGGGTATCCTCGGACGTCTCGCACAGCATGCCCAGAGTGATGAGATGAAAGGGAGGGAGGGAGCGGGAGGTTGGTCGGAGATCCGACCTCCCTAGAAGGTGGACTGGAGTGATGGTCAGAAGACGGAGAAGAAGCCGTAAGAGTCGGCTCGAAGTAAGGGGAATCCATCATCCAGGGGTAAAGGAGAAGAAAGTGGAATGAAGGGAGGTGAGGGAGGGGAATAGAAGGAAGATGAGAAAGGATCGAAGGGATCTGGCAATCAAACAAGATGAACAAGCAAACCCCCAATTCACATACGCACGCAGAGCTGAAGACCGAAGGGATCGGTCAATTATCTTGTCCATTTTATTTTAGGTGATCATCCAGTCTATCAGAGCGATTACGTGAGGTCAATAGGTATCTAGATCTTTCTCAACTGACTGTCCCGTACTGAAAGCCGGTAATCAGTCAGGAAAAGATCGGAGGCTCTATCCTAATGTGCGGATCACTCTCTCGCTCATCCAAACAAGACAAGGAGGGGGTTACTCTCCCCAAGACAGATTTTTCGTGAAGTGTCTTTTAGGTCAAGTATGATTAGCAGTCTCGATTTTATTGTTTTTTTGTTTTTAGATATTTTTCAATAAAAAGAAACGTCTAACGAATTTTTCGGTTCTCCTGATTATTAAGTCCAAAACAGGGGGGAGAAGACGAAAAAGCCGATGCACGATAAATCAATGATGCATGCTGAGTAAGAAATGCGTACCTTGCCTCCAGCACTCTACATGCAAGATGATCCGCGCATAAATGTAAAGACAGAAAGGAAACTACCTATATGATGCAACGGGAAAGCCGAGTCCTAAACGAGCAATTTCTAGCGAAGAACCGTCTAACCGGTCACCGACCTCCAAGCCAAAGAGTCCGGTCTTGGCCCGTCCCTCCTCTGTCCGACAAATCGGGGGTAGGAGTAAGCGCTTTACAGGACGGGCTGCGGCACGTAGCCTACGAAGGCAAATGAATCGGTTATTTTTATTAATTATTTTTAGTAGGTCCAATTAACGATCTATGGGAACAGATAAGCAGTTAGGTGCGTGGATCCTACTAATTACGGCAAAATCACCAGAAAATCCTAATTCTAGGGGCTCGAGCAAAAACCGCGTAAACACCGGAAAAGGCAGAAATAAAAGGAAAAGAAAGCCGCGTAAAAACCGCGAAAAACCGCACAAGTCCTAAGGGTCCCCCGAGCACATCGGTGCTCGGCGAAACAGACCCGCTAAGCAATCCACAAGTGTCCAAGTCCAAATCCCTGTATTATTACAATAATAATGAAATAAAATAAAAGACCTCGCCCACTCAACTCTCTCTCACTCTCTCCTGCGGCTCCGCGAAGAAAGGAGCCGCCTCCGAATCCCGCGGTTGCGTCGGCTTCTCGAGAGTAGCCGCCTCGGTCCTCGGGCCCTCGCAAGAGACAATCAAAGTGGTCAGAACCAATAATCAAATAATAATAATAATAAAAGAAAAAGAAATGAAAATGAAAATAAAAGGGTATATATGCAAAAATGTAAAATAAAATAAACACACAAAAGAAAACAAAAACAAAAATAAAAGAAAAAGAAAATAAAGCAAAATAAAGTGAAAATAAAATATAGACAAAAAGCTGCGAAGAGCCGCGAGCTCTGGAAGAGCCGCGAAAAGCCGCGAAAATCAAAACAAAAGGAAAATCAACTACTAAGCCGTGCTCCCCGGCAACGGCGCCATTCTAAAGACACAAAAACCCGAGAGACTAAGGTAAAGGTACTGAATCGATGGTCGTTGCGACCTCAATCACTCGGATGTGTCTATCAAGAAAAATGAACCACTCGTGAAGAATAAAATCAATCGAAGCAAGAAAGCGGTCCTGCTATATGTTTAACCTGGTATAGCACCCAGGGTCGAACTCGAGGAGCATGGATTGGGCGAAGGCCTACGAAGTAGTAAAAACAAAATAAAATAAAAGACAAAATATTTTTTAGTGGTTTTTTATTATTTTTATATTTTTTGGATTTTTAATATGTAAAGAAAATAAAAGAAACACAAATAAGCACACTTCAACAATTTATTTAATGCATCTAAATTCAACCAAAAATAAAAATAAAAATATTTTTATGTGTTTTATATTTTTTTATGTTTTTGGTGAATTTTTGATAATTTTCTGATGTTTATTTTATTTTCTAAAAATCAAACAGTGCTAAAAGCAAGGGGTATTGTCCAGCCGGGCCAAAAGTCCCTAGATAAAATACCTAAGGGCCTCACAAGGGCCTGGAGGTAATTTTCCTGTAAGGTAGAGAAAACAAGGAAAAGTTGGGTACCAAGTTTATAATTTTTGGATTTTTAATTAATTTATTAGAATTTTTATGGGTTTTTTGGTGTTTTTAAGTTTTTAAGGTTTTTAAGCAATGAAAAATAGCCAAAATTGGCTAGAAAATCAAGGAAACTAAACTAAACAGTAGCTAATTTTTGTGGAATTTTTAGAGGAGTTTTTATATTTTTTTGTGATTTTTCAATCTAGACAGTAGCAAAAACTAAGGTTTTTGAATTTTTAAAAATAGAAAACACAATAAAAAATATCCTCAAAAATTCACAAAAATCCTACACCATGGCAGGAGCCATGTGTCAAATTTTCATCGAATTTGGAGGTGATTTGATATTTCATTCAAAAATAAAGAAAAGCAACAGTACACAGGGACCTTTCTGCAATTAAAACAAAGTTCTGGGTCCCTGGAGAACAAGCTTGGAAAGCTTAGGGCTGGAAATGCAAATTACCCACCGGGCTACGCACGATACACGTGACTCAGGCCTGGGGGGACCTAATTGCAATTCCTATTTCTATGAATGTAAAACTTAACAAGCCAAAAACACAGGGCCAAAAATGCAATTACACCAAAATATCACGTGTCGATGCACGTGTCCACAACTGGCAGGGGTATAAATGCAATTCAAATAAACATAGAGGTCCACGGTGCAATTTTTATAACAAATAAAAGAACTACACTAAATATTTACAGGATTAAAAACTAAATGCATAAAGTAAAGGGGCCTAAGGACAAATTACCCCTTTTATTAATGTCGACGGCCGGATGAAAGACGCGTGGCAGATCCGACGATGGGTAACAACGGTGCCTTTAACTTCGCAAACGTAGGCCTGATCGACGGCCGAGGACGCTCCACGTAGATATCGGACGACGCTGGTTCGTCGGAGTCGAAACCCTCGTGTATCAGACGGAGGAGAGGAGGACACGTGGTAGATCTGACGGACGAGGCTAGCTGGTGCCTCTCTCTCCGCGCGGACGGTCAAGATCGACCCTCGAGATGATCGGACGGTGACCCCTCGCCTAGGATGGATGGCTCAGATGATAACTGGGGCGATGAAGACGATCTGACGGTCGGCGAGGAACCTGGAAGAACTGGTCGCCGGCGACTTTCGCCGGCCCTCTGTGCGCGCGGTGGTCCTCGTCTGATGCTCAGGAGATGCGAGAAAGCTTCGCCATGAAGCTCCGCACCCGATGCACTGCTCCGATGGAGGCGAGGAGCTCCAGAGAGCTCCGGCGACGTGATCGAACTGGAGCTGCTGTGCCCAGAAGTGTAGACCTCCAGATGAGGTCGATTAGCCTTGGTACCTGCACAAGCAAGAAGCTGGGTCGAGGGCAAACTGCCTCGACCCGTCAGAGCGGGCGGAAGGTGAACAGTGAGGCGCTGTGGAGGCTCTCCGGCGAACGGCGGAGGGTGAGAGCCGAAGCTACTGGAAATCGAAAAATCCTATTCTACGCTATTCTATGGGCTAAAGGAACTACCTGATGGATGCATTCGACTAGGCTGGAGCTGATGAAGCTCCCGGTCATTGCCTGCAAGGGGCCGTCGAGTTCCCCGAGGCTGAGCGCGCTCGCGGCGGCGCACGGCGGCGTTTACCACCGGATCAGTGACTCCTGGCTGCCCGGGCCTCGCTGCAACTCCAAAGGCCACGGCTGTCACTCAGGGACGCTGGAGGAGCTCACAGGCGCCGAGGGGAAGATCAAAGATGGAGAATTAGGGTGGCGGAGCAAAGCTTAAGTATGCTGGCAGGTCCGGGAAGAAGGGCGCGGGTAGGGCGATGTAGCGCGTGGATCCCGAGGCGAAGGCTCCGGCGAGGTTCTCGGGTATGACGTGAGCAATCCGGACCCGGGGTTTGGGCAAAAAGGAGTCGGGTCTGCATGGGAAAAATCCGAGAAAATGGGTCGGGCGCAGCAGACCCGTGGGAAGTGGTCCTGGGGGGGGGAGTTGATCAGGCGGTCAACATCCCCCAGGGCCAATGGGTGAAGGCCACGTGGCTAAAGTTTGGAAATGAAAAATAAGGTAGCAAATGGCCGAATTTGTAAAAAGTTAAAACATGAAATATTTTTATTTTATTTTTTTCTATTTTTTAGTGATTTTTAATAATTTGTTTCGAAATAAAAATAGGTAATATACATAATATGTACTAGGTATAGGTATATACAATATATATAGGGTTTTGATTTTTTTTTTTGATTTTTATGTATTATTTTTATACAATTTTATCCTTATTTTATATTTTATTTATTTATACAATAAAATAAGGAATAAAAGTGTGTTTTTATTTTATTTTTATTATTTATATACATAGGTAAAATAAATAGTTATGTACAACTATATACAAGGTATATGTACAATGTATTTTTGTATTTTTAATTTTTCTATTTTTATTTTGTTTTGGTTTTGATTCATTTTATTTTATTTATTTACAATATATAACTTAGAATATTTACAAAAATTAAAGATTAATTTTATTAATTTTCAAGGTTAAATAAATACACAGATGTGGTATATGTACATGATGAAAGGGATATTTTTGATTCTTTTTAATTTTTGGCTTTTTATTTTGTTTTTATAAATAAATATAAACAAGTATTTACAAGCATATTTTTGGGTGAGGAAAACATTTTTATTTATTTACATAGATATATACACAAGAGCCCCTATCTCCCTCTACTTGGCTTTCATGCGGTCAGGCCCATGCTGAGCCCTCCCTTGGGTTAGGTTGCTCAATATTTATTCTAAATATTTCCCTCTTTTTCTTTTTAATCTTTATTCTTTTATTTTTGCACAAAAACATGCTAATTATAGGTTTTTACACAATGCATGCTTTTGCTAATTATTCCTATTTACACATATCTACATGCATTTGCAAAGGTTTTTGTAGCTAAAATATAAGAATAAAGAGTGATGAATGGGTATTCATCAGTTGCCCAAAGCTATGCCCAAAGGAACCTAGATCTCTCACGTGCGGTGCATGTGAGGACTTGGGAGATTTGCAGAGATACCCCTGGCCTTATCAAAAATTACATCGAAGCCCCAAGCATGTGCCTCACGTGCACACCTGGGGAAATTTACATCGAGACCCTACTTGTTGTGGGGAATTGCAAAAATACCCCTACGCATAATGGGAAAATTATAGAGGGCTCCCTCTGGTTTTGGTTATTGCAAATAAGTCCTTCCAGGGACCTATTTGTGATTATTTATCTTTCTTTTTCTCGTATTTTTATTACATTTATACCTTTTCACTATTTCTTTGATATCTTGAACATATTAAGTCCGAATTGAGTAATTTCAATTTCATTTTGATGCTTATTTTATTCTCTATTTTATTGAATTATTTTAATCAACAATTTTCACTTAATTGATTGTGATAAATTTTGATGACATATAATGTCCCATGCTCTATAAATTTCTGCCATTGATAGATACTTATTCTTGATTTTGACGCTTAGTTTGACTCTGAATTCGAACCTTTGTCTCATTCACTTAATGTTTTGTAAGGCATATTTGTATCTTTTGTCTTGCATTTAAGTTCATGCATAAGCGTATAATTGCATTAAAAATCAAATAAAAAATACATGCATAATTTTCCTTTAATGTGTTTGCATTATTTTATATGCATTTTATTGTGTATATGCATGAAGACCTAAAGATTTGAAAATAATCATACAGACAAAATTTGATAAAGAGACGAAGAGTCTGGTGTCCTTGAGGTCGACATTGGTATACTTACCAAGTAAAATAATGTCCACATATTCGAAGGTGTGGTCTTTGCATGATCGAAATCTGCCTCCTGTACTTCGACAACTCCACATTATTAAAGAGATAGATTTCAAGCTCATCAAATGATAAGGCAAATTATTGTATTAAGAACTGGGGGTAGTTGTAACTAACTACGTTCAGTTCAAGGACCTCTTTTTGAAGAAGTTCTACCCTTTGGGTAGAACTAACTTGATGCGCTCATGCATCATGACTTTCTAGCAACTTCCCAATGAAGCATTCTATGATACATGTGAAAGATTCGGAGATATCTTTTTGAATCATCCTTGCCATGATTTAGATCTATCCATCCCAGTTTGTCAATGTTTTGCAGTCTTAACCCTGAGGTGCATGGTTTGGTTAGTGTTGCTTTTGGAGGCAGCTACACTTCATGTGGTTTGGACACCGTCTGGAAGGTATTCGAGAGGATGTCTAGGAATAGCTGAGCACAAATCACTAGCAGAGCTCGGATATAGACCCCCATACCACTCTTACCTAGAGGAGCGAGGGCCACCGTCAATCTTTTTGACATGGGCATCTTAGTAGAAAAATTGATGGTCGTAGAGAGGATCGACAAGAGGATGGATGAGTTGGACAAGAACTTGTCCAGGAGGAGCTTTTTAAGAAGGTATCCAAGATCATGATACCTTCCATGACTGCATTTGCTGCTCCTGTGTATCATGTTCACAATATTCAGGAGCATAAGGTGTCAGGTCCACTCCAGCTGTTGGTAGATGTCCGGACTCTTACCCATTCTTGTCAGCAACAACCATAGTCTGTATAGACAGTTTCTGAGGAGCCTTCTCAGGTGTGGGAGAGATAGAGCCAGAGATATGCAAGGGTCTAAAAATTATCTTCACTGAAAAGCGAAGATAGAGGGTCGCTGAGGCGACCGCTCATGAATCCATAGTTCAGTCAAACCTCTCCCATAACATATGAATAATCAATAAACGATAAAAATGTGAAGTACAATATATTTTACTCTACAAACAAAGGTGTATAGTGTGTAAGCATGTAGAGGTCGAACCACTAAGAGCAAATATGGCAGCCTAGTGATTTATTCTAATCAAAGTGAATTATGTACACAAGTGTCCTCTTTGTATTTTTGTTTAGGTTTTTGGTTTTTAAATTTTTATTTGATTTTTACTTTATTTTTTAATTTTTAATTTTCTGATTTTTTTAAATTTTATTTTTAATATAAATATAATATAATATATAACAGTTTATGAATAAATATATAAGATAATGTATATATGATTAAGGTATATTTAATTATAAATATAATAAATATTCCAAAAAATCAGAAAATATTATAGTCAAATATATATATATATATATATTTAAAATATTTACGAGGTCTATATAATAGTTAATAATAATATAAACCATGTATAGGTGTATAAAGGTATATAGTATAATATAGTTATTATAATTATAGGTATAGCTAAAAATAACTAAAAAATTTAATAAAATGTTTTTAGTGTTTTTCATATTTTTCTACTATTTTTATGATTTTTCAATATTTGTTTTGCTAATTTTTAGGTACTTTGAAGTCAAAAGTATCCCAAAACAAGGATTAAATAAATAGATGAATAATTAGGTTTTAGGGTTTATGGTTTAGGAATTTTTAAATACGATCTTATATTTTTTGGAAATATAAATGCAAAGAGGAAAAAATCGTGCTTTTTTTTATTTTAATAAAAAGGCAAAGGACATAAAATGCAAATATAATTATATAACATGAAAAAGCATGCATCCATGTAACTTATCCTATTTTCCCATAATTTTTGAGCATGGATGATATTTATACAAATTAAACAAACATGAACAAAAATGAATAAGCTGGTAGGGGCATATTTGTAATTAAAATAAAGTCAGGGGCTATAGTGCAAAATTCCCAAAAATTTACAACCAATATTTACATTTTATATACTAAACTAAAATTTAAAAACTACAAGGGCATACATGCAAAATGTTCCCTCATGTAAGAGTCTATGTGATGTGACCTAGAAAGGACCTATATGTAATATCAACAAAGTACAGGAGTCTACTTGCAATTATCACAATCTGTTTACTAAAAAAAATAACATAAAACAAAAGGGTGCTGTGTAGTTTACCTAAAAGATGTGCGCCATCGCATGACATATGATCTCTCACTTGACGCGTGGCACACCATCAGCGAACGATACCAAAAAGATTAAATCCCATAGGGATCAAACAATGGTGGCTCCTCAAAATCGGATGGTTGTGAGGCGATCTGGAGCTCCTCCCCAATCGGACGACAACTGCTGTCTTCGAAGAACATGGAGGAACTCCTCCTCCCCCGAGCTTCAATCTTCAAATCTTCGGACCCCCGAGCCTCTTTCGCGATGCTGAAATGGTCCACATGCTCAGGGGTGATGCCTGCAGTTGCTGGCGCCTCCAAATGCACCTAGGACATGTCGGTGGGGTCCTAGAAGCTTGATGAAGGACACGCACTCAGGACTGAGTTCTTGGGACCGCTTGACCCTAGTTGAGGGCAATCTCCTCTAGATACCTGCAGGGTTAGGAACACAGATGCACATACGAAGATATCCGGGCCATTATTTGGCGAAATAGTTGAGAGGTGAGGTAGGGCGACAATGCTCAGGCTAAGGGGGATAAGCAGACATCAATTTAATGATCTAGAGATTATCAGGTTGAGTCAAAAGGTCGAGTGGCTGGAGCAATGATGGGGGATGCAAATGGATCAAAATGGTGGTCGGAATCATGAGGATACGTCAAGACAGAGGTGGAAGGAGCTCTATAGCTTTGGGAAACTTAAATCCCAATACCAAGATATTGCAAACAATAAACAATAAAATAAAATACCGAATTAAAATGCTGATAAGTAAACTTACCTAGAAATGGAAAGTGTGCAGGATCGAACTTGGCTTGCATGCCAAGGAGAAGGAGGACGCTGGAGAACCGTCGTGTTTCACCTCCTCTCCTCCGTGCTTTGCTCCAGCACCACAGGGGATCTCCTGCTATCAGCATGTGTCACACTTAGTCGAGGGTAGAATGATTCAGGGTTAGAATAGGGACCAAATTGAGGAAGGTCGCCGGATGGATATATTTATAGACTGGATATGGTGGATATTGCGAATCAATTCAAGGACGATACGAAGGAGATCTATGGGTTCTAAGTATCATGTGTGAATCACCGAGATTCCATCTGCAAAATTGTTTAAGGCTCAAGGCGATTGGATCATCATATTGTTAGAGGAAATGGAGTGAAGCATGAGGCTCGAGGTGTCAAACGCATCAGGGGCACCAAAGGGCGTTGACTGGAGGTCAACGCATGATGTGTCCCCATTGGTCCAGCTAGGCCACAAAAAGACAAAATCTACTGGAATATAAGAATAATTAAAAATAAATTAGTAAATGAATTAACTAAATGAAAGTTATAAAATGAAACTTGTTTATTTTAATGTATTAATTTAATTTAATTTTTTATTTTTTACATTAATTTATTATAAATTATTATTTACAAGTATAGTTATAGGTATATTTACCTATATAATACATATTTTATTTTTATTTTGTATTTTAGATTTATTATTTTATATATATAATTTATTTATAACATATTTAAATATATTAAAATGTATTTTTATTTTATTTTTCTGATGTTATTTGTTCACTTAAAATAAATATAGGTATTAATTATATATGTATAAGTATAGGTGATTCATCTATGTATTTTAATATACTATTTTATTTTATTGTATTTTTATGGTTTTATTGTATTATAAATATGTACATACACTATAAAGAATATTTATAAAATTATAAAAATATAAACTTTTGAAAATATAAAGAATAAATAAAATGAATATTTATTCATGTATATTGTACAACAGGGGTCCAAAATCTAACTTTTGCATCTTAACTCCAAATTAAATGAAACCACCTTCATTAAATAACTACTAAAAAATTATATAATTAAGGTGATTTTGATGCATTTTGAGTTTATACGGAGAAGATATAGGTTTGTGAAGTTTGGATTTTGGGATTTTATTCTGAGTGTAGAGTGAACATTGTATATTATTTTTGTGTGAAATCAATTTTATTTTTTTCTATGTATCTTTATTTACAACTTTCATATACAAAGTTTATTGATTTGATGTATAATAATAAAGAAAAAATAGGTCCCAAAACTAATTTATTGGAGAATAAATAAATAGGGTTTTTATTGTATTTTGGCCATTATCTCCCCCTACTTTATTCCTTGTCGATCCAATCATTATGATGCCTAGGTCTCGAGGTTTAGGGTCATAAACTACTTTGTCATTTTATTACCTTTTCTTTTCTTTTCTTTATTCTTTTATTTTGACTTTAAATACAATATTTTATGCAATATTTATACACTAAATAAGAGATGCTAAGTTGTGCAAAATAATGATATTTACATGCATTTGGCTAGGGTTTAAAGGCCAAAATGAAATAATAAAGGTGATGAAATGGAGATTCATCGCCCCCCATCTGCACTTGCCTTTGCTAGTCCCTAAATGCTATAAGTGCAAAAAAGAAAATGAAGAAAAGAAAAAAAAAGAACTTGTATTGATTTTAACTTGCCAACTTGTCTTCACAAAATCAAAGTTTGGAGCTCAGTCTGACCTTTGGATTATTAGTTCAGTGGGAACCTTGATTGGGAATCAAACTTGAAACACACCAACGTCTAAGAACCACAACTTGGCTCCAATATCCTCAATAGCTAGGTCAGAATAAGTCGACTCATATGTAAACCCTTATAACTATTAATCTATCTTAGACAATGTGTGTAATATGTAGCTCTCCTCGGTTGAATCGGTAAAAGTTAGTCTTCTCCAACATGGTGACCCGAATTCCCCAATCCAAGAACGCTTTCCTCTAGAGGCAGGGTATTCCCTTCTAAGTTCAAATACAATCGGCTCAAGAAGAGGAGGTGGAGAAAAGAATGTATGGTAGCCAATATAGCTACCTATCCTAGGATGCTTGACCATTGTAGCCAAGTCATCCGACTGCAGACTCACATATAATTGACTTTGAAGCTCAAGCTTTCTTATTGGCTATACGAATATATACACTCCGATAGGCATTTTATTTTCATTCAGGCATGTACATTTTTTGGGAGTTTTTATTGCATTTTTTGAATACTATATGCATCAACATTTACATAAGGACTTTTTCCTCTTGAGACAATAAAATATCCCACTTTTGAAGCTTTATTGCAACCCACAACTTCTATCATTAGACCTCATCACCTCTGGATGGGGTTGGGCTACAATGGCCACAGATATGTGACTTCTGATGTTTCCCATTAGCTTGTTTCTCATGCCGGCAAATCCATCCCTCCACCACTTCAACTGAGGTGAGCAACATGTAAGGTGCAAGCATGAAAGCTAGGTCACTATCGACAAGAGACATGCTGTTTTCCTAAATATTATACTTAGGCAGTCAAGATGACACTGAACCAAGTCTCGTGGTCTCAAAGAATTAAGTCTAACAGACCTGAAGTGCCTTAATTCTAGTTCGTTCATGTGATTAAGTAGATTAAGGTCCAACCAAGCTCTAATCTTCAGATTTTATTTAGACTTGTTTAATTATCAATATCAATCTTAAAAATGCAAATGCTTTGTACAAAGCATGGAAAATAATTTTGTGATGCAATATTCTAATTTTGAATTTTTTATGGATTTTTGAAAAAGCTAGCAAATTTTTATGCAATTTTGAAAAGATTTCGCAAATATTTTTGGGATTTTTTTAAAAAAAGTAGAAAAAGAAATATGTGCATATATTTACACGAGAGTGCTTATTTGGTATTTACAAGAGTTGAGATTTAAGAATTTACACCAATTGGTTATTCACAAGGTTATGTATAAATTTAAAGAATTTTATTTAATTGAATTGTATATCTAGTTCTCAAAATAACTTGAAAACATTATTGCAAACATTTCAAAAACCTTATTTTGCAAATTAATTTGACAAATAATTTTTAACATCCCTTCATTTCGATCTAACTTCTGCTTCTCATCCCGTCCATCCTTGACAATGGTGCCATTTGATGAATTGCCAATCGACAATATTAATGTGCTCTCATTGTAGCACGAGCCAATCGATAATCAACAGAACCGAGAGAAAATCTCCATGAAGAATTATCGGTTTTAATTTATACTTGGATAAGTAAGGGTCTAACACAAGGAAACCAACAATTATTTAATAAAAAATAACTGCTAATTAATTAATTCAGTGATTTATAGGTCCTAGGTTAAGAACAATGCAAATAAACACAAATAGAATGTAAATTTTGAACACATTTCTTATGCATCCATTTAGGATGACAAATAATAATACAACATACACACAAGGACATACAACACAAAATTATGCTCTTGATTTAATCAGCTTAATACTTGTAAAAATTATTGAATTAATTAGTGAGATATAGGTACCAAGTAAAGTAAATTCAGCTTATTTTAATTCATTTTAATTCAATATAAAGGTTTAATAGAAAAAGTTAATAATATAAATTTACTGCATGAGATTTAAATCAAAGTTGAGATCTAAATGCACTAAATGTAAGTTCATGCAATACTCTTTCCAACGACACCAATTTCATTCAAATCAAATCCATTTGGACAATTTTTCCAGAAGGTAGGGACTTGTCTGCAATTTCTGAAGAATTCATGGGCTTCACTGTAGTTTTTACACATGCACGTGTGTTGCACATGGTTAGACTATGCTCGTACAATGACTTGGGTATGCATGTTTATCTCTGGAGCTCTGGTGTAGGCTCCGATGCTCCGAGCCTTAGGAATGAAGCATTGCTTTGGTAGGAGGCTTGGATTTACTGTCGATCGTTAGATCTAATCTGAGGAAGTCAGATTGGATGGTAACTGCCAGCTATGCTTTTCCACCTCCTCCACAGGAGGCTAACACCTATCTAAAGGGACGTCTCTACAAAGTGTGGAGTAAAAGAAGGGCATGGCTGGATGCCCTTATGCACCACCTGTGGGAGGCCTAATGTATGCCATGATATGCACAAAGCCGGGTCTCTGACATGGAGTAGGAGTGGTAAGTAGTTACCAATCCTATTATGGCGAGAAACACTGGGATATAGTGAAGAACATCTTTAAGTATCTAAGAAGGATGCACGATTACATCTTGGTCTATGGAGATAGTGATATCTAAGTCTTAGGATACACAGATTCAAACCTCCAATCTGGCATTGATGACAACAAGTTAACTTCAGGGTTGTATTCTTGTTGAACAATGGTGTTGTAGGTTGGAGAAGCAAGAAGCACGACACCATGACTAATTTGGACAAAATCTGAATACAATGCCACATCAGATGCTGCAAAGGAGGCAATGTGGTTGCATAAGTTCATCATGGAACTAACCTAGGTTTTTCTGATGCTTCCATCTAGCTGCTCTCCAGTAACATGAGAGCCATAGCTCATGCGAAGGAACCCAAGTTCCATCAAAAGGGAAAACACGTGGAAACGAAATACCATATCTTTCAGGAGATAGAAAGCGTGGTGACATCATCATCACCAAGGTGGCCTTTGCCAACAATGTAGCTGATCCCCTTATCAAACTTTATCCCAAAAGTTTTTAACCAACATGTAATGAGTCCTAGTTTAAGGATAATACTTGAATGGTTCTGAAGGCTAGTGGGAGATTGTTGGACATGTGAGCCTTGGGAAAACCATTTCTATAATATATGTTAATTTTAATCCTTTTTATATATAAAATAAAAGTTATTGATGTTCACTTACTATCTGAGATCAATGAATGAATACACTTATAAGATCCCTCAGTACAATCAAGGTTATGTACCATGGACATCTTGATAATCATATAGCTATTGATTCAATGATTGAATCATATAGGTTAGTGCTTTGATGATATCAAAAGAGCTAGATTGAGGGCTCATCTAACACTGTCAAATAATAGTTGAGAAAGGATCTCCAACCTGAGAAGGAGATGAAAATCCTTTCTCCAAAGGCTATCTCACCGACCTCTTGATGCACACCCTCTGCATAGGAATAGAGATTTAGAGGTATCAGATAAGTTAGGTCAAAGAGTTGCCTTAACGAGATCGAGATAACCAAGACCTATATCATATGTTGTCATGATACTATTTGACTTGTAAGCCCTTGGCGACCCATTAATGCAATAAAATTTATTGTTTTTTTTATAATATCCAACTGGAATGAAATGAATGATTGTGAGTACACTTAATATTAAGACCCTTTATACAATTAAGGTTATGTAACACTTCTATTTTGAATACCATGCAGCTGGGAGGACACAACTGACTTCTAACATGTGATATTCAATAAAGATCATCAATCTGAGAATGAGATGGCAATAATTCTTTAAAGATTGATTTCTAACTGACTTCTTAATGCAGGTCTTTTGCATAGGAATGGAAATTCGTAAGTGTTGGAATAATCAAGACAAAGAGATGACTTGTTGATGTCGAGATAAACTAAGACCTGAATCGTAACTGTCATGATCAAGCACACATCTAATGATCTGAGAAAGATATGCATCTATATGATCACATCTGATAGACCAGTAGATTGGTGACCCCACCAAGGTACATATACCGACTTGTTGGTGTGCATATGAAGTCATATGAGATGTATGATCTCTCGAAGGAATAACATAGGTTCATAGTTGATGAACAGGGAGATGGAGCTCACTCATGAGATGATTTAGGGTCAAAATGAATTCCATGCATGGTCATCTTGTTTACGAAATAATACACGGATTAGATTTTAATACATGCTTTTAGAAAGTATATGTTTAATATTGTTGCCCGATTATCAACTGAGAAATCTATTCATCTATTCCAAATAAGACAATCAAACAAGGTTTTGAATTTTGGATTTATCAAAGTCTTCCAGTGTGAAGGATGAATGAGTATTGGGAATGATCATTGTCTATCGTAATTTATCATCTATCATGATACTTCCATTCTGAGGGAGTGATGAAACAAGATGGATTTAGTGTCTCTAGTCCAAATATTGGAAACAGAAATGGTCTAGGAAGCTGGATACAACTCATCGACATTTTGTTAAAATGGCATGAATCTTGAAATTGATTTCATATCTAGATATCAAGTCATTATATATGGATAGTATGATCTCCGCAACATTATCTCCAAGTATCTTAATTTGTATCTCATGAGTCCTTATTGGATTAGGAATCATACCTGTTGATGTCAATGCTGTAATAATAATTATTACTTTTTATTCATAAGGATAATTTTATGAATAAGATTAACAAATATAATTCATTAATTAATGTGAATAGTGATTTACAATAATTAACTTTTATATGGATATGATTCATATAAATATTTGTGTAAATATGATCTACATAATATTTCCCAAGCAGAGATTCTGTGAATTTGATTCTCATTACTTTCAGATGTAAATTGGATTTACTTTTAATTTTTTGCTCATGAATATGATTCATAAGTTTTTAGGACTATTTTCATAATTTCTCTAATGTTTATAATAATATTATTATCAAGTTAATTAATCAATGAATAAAACAACAACATTGACTATTAAGCCAATGTTGGGCATGTACCATGTTGTACATGGAGGCAACAACTTCTTGAGTTTTAATCGAATTAGAGCTCAAAAGCTGTTGCTTATTCATTTTTAATTAACTGATATTAATTGGAGATAAAAGGATATATAATTTTTATTGAATTAAGACTTGCTCTAATCCCTTGATTAAGAATCCAAGGGATAGCAACATGAGACGTGTGTTGTAAGTATAAAAGGAGAGCAAGAGTCTCTATTTTAATAAATTTTTTTGAGAGCAAAGTCCCTTAGAATATCATGGACCTTGAGATATAGAAGATTCTTCAGAGTCTCCATCTCTAACCTGCCTCTTCTTGTTGCCCTAACCGACGTTCGAGTTCGTGGGAAGCAACATGATTCATCTCTGTGCCCACGATAGAGATATCTGCATATCTGACTCGATTTGGGAGTCTTTTTAGTAGAAACTCACGCTCCAAAGGTAATATATATTATCATTGTGAATATATGAAATTAATTTGGAAAGTATTTTTGTAGAATTTATAATTTCTGAATGCATAAATTGTTGTGCTATATTTCCAATTCATGCGATGTACTTACATTGGTTTAGCAAAAACTTTGCTGAATATTCCACATTTACATGATGTGTAGTGAAAAAATTTTATTTAATCCCTTTAATTGGTATTAGAGTCAGTTTTGAGGATTTGGATTGCATCCAATTCTGATAAACAATCGACTAGATTATCCTGATTATCAGGTACATTATCTTGCGACAATCTTAACGATTCGAATGATTTGACAACTTTCAAAGTTGCTACTATTATCTCCTATTTGACATATATTTTTGGGGTATATTTGAGGTTTAGAAGGTCCGAACTTATGCCCAATAGATGCATCAAGTGTTGGTGACATTCGGAAGAAGATGCGTATATTGAAAACGATCACAGACTCATTTTTTTACCAAAGACTGTAGTAAGAAAATATTGAATTTTTAGCTTCTAGTTTTGAATAATATAATATGATAAAGTACTGAATAGTGAGTCATGGATCATGTTCCCAATCAGTGCAAAAAAGGTTCGCGCGATTCCGACCTTGTAGCCTTGAGAAATTGGATTTCTCCATAGGTAGAGTTGGAAGAGGATTCAATTGACTTGTTTATCATATTTTGGGACTCAAAATTGAAGGAAATATATTTTATATATTTACACCAAGAGTTGGACCTAATATTTTGGAAATATTTGAGGTCGCAATGAATTTTAAGTCTGAGTTATATGATATTTTCCAATTTGAAGTGCGATGATCGCAACTTGCAAATTCAAATCTTAAATCATTGCTTGTTTATTTAGAAATATTCAATAAATTAGAATGTCTTTTTTTCATTTCATATTTTCCCTAATTTATTATACACTTGAATATTTGTAAGACAATTATAAATTGTGAAATTAATTTGACTAATTTCACGAATTGTTTAGATTGTTGCACTAGACATCTTTTGAAATTAAAATTATTTTGAATTAAAGACTTGTATAGATTGTTTCATTTGACTTTTTGAAATTAAAAATGACTTTTAACTTCAAGAAGTATCTAGATTGTTTCATGAGAAATTTTAGAAAATTTAAAAGAGTTTTAAATTCCTAAAATATCTAAAAGTTTCTATATAGTATCATACCCGGTTGAAGATTGATAAAACCTTCTCAATACAATATGTTCTAACTGTGTTGTCTCGAATTAACTTAGTAAATGTGTCTAGGATGTGGATATGCTGATGGGTTACTTAATTGGCACTCGGTGTCGCACTTGCCGTGGAAGCGCTCCCTGTTGCATTATATGTCCATTATGGATGGATTTGTTTCTAGGAAAGGTAACATGAGGAGTCACAATGTATTGCTCGTGTCGAAACCACCTGATTGCGGACCAAAATCTGACCCTACTCGGGTATGAGTGCCGCGATTAAAATCTTATTAAAATTCGAGAAAACTCAGATCGATACACAGATCATGGATCGGGTTCTGCCTAAGGGCGTTTGACCAAAGCTGATCACAATATACCTTGTATCATAGAAAAATCCCACGATGCAATCCGAACAACGATGTGAATTTAGACCATCACTAATTCGTCTCTATGAACCAAAACCAATAGAATCGATCATTATATCGATCGGAGGTCATTTGCCCGATTGTAATAACAAAATCCAATGTGAAATCAATATTGTATTCTCTGATTTCTGAACTCGGCTGATGCCAAAAAAATAAAATATTGGTCTCATTTGGATCACCACTCTGATATGGTTGAATCGAGCCAATACCCATCTAAATCAGAGTTTTAAGGTGATAATGATGATGATTTGAGTAATTCATCAAGGGTAGAGATGAAATGAAAAAAAGGAGGGGAGCACACATACACTCCTTCTCCCAATTCTCTCCACGCAATCCCTTTTTCAATTTTTCTTATGCCCAATCCCTCTTATTCCCTAAACAGAGCGTCGACCCCATCTCCATTTTTTATTGTCCAGTCAACCTTCCTCCTTCCCATGATCCAACGAGCGTGGCGGTGCATTGATGACGATCCCGATGGTAAAGTGGAAGTGGGCAAAGATCTCCATCTTTCTGAACTCGCCTTCCTCCATTTCTTTATCTCAAGGTGCAAGCTAAACCCTCTTTTGCTACCATTCATGTATTTCTACACATCTTAATCCAATATTAGTGGTTTGTAATGCATCAAACATGCTTTAGCTTTTCCATAAAATTATGCTAATTGGTTTTGTGAATGATATGATGAATCATTTAGGTTTCTTGTTATACTTACATTTTGGTCTACTGGTTTGATTGTTTTTATCAAAATTACTTGTGGTTGCAGCTACTATAGAGTTGATCAAATTAGAACTTGAGTATCTAATGTATACATGCATTAGGAGAGAGTTCCATTAACAATTTGGATCTGGTTTACATCACATGAGATGGCACCTGATCTTTATTGGGTACTTTACCAATTTACTAGTGCAAATAGTTAGGTTTTATCCCCGCTGTCTTGTTGTTGTTACTATCAGTAAAAAATGTTACTAATATATACATGCACTGTCTCTACTACTTTTTTGGCAATGATTTACAACATGTATTGGTTAAAAACTTTTAAAAATTTTACATATGCCCTTACAAAATACTGTAATTACGTCCAAGCCATGTATACTTCGTATGGAGTAAATTATGAAAATGGTTCCAACTATAGAGTTCATTTCAAAACATATCTTAAATAATGAAAGGACATTGACATGTACCCTGTAAATTAATGTAAGTACATGTTGACCCTGATTTATTTATATTTTAGTCCTTACCTCTACAATATTGTCTTTTTTAGGTATGCTCTTGATAATTTAGTCCACTAAGTCAACCATATATGAGTTAATCTAACCATATCAAGCAACTACACATATTATAACTAATCTAAGGTGGGGATCCATTCAGACTTCACCTGAAGTAATGTAAAGGGGGTTTGAATCATTTGACGAAATGAATTTGGTGCACGTAGAGCTACTCTATTCTTGTATTCCGAATCAAAAAGTTCCACGATGATCTACAAGCCATTAGTGTGTTAATGATGGTGATGGATGAAGAAAAAGATGATAGTTACAATACCAACTGTTATGATAGTATGAGAGTAGATTCTTGATATATGAGGTACTTTGTGAATGCATGACTTGTTGACTTTTCCTACAAGGATCATTTAAAGATGAGTAATGACTTAAGATGAGAATTTTAACTGATTAATGTTGACTCAGATAATTAGTTTGATAAGAATTAGTGATGACATATATTTGCACCGATCGAGGTGCCCCCTTACATCTGTCTGTGAGAGGGTACTGTGACCCTCATCCGAGCTGGAGTTAGGATGCCTAGGTTGGACAGCGGTTGTCTAATGCATGGGTTTAGGATCCCAGTCCCTTCCTAGTTTTTATTGAGATCTTGTAATTTTTCTGCTTCCCTGGGATCCATGTATTTTCACTTGATCAGTTCAGCTGACCCTGTGTTCTGTTAGGGATTCATAGGCCGGAGGATCCCTGGTTTTTCTTTGAGTTTCTTTAGTCTGTTCCTATACTAGTCCAGGAAGGAGTGGAGTGACTAAAACCAAAGAGTCTCTCCCACCCATCTCAGGGGCTGTAGCTGGAGTTTGGCCTAGCTCCCTTTTGGACTGCCTTCCACTGGGGGAGCGAGTCAGACAAGTCCCTTAGGGGGCTTCTTTACTGCTTTGAGTTTTGTTATTATTTCGTTAGTAGGCTTTGTCGAGGAAAAAGATCAGAACATGAAAGCCATCATCAATCATCTATATCATAACTGGATCCATCACTATATCCTACAAATGATTTCAATAAAAGGACACGATCTATATTTAGTTCTTTTACTCTAGCATCATCTCATAATTAATAAATGAATTTACTAAATATTGATGTTTGGGGTGTGGTGAGTGAGAAAGTGGTTAGTATGCTGAGTTGTTAGGTAACTTTCTTTTCAGGCAAGTAGTTAAGTTTATGCATATTTTCATTGCCTATCTACTTGCTTCTCATACATTGTAACCATCTAAATTCTTGTTTAAATTTTAATAATTACTGCTTGTGCACAATAATTGTTGACGTCTCCTTGTCCCTAACATGGATGGAAGGGAAGGCACTTGTAGCAGAATATCTTGGGTGACAAGATTCTTATTTTTTGTTGGATAGGTGAGTACTTCTTGTTACAATATACAAGATAGCATCTTGTATCGTTAATTGAAATTTTTATATGCTTACACTCTTGTCTACTTAATTTTTAGTTACATGTATTAAACACTTAGCTCTTCTTTTATATACATGTTTCACTATATGGGAATTGATGTTTGTTCTAAACATTTAATTGGAAATGTTTGTGCAGTGGAATGCATTAATTCTTTGGTGACATGCGATTATATATGGCTTGTTGTATTATTGTGAATGCCATTCAAATTGCAGAAAAATTTCCCCTATATTTCTGTACTTGATGCGATCTATCGTGAATTAAATAATGCAAACATTGCATAAACAGGTAACCCAGATCCCTGGTGCCACATATGACATACTTTAACAAATAAAATTGGAACATTAAATTGTAGTAAGTGAGGATGTAATACAACATGGTAACATCAAGTGCATAAATGGATCAACACCTAACTGAATTGCTTAAATATCATTGTTTTATTAGATTAAAAATAAGATTATAAGCATGTATCCTAGCACTATCCCTTAAATTAATCAAGAAAATATGATTCAAATGATTAATCATTAACTTAAATATGATATGCACTAAGTCATATGATGACATCCATGGTCTTCCATCATTGTGAAGAACTTCGTCACCATAAGTTATATTTTTGGAGACACTCATGCTGAGTTATGACTCTAGAAGACAAATAATTGTGGAATCTGGTTCTTCATTTCTCGAAAGAGATGGCTCGTATACGTAGTGCCCCCAATGCTGTTCCCCATATTATTGAGGTGGAATTGGATTGCACATAGCATAAATTGATATTCGCTCATTGAAAGTTGGTTTAATCGACAACATGCTAACTCCATATGTGTGTTGGGTATGGGTGTTGAAGGCCGATTTGAGAATACAAGTTGTACGTGTAAGCTGGAAAGAGTTCTCACTTCTTTCTCCGTACTTGCATTTTCCAAATTATTGTGGTGCAATGAAAATGAAAAGGAGACTCAGATCTTGTAGTGATGTTGTTGGTTAGCATGCCTCATGCTTTGAAAGCTTATAAGGAAAAAGCATTTCAAACTACAAAAAATACGAGAACTCTTGATTTAAAAATATCAAAATTTTTAATCTCCTTAATAAAGATATTAAAGTGTATTCTATTTTTCCTTTTATTTTATATGAAATCTCTCAACTCACTTAATAATCTTCTTAAGGTCGATCACTTAATTGATCCAAATTATTCAGATCGGATCCATAATTTTGAAATAATACTTGAGACACAACATATAGCCTATGTGCTCTCGTCTGTGAAGTACGAGATCCCTCACATAAAGGATGCCAATGAGTTCAACAAAAAGGTGGGACGAGGACAATTTGATTGTCCGTTGCTACATTCTTGGATCATTGTCTAATGTGCTTCAAAAGCAACTTATAGACATTGAATCTGCTCATGACGCCCTCCTAAATCTAACAAAGATGTATGGAGATGTGAACCATACTCTTTCTGCATTAAGATCTACTAAGAATATTATGAAGGAAGAATATCCTTCTATAAACTTAATGGTCTCATAGGTTAAAGGGAAGCATGAGAGGAAATGCGAATCTCGAAAGGGTCCGATCCAAGAGAAGAAAAAATGTCAAATTGTTGATCAATCTTCTAAAGCTTCAATACATCTGACATCCATAGAGATGGATGTCTACTATCACTACAATAAGCCTTGATTACGGTAAATGGTTTTCCATCCAAAATGTCTAAAAATCTTTAGAGAAGGACCTGTGTATAACTCTAGAAAATAATAATCTACATTCATCATTGAAACCAACTTACTCGTAGGATGAGAAGGAATTTCAATTGTTAATTCTGGTACTTCTGTACATGTATGCAATCGATTGCATATTTTTCAAGACACCAGAAATCTTGATGAAGGGGGGATAGTCATAAAGATTGGATCCGATGCAACTGTTGCATCGGTCACCATTGGGACATGTAGATTATCATTATCTAGTGGGAGAGTCCTAAATATTAGGTATTGTCTCTATGTACCATATGTTATAATGAACTTACTACCTGTATCTAAGATGGCTAGATATGGATATACTATCCTTTTCTGTAATAAACTTATCATAAATCGTTACTGCAATTTTATAGTAGATGATTCTCCAATACCAGGTGGACTCTGTGAATTAAACATGCATGAATGTGTCTTGAATATACCATTAATAACATTAATATTAATAATGTTAAAACCCTTAAATGATCAAGGGAGGATGAAGATCATTTAAGTATGATCTGACATCAAATACTTGGACACATGTCTCTTGTTAGGATTAATAGATCGATAATGGATGGACCTCTAGATTTCCTAGAAATCCATAATTTACCAACGTGCAAACATTGTATTCATGAGAAAATGTCCAGATCACCCTTCTCTAAGAAAGGTAAATGATGCAAAGGTATATTAGACCTAATAAATGCTGATGTATGTGGTCCCTTTTGTACTGTGACTCGAAATGGTCAATATTACGTGACATTTATTGATGATCATTCACGATATATTTTTGTCTTCTTGTTATGTCATAAACGTGAAACCTTTGAAAAGTTCAAAGAATTCATGGATTTGGTTGATAACCAAACAAGAAAGAATATAAAATGAAATCGATCTGACTAAGGTGGTGAATACCTCTCAGACGAATTCAAGGAATTATCTAAGTAAAGAATAATTATTTCCAATCTCACTCCTCTAGGTAGTCATCAACTCAGTAGAGTTGTAGAGAGATGCAACAGAACCATGTTGGACATGGTGAGATCATGTTAGCCATGTGAGCCCAAGATGAACTATTCCTACAATGAATGTTATTATAATCATGATTATATCAATAATGGATATCGATTTGTTTTCACTCCCTATTTGAGATTAAATGAATGAATGAATGCGATATAAGGTCCATTTTTAATTAGGGTTATATACCATGCACATCTTAATAATCTTACAGTTGTTGATTCAATGGTTGAATAATAGAAGTTGGTACTTGGATGATATCTAAAGAGTTAGATTGATGGCTGATGAATAAGCATTTCATCATCTTTATTCATTTAGTTTATCTTAAAATCCTTTATAAAACACCCGTATATAATACTAACTCCATATTCTTATTAACTTGCATCTATGTGTAAATATTGTACACTATTACTATTTTAACCTAAATAAATAAATAAAGAAAGAAAAGAAAAATAAAGAAAAGAAAAAAATAGAGAAGACTATATATTTGTAATAGATACAGGCTGACCTGAACCCTGAGAGAAGGTCAAGACTTGACCTGATCGACCATGAATAAAGTAGGGGAAGATAGGGTCCTTAATCAGAAAATCCAAAAAAAAGTATGTGTTATAAATATTCATATACTTACACTATTTTATTTGTACATACATTGATCTCAAAATAAATAATTTTCAAAACAAAAGTTGTAAATAAAAATGTTTCCTAATAATAAAAATGTTTGTACAATAAAATCATGTAAAGAATAAAAGTAACCACATTCGGAAAAAGCCATTAAGTGATAATTAAAAGACCAATTTTGACTTCATATGAACTCAAATCGAACCAAACTCACTTACATTGTATTCTAAATAAAATTAACTTTAAAATGGTAGTGATTTCAATCTTTTGATTTTACGGTTGAAAAGTCGCTTTTCTAGGGTGGTTTATACAATTTTACCATTTATTCGTACATATTGTATTTATAAATATTCATAAACATTTTTATTTATTATTTAAAATAAAAAAAATAAAAGTAAAAAAACGTATATAATGTACCATATGTCTATATTATATGTATATAGTTCATGTTCTTAAATAACCCTCATAAAAAAGTAAAAAATTATTATTTATGATTCAATTTAATAAAGTGACGAAAATACAAATAAAATAATTTTTGTAAATAATTTTAACTTTATCGCATTTCAATTTTTTTCTCTGATCTCTTACTTCATTCAAAATTTCAAAAAAATCAAACTCCATTCTTTATCTATTAATATGGCTCCCTGTCCCTCATTTCAACTTGATTAATCTTTGATGAGAGGATCCTATTGTCTGAGAGATATCTTGTCGCTGATGGGTGCCTAGCCTCCGAACCTTTCGATGGCAGCGAGTCGGCCTTTGTCGAGGTGATCACGGTCTTTTTCGCTCTTAAGGTGAGATTCATATTTCTTTTTCTTATTGTAACATAGGTTAATCATAGTTTGAATTTTCACATTTTTTATTTTGTTGTAATTTTTTTAAAGATCTTAGAATTCCCATCATGATTTGATCCACCTTCGATCCTAACTTTTCATCTCATTTTCTCGATCTCTCCAAGTTCACATTCTATCCCCCACGATCTCTCAACTCCGGCCATGCACGGTGGCTGGAGACTCAGATTCGATTCACCCATTTCGACGGATCCCCATTCACATATTTTTCAATTTTTTTATTATTTAAATAAGAAGAGATGATGCATTGTGCTTGAGTCCTCTTCTATTTCAAAAAAATAAAAAAATTAATAAAAAATTATATAGTTTTTCTTTCTAACATTTGTTTTGCAGGAATTTACAAAAAAATAAAAATAAAAAATATATAAAAAATATCTATGCAATTTCTATTTTTGAAAAAAAGTTTTCCCTGTCTCTATTTACAAAAAAATTAATAAAAAATAAAAAATTAATAAAAATCAACAGGAGACGCCCGCCACCCATCGTCAACCACGGGCCCCAGCCCACTAGCTTCCTCCGCCTTAGGAGCCACGACCATGCCGTCACCGTCCTTCCTCCACTGCAGGAGCCCTCCGCGCGCAGCCATCGCGCTGTCCTCCACGACCGAGAGCCGCCACCTCTGCACTTCTTCGTAGCGAGTAGTCCCCTTCACCAGCATGTGACCGCCGCACGAGCTGCCCTCCACCAAACTCCATCTACCATTGCACCGTGCCTCTATCGCCACCACCCACCATGTGAACCACCACGAGCCTCCGCTTGTGTGGAGGAGAAACGAAGCCGCGGCAGCGCACTTGGGCCCCATAATTGAGAAGAAACGAAGGACAGGAACCATAGCTTGATTTTTAAAAAAATATTGGGAAAATATCATTTCGATCCCTGGAAGTTCTGAATATTACGATGAAGACCCTGCTAGATTCAAAGCACGTGTGCTGCACATTAATTCCTAGGTAAATTGCAAAATTCTCCCCTTCTTTATTTCCTGTTATATTTTGATGCTAAAACAATCACTATTGCATTTCAGTCCTGTTATATAGACTTATGTTTACATGTGTCTTTTCATTGAAAAAATGTTTTCATTGCTTTGAAAATTCTTCAAAAAATTGTGTATAATCCTGATGTGCGTCTCTTTCTAGCATAAAATTTTCATTGCATTTTATTTTCATTTGTTATTATTAAAGAATTAAAAATAGTGTCATTTTCTAATCATGAGATTCAAAAATTCATAAAAATTTGAATATTGCTCTAAAAATACCAAAAAAATAGATTAGTTTTATTTTACTGGCTTTTTATTCCTGTCCAATTTTCGTGCATTAATTCTTTTCAAAACCCAAAAAATTTGAAAAATATCAAAATCTTAGAAAAATCACAGAAAATTCTACAAAAATCCAAAAATCATGATTCACTTCTTGTTTGTAGACATTTTTCTATATTTTAGCATAAAAATAGTCTCCAGGAATTTTGGAACATAAAATATTTTTAAGTTGCAAATTACTCCAGGCTGTGCACTGTTTATCATTTTTGCCACTATTTGGTTTTTAGAAAAATATAAAAACACCTGAAAATTCTACAAAAATTTCCAAAAACATTTCAAAGCCTTTAAAACCCAATAATATTTTCTCTATAATTTTCTGGATATTTCTGACTATTTTGAAAAATACAAAAAGAGTGTGGTGTGCACATTCCTTCCCTTGTGCATATTGTTCCTTATTTGAAATTTTAAAATTTGCAAAACTAAAAAAAACTAGGAAATAAAAAAAATAAAAAAACCATAAAAATATAAAAAGACAAAAATCTCATAAAAACGAGCATAGTGTTCATAAAATTCCTTCATTATTTCATTGGTTTTCTTCATTGACATAATAACCCTCGGGAATTGAAGCCTCCCTGAGTTCGTTCATGTTAATTACACAGGTTAATTAAATAGCAATTTCTCTTGCTAAATTTTCTATAATTATTTATGCTTGAGAAAAATAAAAAAATAATTTTTGTTTGTTACGAGATTATTAGGGTTGCAACGACCACTGCGCATTTATTTTCATATCAATAATTCAAAACTTGAAAATCCTATCTCAACAAAATGCAGATTCATCATACCGCTATGATTTACCTTTACCAGTCCCTTAGCAAACACTTATTTGAAAGAATAAGTGAATAAAAGAAAAAGAAAGAAAAAGAAAGGAAAAATAAAGAAATTAGGGCAATATTGAGTATTAAACTTATCTTCATAAAATTGTAGTGTGGAGCTCTATCAGAACTTTGGATTATTAGTGTGGAGCAACCATAATGGGAAATGGATTTAAAACCTAACATACTCTAAGTTCTATAAGACTCCTATTCAGGTCTCCTCAACAGTCAGGTCAGAACAGGTCTACATACAAAAATTCTTATGACTATGAATCTTTACTTGCACGGTGTAAGTGAAATATTGCTCCCCATCTCAAGAGTAGCAAAGAAACAACCTCCCTCAACAAGGTAACTCTAGTCCCTTGATCTAGCAACTCTTTCCTTGAGGAGCGGGGATATTCCCTTCTAAGTTCAAGTACAACCAGCTCAAGAAGAGGAGATGGAGAAAAGAATGGATGGTAACCAGTGTAGCTACCTATCCTTAGATGCATGACAAGTGTAGCCAAGTCATCCAGCTGCAAGCTTACAAAAATTTAACTTTGAAGCTCATTTTTTTTCTTTATCCTTGTATATACACCGATATGCATTTTACTTTTCAATCAGGCCTATCCACTTTTGGAGATTCTACATTTTTTCTCTTCTTTCTTTTGAAAATATATACAAGGTGCAACATGTACTTAAGGAGTTTTTCCTCTTGAGATAGTAGACTATCCCACTTTTGAAGAATTATTGCAACCCCACAACATCCTGTCTTTAGACCTCAATGCCACCAGACCAGGTTAAGACGAACTTCCCTCCCTAGAGGAACACCAGAGTTTCCACCTAGAAGCACTACCCTCGTATTCTACTCCAAGCCAAAAGATTCTGCCTCCTCACTACCTCCTCCATGACGAGCTACATGTAGAGTGCTTGTCCAAGGTAAGCCACGTTCTGAAAGAATTTTGTGTGTGTTGTTAAATATTCTACTTAGACTAATCAAGATGACATGTGAACATAGTCTTATGGACTCAAAGAATTAAGTTGCTAGGACCTGAAAAGTCTTAACTTCATTTCTTATAAGGTTACTATGAAATTAAGTGGATTAAGGCCCAACTAAGCTCCATTCTTCAATTTTTTCCAGACTTAGTTTAAATGTCAATACCATCCTGAAAAGCACACATGCAAATGCAAGAAATATGTACAATGAAAAAAGAAAGCAATTTTTTTTAAAATATTTTTTTATTTTAAACTTTTTATGGGTTTTTGAAAAAGAAAGGAAAAATGATGCACATGTGAAAAGAGTTTTTTTAATTATGCAATTTTTTATAGATGTTTGGTTTTGTAGTTTTTAGGGTTTTTTAAGGGAAAAGGGTTTGTAAAATATATACAAGTATATACAATGATTTTTTGTTTTTGTTTTGTTTTTGTTTTTTTTGTTTTTTTGTTGTTTTTTTGTTTTTGTGTTTTGTGTTGTTTTTTTCATTTTTTGAAAGGTGATCAAAGCCTATATACACACGTGAATTTTACGAATTTATATACATATCTCCAAAATAATCATATTTAATAGTACGAGTTATGTCTAAAGTATATATACAATATATACATCACCCCCTATACTTAGTTCGAACTATATCCTCATAGTGATAAGAGAGCGGCAAATGAAGACATAACCCTTGCTAAGTATAGAAAAGTGAGAAGACTCCTATGCTACAATGACTCAAAGAGAAAATGAAAAGAATAGAAGTCGGTGATCCCCCTATACTTAGGATCAAGTAATCCTAAGTATAGAAGACTATACAAAAGGGGAAAATAGATGCAGAGAATGTACAGACTCAAAAATAAAAAAGCGATATGAACAACATCACCCCCTTATACTTAGGGTAGAGTATCCCTAAGTATAGGCAACAACAAGAGTGATGAACATGACGAACATGAACAAAAAAAAATCATTCACCCCCTATACTTAGGATAAAGCACATCCTAAGTATAACATATATACACATGGAAAAGGGGTGAATGATAATATGGAAGAAGAAAGAATGAAATGAAAGGATATACAAAAGGAATGGATGTACAAAGGTCAAGAAGGTTGAAAGCGAAGCTTCTTGCGGGACTGCTGAGGTATGGATCTACAAGGTACATGTTGATATTGGGGTCATCATTAGACATAAACTAATCAGGGTCGACCAAGAATGCATCCACAACGGTCTTAGAGTTTTCAGGCACGAACCAGTTAGTGGAAGTAGTGTGGTCATATCCTACTTTGGAAGCCTCGCAAACATCAAAGTAAAAAGACTCAAAATCATTATCGTAAAAAGTAGGATAAATTTCAGCCTGACGATCCTGTACTAGATCATCATCTTCATGAAAAGGCCCAAATTCCTTTATAAAAGCAATCAAATCAAATTTGGCCTTATTAGTCTCATCTAAATCAAGGTGAATAGGAACAACCTCATCAGTGAAAGTAGTCAAATCATGTCCGTCCTGTCTAGTCTCAAAATCCGCCTTCTGCTCTAGGGTGTCTATTGTGTAAATCCTGCAGATGTCATAAATGCATCTCCACATACCAGAAGGGGGAACTCCAAGGTCTATGCTTTCCGAGTCTTCATCCTTGGAGAGGAATTCTTGGGTCTCATTATCATCCAACATACCACAAGAATCTCTGATATTATCATCTAGGTCAAATTCCTTGGGTTTGGCTAACATGGGCACACTCTTATGGGATGCATGTCTCTGGTCAGTAATGGGTGTAGTGATCAACACATCACTTCCTACATCAGAACGGAAGCGAATCTCTCCAGATCCATAATCAATAATGGCTCTCACAGAGGCGAGGAAAGGCCGTCCTAGGATGATTGGAGGGTGCTCCACAGGGGTGGAGGTCTCCATGGGCAATACGTCAAAATCAGAAATGAAGTTCATTCCATGAATAAGAATGATAGCATTTTCTAGAATACACTTCGGCCTCTTGATAGATCCATCAGCAAATTGAACTATTATCCTGGTTTTCTTGAGAGGCCCAAGATGAAGAGACTGTACCGTAGAGAAGGGTATTATATTGATTGACGAACCACCTTCAAGGAGATTGTTATCACAATAATAGTAAGAGATGGAGCAACTCACAAGAGGTGTGGCCGTGTTTCCTTTTTTAAAATGTGGACGGTGGGAGATGGTGTAGGTAGTGGCCATGGTCAAGATGTGATGCTCAGATCAACTCCTCTGCTTTCTCTTCTTGTGTTCAGGAGAAGATAAATGGGTCATGGCCTAGTGAAGTGGGGGCTTTAGTGATCTCATGAATGGTGGCCATCACTTCAGGTTCAGTCAACATTTTTTTGAATTTTTGGACCTCCTTCATACAAGGGAGGAGATCAGAATCAGCATATACACAACGATTGCCAAGAGCTATCTATACAGTGACATCCTCAGGGTCAAAGGTGGGACATGTGGTGAATGACTGTGTGGGAAAAAGATTTGGCATGGGTGCCCTCTCCTCACAAAATGAATCACAATGTGTCTCTCGAAATCTTTTTAGATTTTTAAATTTTTCTCATTTTTTGTATTTTGGGTGATTGCAAGCTTGCATGATTATCCTCAAGTGAATCCATATCCTCAAATAGTGGAGCAGTGTTCTGGATCTTATTTATGTTAAATTTATTGCTAATCCTCGAATTCATATGCTCTATCATCTAGTTCAGGGTCTCAAGTGTGGAAATCATGAAAGCTGACTCCGAAATCCCCAGGTCAGGTGAGTGGAATGACAGTGGGTGAGAGTCAGAGTCCGTCTCCTGAAATAATGGGTTAGGCGGATATGCACAAAAATCAAGAGGAAAGTCCTCATGGAAAAAGGAATGTGGATAAGCTGGAGGGTACGAGGGATTCACGAAGATAGGATTAAAATAACTCCAGTCGGTCATCTCTGAAACAAAAGACGAGGATGGGGAGAACACGATAGTCAAGTCAAAAGATGTGAAGAAAAAGGCGCAAATGCGCAGAAGGATCTAGTATGCACACAAGCAATCAAACACAATACAAATGCCCAGTTCACCAACTCAACGCAATGTGAAGACCGTGAAGGTTCGGTCAATTATCTTGTCAATTTTTAGAGTTTGGTGAAAAATCAATCTATCAGAGCAGTCTAAGCGAGCTGTTAGGAACCCAATGCTCCCAGGAGATTGTCCCAATCTCACAACTAGTTTTTCCCAGCCAGTATGGGTGCGGACCATTTACCGGCTACTTGATCTTCCCAATCTGCTAAGGAAATCCCGGACCGATTAGCGGCTACCTGGTGAAGTCCTCACTGGAGAACAAGTAATCACAAGACCAGTTGTCTGAAGAGAGTTCAGGCGTGGCTCTATCCTAGTGTGCGGGTTGCTCTCTTGCTGCAGATAATCAAATAAGGAGGGGGTTACTCTCCCCAAAACATTGATTTTTCCTTACATTTATTTAAGGGTTGAGTGATATTAGAAGTCCCAATTTTTGGCAGTTGTCACTTGATTTGAATATTTTCAATAAATCACCTACCGGAGTGTCCAATTTCCTTTTTAACTTATGTGAGTGAAAACAAGAAAGGAGATAGGAAATACCAATGCACGATTAAATACAATGATGCATGCAGGGGTTAGAGATGTGTACCTTGTCGCCAACACTCTACATGCAAGTGATTGATGAATACCCATTCATCACTCTTTATTCTTATATTTTAGCGACAAAAACCTTTGCAAATGCATGTAGATACTTGTAAATACAAACAATTACCAAAGAGCATGCATTGTATAAAAACTAATAATTAGCATGTTTTTGTGCAAAAATAAAAGAATAAATAAACAAAAGAAAAAGAGGGAAATATTTAGAATAAATATTGAGCAACCTAATCCCAAAGGAGGGCTCAGCATGGGCCTGACTGCATAAAAACCCAAGTAGAGAGAGATAAGGAAGCTCATGTGTGTACATATACCTGTAAATATAATAAAAATATTTTCCTCTAAAAATAAAATAAAAATGGGTTTGTATATATTTGTAAATAGTTGTAAATACAAAATCAAAATAAAAATAGAAAAATTAAAAAAGAAAATAAAAATAACCTTCCTTGTACATATTCACCATGTACATAAGACCTCACATCTATTTATTTTACCTTGTAAATAAATAAATCAAAATCCCATAAAATTTGTATATATTCTATATTTCAAGTTGTAAATAGATAAAATAAAAACCATAAAAACAAAAATTAGAATAAAAAGCACAAAAATAAAAACCAAAAGAAACATTGTATATATACCATGTATATAAATGTAAATACCTATTTATTTTACCCTTGTAAATAAATAATAAAAATAAAATAAAAATACCTTTTTATTCCTAATTTTATGCTATAAATAAATAAAATATAAAATGGGAACAAAAATGTACAAAAATAATTCATTAAAAATAAATAATTAAAAATCAAAATTGTATATACCTATGTATATAGTACTATATTGTAAATACCTAAATTATATTTCAAAAAAATACTTAAAAATCACAAAAAATAGTTTAAGATAAAAGGAACATTTTTCATGTTTTAAGTTTTCCTTAAATCAGCCATTTTCTATTTTAAAATGAATTTGCAAATCATTTCCACGTGGCTGCTTCTAACTGGTCCACGGGGGACGTTGACCCCCCGGTCAACTCCCCCCTAGACCACAGACCCGTGGATCCTTTGCCCGGACACGTTTTCTCCCATTTATCCCCACTTGACCCGATCATCATTTTGCCAAATCACGGGTCCTAATCACTCTCCAGATATCCGGGAATCACGCCCGACACATTGCCTAGGGGTCCGTACTTCACCAAGCCGGACCCGACCCTTTCTTCCCTGACCTTCACTCGTATAAAGCATCAGCTCCGGCCGCAATTTGAGGTATCTTTGGATCATCTCACTCCACCCGAGGACCTCCACAGCCACCGCCTGAGTGACAGCTTGCGTTCGGCCGTGTTGCAGCGAGGAGGGAGTAGATGGACCATTGATCCGGCGACGTCACGCCGCCGCGCGCCGCCCAGACGTGGTGCTCAAGCCTCGGCATCGACGGCCCTCGAGGCTAGGACCTAGAGCTTCCCCAGCTCTTCCCCAGTCGACCTCGACCAGTAGGTAGCCTTCTTCCCTTCTCTCTTTAGCTAATTTAGAGTTTCGCCCAAATCACCCCGTCGCCGACGAACCCTGATTCCAACCACCCTAGCCCACCTTTCGATCATCGGAGTCGACCCACACCTTCGCACTCCTCCCACGCACCTTCTTCGCCCATCCATTCACCCCAGTTCGCACGGGAACTGGGAACCGAGCTTCACCGCCGTCGCTCCACCAGAGCTTGCTCGCCTCGACGCACAGTTCACCTCCACCACCGCTAACTGGGTCGAGGCACTTTTCCCTCGACCCAGGAGCTTGTTATCGTGCTTTGCAGGTCAAAGTGAGCCCATCTGAGGGCTCGACGTTCTGGAGCAGCAACTCAACCTCCGCCGGTGTCGCTTGAGCTCTCCGGAGCTCCGTTGCATCATCGGAGGAGCCCCTTAGACGCGGGAGGCCCATGCGCATCTTGTCCGATCTTCAGCAGCCTCCGAGGAGCTCTCCTGTACGCGCATGAGCCCGGTAAACTCGCCGGTGTCGAGTTCATCGAGCATCCTCCCGGACCGTCTGATCAGGGCTAAGAGGAGGCCCAGCAGCCACCGTCGGATCTGCACGTGGCCTCCTCTCAGCCCTCCATCCAGCGAAAGGCACCCAACACCTCTCGACCGTTGATCAGACAAGTGGCACATCCCCAACCGTTGGATTATCGCCAAGGAATCCTTTGCTGAGGCGCTTCCCCCTTGACCGTTGGATATCACACGTGGCGCTCATCCGACCATCGGCATATAACAAGGGGTAATTGCTCTTAGGCCCCTTTAGTTTTTGCATTTATTATTTAGTCCTGTAAATACGTTTTGTAGTTCTTTTATTTTTGTAAATATTGCATAGAGGACCCAACTATTTTGGATAATTGCACTTTTGCCCCTGTTTGTGGTGTTCACGTGCTTCGCCACGTGTTTTAGTGGGAGATTTGCATTTTATGCCCTGTGTTTCTGGGTTGCTAGTGATTGCATGTTTTAAAATAGGAATGACAAAAAGGTCCTTCCAGGCCTGAGTCACGCGTATCGTGCATGGGACTCGGGGACTTTTGCATTTTTGGCCCTACACTTTCCTTGCGTGTTATCTAAGGGGCCCAGAACTTTATTATATTTGCAGTTAGGTCCTTGTGCACTGTGCCTTGTTGTTTTATTTTAATAAAATAGCAAAACTACTCCAAATTGTATGAAAATTGGATACATGGCTCTTGCCATGGTGTAAAATTTTCTCTAAATTTTGGAGACATTTTTTACTCTTTTTATTATTTTAAAAAATCAAAAACACGCATTTTTTTACTGTCTTGTTTTAAAAACCACAAAAAATATTAAAACGACTTTAAAAATTACAAAAAACTTATATATTGTTTGTCTTGCTTTGTTTGATTTTCTGACCAATTTTGGTCATTTTTGGACTCATAAAAACTATAAAATTTAAAAACATTGAAAACACCATAAAAATTCTAGTAAATAATAGAAAAATCAAAAATTAATAAAATTAGTGCCTGATTTTTCCTTTTATCACTTACTTTACAAGAAAATTACCTTCAAGCTTTATTAGGGCCATTTTGCATTTTAATTTGGCCCTTGAAACCTGACTGGACAGTGTCTTGCATTTTCAGTCTTGTTTGATTTTTATAAAATTCCCTAAAAATCAGAAAAATACCAAAAATTAACCAAAAACATAGAAAAATATAAAAAACATAAAAAACATTTTTATCTGAATTTTGGGTGATTTTTGAGTAATTAAATAATTGTGTGAAGTTGCTTATTTTATTGTTTTCTTAATTTCTTTATTATTTAAAAAATACAAAAAAATGAAAATTTTTAAAAATCCACCAAAAATCACTTTCTTTTCTTTTATTTTTATTTTAGACTACTTCGTAGGCTGTGAGGCCATCACGTGCTCCTTGAGTTCGACCCTGGTCGCTATACTAGGTTAATCCAATAGCTGAGACCGCTGCTTTGAGTTTCACGTATTCTATCTTTATTTGGTGGTCCGAATATTTTTTCTCATTGAGCCACCCGAGCGACTGAGGTCACAACGACCGCTTCTTGATTTATCTACCTTAGTTGCTCGGTTTTGCGCTCATCAATGATCCACGTAGAATTTAAATAAAGAAAAAGAAATTATGCTAAATGATGTATGCAAACCGTCCTAACAATAACTTCTATTAGCGGGTAAGAACAAATTAATTTGACTAAGTCCAAATTATGCTCTACCCTATAGGTATAGAAATTCTTATTTACGACTTTGGACCTCATTAATTACCAGGATCAGGCAAACTAATTAAAGGAATCAATAGTTGGTTCAGGAAATCCGCGTCAAATAAAAAAAACGATGAAAACAAACCAATGAGGTCCCCCAAGTGCACCGGCACATGGAGAAACAAACCCTGCAACAAATGAATGTTCTTTTTACAAGAGTTCAAATGTTAGAAATAAATAAAACAAAGTCTAATTTTTTTTCCTTCAATTCTTCTTCTCCTCTCTTGCTATCATGCGGCTTGGTGAAGAATCAACCTGCCTCCGCTTCGCTTGGATGCTTCAGCTCTCCTAGGATCGCCTCCTTCGCTCCACGGGCCCTCATAAGAAAAAAAAGAGAGAATATGTAAGAAACACAATTATCAAATATGAACAAGAAAAGTGAAATAAATACAGTGATTATTAACAGTGGACTAAATATGGAAAAATATAAACAAATATATACAACCCAGAATAGCAGGTCAAAAGAGAAACCTAACTACCCTCACCGTGCCTCCCCGACAACGACACCGTTTTGTTGAGACAAGATTTTCGGGTTTTGAATTATTGATATGAAAATAAATGCGCAATAGTCGTTGCAACCCTAAAAATCCCACAACAAACAAAAATTATTTTTTTATTTTCTCAAGCCCAAATAATTATAGGAAAATGTAGCAAGAGAAATTTCTATTTAATTAACCTGTATAGCTAAAAAGATCTAACTCAGGGAGGCTACAATTCCCGAGGGCTATTATGTTAATGAAGAAAATCAATGAAAATGAAGGAGTTCTATGAACACTATGCTCTATTTTTATGAGATTTTTGTCTTTTTATATTTTATGGTTTTTTATTTTTTATTTTTTTCCTGATTTTTATTTTTTTAGTTTTGCAAATTTTAAATTTTAAAAATAAGGAACAATATGCACAAGGGAAGAAATATGCACACCACATGCTTTTTGTATTTTTCAAAATAGTCAGAAATGTCCAGAAAATTATAGAGAAAATATTTATGGGTTTTAAAGGCTTTTAAATGTTTTTGGGAATTTTTGTAGGATTTTCAGATGTTTTTATATATTTTTTTAAATCAAACAATGGAAAAAATGACAAACAGTGCGCAATCTAGAGTAATTTGCAACCTAAAAATGTTTTATGTGCCCAAAACTCCTAGAGACTATTTTTATGCTAAAATAAAGAGAAATATCTACAACATGAAGTGAATCCCAATTTTTGGATTTTTGTAGAATTTTCTGTGATTTTTCTACATTTTTGATATTTTTCATTTTTTGGGTTTTGAAAAGAATTAATGCACGAAAATTGGACATGAATTAAAAGATAATACAATTAAACTAATATAATTTTTTGTTATTTTAGAGCAATATTCAAATTTTTTTGAATTTTTGAATTTCAGGAAGAGAAAATGACACTGTTTTTGATTTTTTAATAACAACAAATGAAAATAAAATGTAATAAAAATTTTATGCTATAAAGAGACACACGTCGGGAGTATAAACAATTTTTTGAAGAATTTTCAGAGCAATAAAAACATTTTTTTCAATGAAAAAAGAAACATGCAAACATGAGTCTGGATAACAGGACTGAAATGCAATAGTGATTGTTTTAGCATGAAAATATAATAAGAACTAAAGAAGGGGAGAATTTCGCAATTTACCCAGGAATTAATGTGCGACACACGTGCTTTGAATCTGGCATGGTCTTCATCGCCATATTCAGAACTTCAAGGGGCTGAAATGATATTTGCCCAATATTTTTTTAAAAAAAATCAAGCTAGGGTTCCTGTCCTTCGTTTCTTCTCAAAGATGGGACACAAGGGCACCGTTGCGGCTTTGTTTCTCCTCTGCGTGGGCGGAGGCTCACGGTGGTTCACGCGGTGGGTGGCGGCGGTAGAGGTGCTGAGCAACGGTAGATGGAGTTCGGCGGAGGGCTGCTCGCGCGGCGGTTGCGTGCTGGCGAATGGGGCAGCTCACTATGGAGCAGTGCAGAGGCAGCGATGCTCGGTCATGGAGGACGGTGCGATGGCGGTGCGAGGAGGGGCTCTTGCGACGGAGGAAGAAGGATTGTGGCAGCACGGCTCCTGCGACGGAGGAAGCCAGCTGGGGCCGGTGGTTGACGATGGGCGACACGCGCCACCTGCTGATTTTTTTTAATTTTTTTTCTTATTTTTTTGTAAAGAGAAACATGGAAAAAACCTTTTTTTTAATTTTTTTCAAAAACAGAAATTGTTTATATATTTTTTTATTTTGTTTGTAAATTCCTGCAAAACAAAAGTTAGAAAGAAAAACTTTATAATTTATTTATTTATTTTGAAATAGAAGAGGACTCAAGCACAATGCATCATCTTTGCTTATTTAAATAATAAAAAAATTGAAAAAGATGTGAATAGGGATCCGACGAAATGGAAGAATCAAATCTGAGTCTCTGGCCACCGTGTGTGGTCAGAATTGAGAGATCGTGGGGGAGAGAACGTGAACGTGGAGGGATCAAGAGAATGCGATGAAAAGTCGGAATCGATGGTGTATCAAATCATGATGGGAATTCTAAGATCTATTGAAAATGATAACGAAATAAAAAATGTGAAAAATAAAACTACGATTAACCTAGGTTAAAAATAAGAAAAAGAAAGACAGATCTCACCTTAGGAGTGGAAAAGACCGTGATCGCCTCGATGAAGGCCGACTCACTGTCACCGGACGGCTCAGAGTCTAGAAACCCTTCTATGACAAGATATGTCTCGGAGAATAGGCTCCTCCCACCAAAGATTGATAAAGTTGAAATGAGGGAGAGATAGCCATATTAATAGATAAACAATGGAGTTTGATTTTTTCTTGAAATTTTGAATGAAGATAAGAGATAAGAGAAAAAATTTGAAAAGAGATAAAGTTAACATTATTTACAAAAATTATTTTTTTGTATTTTCATCACTTTATTAAATTGAATAATAAATGTTACTTTTTTTATGAGGGCTATTTAAGAATAGCAAGTATATACATATACTATATACATATGGTACATTATATACATAGCTAAATCAGGAAATTAGTTTTTTTTGTTTTAAATTTTTATTTTTTATTTTTATTTTAAAAAAGTAATTAAAATATTAAAAAATATTTACAAATACAATATGTACAAATAAATGATAAAATTGCATAAACCACCTAAGAAAACTGACTTTTCAACGGTAACTCCAAAGATTATGAAATCACAACCATTTTAAAGACAATTTAATTTAGAATACAATGGAAGAGAGTTTGGTTGGATTTGAGTTCATATGAAGTTGGAATTGGTCTTTCAATTATCACTTGTTGGCTTTTTTGGATGTGGTTACTTTTATTCTGTACATGATTTTATTTTGGAAACATTTTTATTATTTAGGAAACATTTTTATTTACATTTGTTTTGAAAATTATGTATTTTGAGGTCAATGTATGTACAAATAAAATAGTGTAAATATACAAATATTTCCAAGACATACATATTTTTTGGATTTTCTGATTAAGGACCCTATCTCCCCCTACTTTATTCCTGGTCGATCAAATCAAGTCTTGACCTTTGATGCATACCCATTCATCACTCTTTATTCTTATATTTTAGCTACAAAAACCTTTGCAGATACATGTAGATAGGTGTAAATACAAATAATTAGCAAAAGGCATGCATTGTGTAAAAAACTAATAATTAGCATGTTTTTGTGCTAAAATAAAAGAATAAAGAACAAAAAGAAAAAGATGGAAATATTTAGAATAAATATTGACTGACCTAATCCCAAGGGAGGGCTCAGCATGGGCCTGACCGCATAAAAGCCAAAGTAGAGGGAGATAGGGGCTCATGTATGTAAATATTTTTGTAAATAGAATAAATATATTTTCCTCTTAAAAATAGAATAAAATGGGCTTGTAAATACTTGTATATATTTGTAAATATAAAAGCAAGATAAAAATAGGAAAATCAAAAAGAAAATAAAAATAGATCCCTTGTGTATATTCCCCATGTATATAGTCCACTCACCCTATAAATAAATAAAATTAATTTCTATAAAATATGTATATATTCTATATTTTATGATATAAATAAATAAAATATAAAATGAGAATAAAAATGCACAAAAATAACAAATTATAAATAAAAAATAAAAAACCCTACATTGTATATATACTTATATATAGCATAAAGTGTAAATATCTTACTTTTATTTTGAAAAATTAATTAAAAATCACCAAAAAATAGAAAAAATAAAAACAAAAATATTTCATGTTTTGAGTTTTTAATAAATCGGCCATTTACTATTTTAAATTGCATTTCTAAATCATTTACACGTGGCCCGTTCTCATTGGTCCACGGGGGTTGTTGACCGCCCGGTCAACTCCCCCTGTGGACCACTTCCCACGGGCTTTGGATGCCCGACCCGATTTCTCCTAATTCTAGCATCCAAACCCTATCATAGCACACCTAAACCCAGGGTGCTAATCACTCTCCTATGGTCCGGGACCCTCGCCCGATCTTTAGACTAGGGATCCGTGCTCCATCGAACCGGACCCGAGCCATCCTTCTCGGACCCTCCTCCATATAAAGTCCCAGCTCCGCCACCTTTTGCTGCATCTTTGAATCATTTGCTCTCCACCCAGTGACCTCCATCGTCTTGGCGAAGGTGACAGCTCGCCCCAGAGGGTGTTGCAGCGAGGAGGGAGCAAGGAGGCCATCGATCCGGTGAGCTTGCGCCGCCGTGCGTCGCCTGGAGGTAGCGCCAGAGCCTCGGGCTACGACGACCCGCGAGGCAAGGACCTAGAGCACAACCTGCTCATCCCTAGTCGATTCCCCCATCCAGGTAGCTTAGATTCTTTCCCTAGTTCCTTAATTTCTAGTTTGCCCCAAACTTCACCGTCGCCGACCATCATCGATTCCGGCCACTCCCACCTTCCATTCGATTATCGGACCGCTTCATCACACTCGCCTTCCTCCTGCGCACGTTCTACGCCCCTCCGTTCAACCCAGCTCGCACAGGAGCTGGGGATTCGAGCTCCTCCGTCCACCCCTCGTCGGCGCTCGACCGCCCCGCCTCACCGACCACCGTCACCCCTCCTAACGGGGTCGAGGCAGTATGCCCTCGACCCGCGAGTTTGCTGGTGCACTTTGCAGGTACATCCGAGCCCATCTGAGGGCTTGGACCATCTAGTCCAGCATCCTCACATCCGCCGGACTCGCCAGAGCTTCTCGGAGCTCCATTGAGTTATCGGAGGTCACCATTGGATGCAGAAGGCCACATCAGTTCATCTCCGATCATCAGGGCCTCGCGAGGAGGCCGGGAGCGCACGCAGCGGGCCGGCAAAGGTCGCCGGCCATCAGTTCTTCCTCGACCTCCAGATACCGTCGGATCCTCTTCGACCTCCAGTTCGCATCTCAGTCGTTCATCTGAGGAGGCACCGTCAACGTCAGATCCTTGGAGGAGCGATCCACACCGTTTGTTCGTCGAGGTTTAGCCACAATGCCTCTCCACCGTTTGATCTCCCACGTGGCGACACCTTGGCCGTTCGATCAACCCGAGGGATATCAGCGTTGGGCGCCACCCATTCCCAGCCGTTCATCAGCACACGTGGCGCCCGTCCGACGGCCTACTTAATAAAGGGTAATTTGTCCCTCAGGCCCTTAGTTTTAGTCATTTTCATTTCAGTCCTATAAATATTTGTTGCATTTTATTTACATTGGTACTTTTGCACTTTGGACCCTGTCTGTTTCTATATTTGCCTGCATGCCCCTGTTTGTAGTGTAGCACGTGCATCGACACGTGCCTTGTTAGGTAATTTGCATATTTAGCTATGTAGTTCTTGAATGTTACTTAATGAATGAATCTTTTTAGATATTTGCATTCATACCCTTGTGCATGGTTTATTTGTGCATGTGCGTTTATTTGTGGGTAATTTACAATCAGGTCCTTGGACTTTTGGTACCTATTACCAATTAGTCCCAGAACCTTGTTTTGTTTGCAATTAGGTCCCTGAGTGCCCCAGACATGCGCCGCGCGCGTGATTTCTTGGGAATTTTGCACCGGACCCCCTGGAACTTTAGGTAATTACGTACAGGTAAAATATCAAACTTACTCCAAATTCAATGAAAATTGGATACATGGCTCCTACCATGTTGTAAAATTTTCTAGAATTTTTGGAGACATTTTTGTTTTTATTTGATATTTTTAAAAATTAAAAAACAGCTTTTTTCTTTACTGTTTGACTTGTAAAATCACAAAAAAATATTAAAACTCATCCAAAAATTATAAAAAATAGCTACTATTTAGTTTGCCTTAATTGATTTTCTGACCAAATTTGGTCATTTTTCATCATATAAAACTCATAAAAAATGCAAAATACTAAAAACCTCATAAAAATTCTAATAAATAATCTAAAACTCTAAAAATAATAATTCTAGTGCCTTAATTTTCCTTAAACTTTCTAGTTTATAGGAAAATTACCTCCAGGAGCTAAATAGGCCCTTTTGCATTTTAAATTGGCCTTTTACTCCTAACTGGACAGTACCTTCATTTCCCTGTCTTGTTTTATTTTTAGAAAATTAAATAAAAATCAGAAAAATCCCAAAAATTAAACAAAAATAGTAAAAATTTTAAAATACACAAAAACATTTTTAGTTGAATTTTTGATTGATTTTTAATGCATTAAAGAAAGTGTTGTGTTGGCTTATTCCTTTGTTTTCCTTATTTTCTTATTTAATTAAAAATCCAAAAAATTATAAAAAATTAAAAATCCACCAAAAACATTTTGATTTTATTTTATTTTTAGACTACTTCGTAGGCCGCGAGGCCATTACGTGCTCCTTGTGTTCGACCCTGGTCGCTATACCAGGTTAATATAATAGCAGGACCGCTTCGTGTATTTGATTGATTTTTATCGGATTTGGTGGTCTCCTTTTTCTCGACTGACCACGCTTGATTATTTGGGTCGCAACGACCATCGATGACCTTTTACCCGAGTGATCAGGCGTGTCATCAGAATGGCGTCGTTGCCGGGAAGCACGGCTTAGTAGTTTTTAGTTTCGCTTTATTTTCTTTTTCGCGGCTTTCCGCGGCTCTTTCAGAGTCTGCAGCTTTTCGCGACTTTTTGTTTTTCTTTCATTTTTGTTTTTGTTTTGTTTGATTTTTTGTCTTTTATTTTTGTTTTTGTTTGATTTCTGTTTGTTTATTTATTTGTCATTTTGTACATATACCCATGTTTTATTTCATTTATTTTTCCTACACTTATTTGATTATTTTATTCTTGGTTTGACCCTTTGTTTCTTTCTTGCGAGGGCCCGAGGACCGATGCGGCAGCTTTCGAGAAGCCGGCGCAACCGCAAGACTCGGAGGCGGCTCCCTTCTGCACGGAGCCATAGGAGAGCGCGAGAGAGAGACTGAGTGGGATAGGCTTAGAGTAGGGTTAGCTTAGGTTTTATTTTCAGTCATTTGATTATTGTAATAATACAGGGACAGACTCAGACACTGTGGACTTGGCTTGTGTAGCGGGTCTGTTTCGCCGAGCACCGGTGTGCTCGGGGGACCCTTAAGATTTTTCGCGGCTTTTTTGCGGTTTTGCTTTCTTCGCTGCCTTTTACGTTTTACGCGGTTTTTCTCAAGCCCCTAGATTTAGGATTTTCTGCTTGACTGTGCCGTAATTAGTAGGATCCCCACACTTAATTGATTGCCTGTTCCTATAGTTCGTAATTGGACCTACTAATAACTCATTAATAAAAATAACTAACACACGCCCTTCGTAGCCTACGTGCCGTAGCCTGCCCTGCAAAGCGCTGCTCCTGAACCTGATGTATCGGGAGGAGGAGGGGTAGGCCGAGACTGGACCTTTGGCTTGAAGGATCGGTGACCAGTTAGACGGTTCTTCGAGTAGAATTGCCTGTTTAGGACTCGGTTTTCACCGCTGCACCATATAGCTAGTTTCTTTCAGTCTTTACATTTCTGCGCGGATCACTTTGCATGTAGAATGCTGGAGACAGGTACACATTTCTATCTTTGCATGCATCATTGATTTCTTCGCGCATCGGCTTTTTCGTCTTCTCCCTCTGTTTTTGACTTAATAATAAGGAGAACCGAAAAATTCGTTAGGCCTTTGTTTTTATTGAAAAATATTAAAAAGAAAAACAATAAAATTGGGACTGTTTAAGCTATTGACCCTAAAAGACACCTGATCTAAAAATTTGTCTTGGGGAGAGCAACCCCCTCATTGTTAGGTTTGCTTGTGTGAGAGAGTGACCCGTACACTAGGTAGAGCCCTCCGGTGCTATTCCCGACTGATTACCGACTCTTCCGTACGGGCCAGTCGGTTGGGGTAGCATCGGGTATCCCAGCAGGTCACGTAATCGCTCTGATAGATTGATTGTTCACCATAATAAAATAGACAAGATAACTTGACCGAACCTTTACGGTCTTCAGCTCGCGTTGCGTTGGTGAACAGAGGGGTTTGTATTCTGATCATAGTTTCTCCAGATCCCATCCGCCTTACTCGCCAGATCACGATGATGGGTAGACGATCTCTTAGGCAGCCTCTGGCTGCACCGCTTTCGGGCACGTCTGCCCGATCATCTAGGTTGGCCCGCGAGAGCCGAGACCAGCTCTCCGAGCCCGAGTATGATTCCTCCATGTTCCCCCTCGATGCCCTTTCTTTCGGTTCCGAGAGACCAGTGCCAGAGGAGAGATTATCAGATTTATCGGCACCTGAGTTCGGATCATTTGATTTTGCAGACGCCATGGCCGGCAGTTCTGATGATCGCAGCAGAGGAGAGCACTTTGTGTTGGACCAGGATGCTATCAACTCCACCCTGATCGCCTCCCTCGAGACAGTCCAGCAGCAGTTGAGGGATCAAGGAGCGTTCATGCTTGATATGAGGAGGGAGATGGAGCAGATGGGAGCATAGAGAGAGCAGAGGAGAGACGGGCCGAGGATCCCGGATGATGCTGATGCAGCAGCCGCAGTAGCAGCCGCAGCCGCGGTAGGAGGAGCACCGAGATCGATGCGGGAGTTGCACAACCCCGTATCGACACTGATGCATCATTGGGTCGTACTTCCAGCGATCGTGGGGGACTTCAAGTTCCCCCCAAACACCTTGCTGCTTCTCCTCCGCTTCCACGGGCTCGCCACTGAGGAGCCCCATCTCCACCTCCAGGAGTTCCTCATGATTTGCAGCACTGTCCACGATCGTCAAGTGGACCAGGATACGATTCGGATGATTGCCTTCCCCTTTTCCTTGGCAGACAGAGCAGCCACCTGGCTGAAGCATTTGGGGAAGTTTGTTTACACTTGGGAGCAGCTCCACACCGAGTACTTACACAAGTACTATCCACTCAGGCGGACCAATGCAGCGAGAGCCCTCATCAGCAACTTCTCCATGATCCCCAACGAGCAATTCCTTGAGGCATGGGAGAGGTTCCGTGAGCTAACTGATCGATGCCCGCACCACGACATTTCGAAGCCCAACCTTGTGCAGAGCTTTTTCAGCGGGCTGACACCAGAGCTCCAGGGCTTGGTGAATGCTTCTTGTGGCGGGTCTTACTTCGCCAAGGATCATGACCTGGTCTGGGCCATCTACGAGGAGATGGTCGAGAACTATATGGTGATGTCTCAGACCAGGTTGTATACTCAGGGCAGACACCAGCAGCAGCCAGGACCCGTGTAGTACTAGAGGATAGCACGGGTCGATGTCGGTCCATCCAGTTCGTCCGCAGTAGCAGCAGCACAGGCAGAGTCATCCGCTGCGGATATGGGGATTATCAGCGAGAAGTTGGATGGGATGGAGCTGATTGAGAAGAAGCAGTGCTAGGGCGTCACTCAGATGGAGCATATGGCACCGATTTTGAGCGATATGAAGACCCAGCTCATGTGTCTCCAGGAGGCATAGACGGCTTCACAGCCCCGTCTTCAGTCACGAGGCGATACCGGCGGCAGCAACAGCTCGTTCCAGCGCTCTAGCTCACACCAGCAGCCTAGACAGGTTCACCTTGTACAGGAGGAGCCGTACCAGCAGCCGCAGCCCACCTACCAGTCACCACCATCTCCAGACTTGCAGATGGTGGTATATCAGCCGGATCAGCCTTTGGCAGTGCTACCGCCACCCCATTACGATGCAGAGCCGTTGATGGTTGTCAACGGGATTTGGTATGACCGCCCTCAGCCTGGTATCCGACGGGACCATCCCGGATTCAGGTGGGGGAACGGAGGTGCCCATCCCCAGCAGCAGCCATCTGGTCAGGGAGGCCAGTACAGCCAGCAGAGAGATCACCAGCCGCAGCAGCAGCCCCCAGTGCACCCACCACCACAGCAGCAACAGTCATCCAACGTTCCTCGTCCCTATCACCAGGGATAGTCTTAAAGGCATGAGCAGCAGCCTCATCAACAACAGCATCCACCCGCTTACCCCTCTCACCACCAGCAGCACCAGTTCCAGCAGCCTCATTACTAGAGAGGCTACCTGTCGGGCTCTCATGGTCCACCTTACGAGAGCCCCGCCTTGGACGATATAGCCCGCCTCCTCACGGATCAGCAGGCTACTTTCAGACGGGAGATGGACAAGTTCCACAGGAGATGCGGGACATTGTGAGAGGGAAGGCCGCTATCCCTGCCCAGATCGAGCCGAACCCCAACAGCCTGAAGCAGAAGTCTGAGCAGGTAGCTTACACTGAGTATGCCACTCCTAGTGATCCATTTGATGATATGTCTTTAGACCTTTTTGATGCTGATTTTGTCACACTTAGGAGCGGTAGGACACCAGCAGGCGGCGCCTCATCTGAGCGACGTCAGGAGGATACACTTAGAGTGCCAGATGAGGAGGAGGAGAGCGGTACTAAGGACGCTCGAGATGATGACGGTGGTACTGATTCCACCAAGGATGCTGATTCCACAGGCGGTGTTGAGGCTGCCATTTCACCAGTTCGAGGAGGTGGTACTGATGCCACCCTTGATGCCGAGGCAGAGTGCGGTACTGAGGCCGCGGGACGTCCAGTTGATCCAGCCAGTGGTGGTACTGAGGCCACCGGTGTTCATTCTGAGATAGATGTAGTTTTTCCTCATTCTGATGTATCTCAGAACCATGTTGTGAATAAAGGAAAAGGTTTGGTTTTTTCTGGTCCTACTGTGGTGCTTGATGTATGTGAGGATCCGGCCGTTGAGCTGTCTAGACCTTTTCCTAGTCCTTCATCTGAGAAGGACCCAGCGATCCCCTTCCCTAGAGCCCTTCAGATTGGGAAGGGGAAGAAAAGAGAAAATCTGAAAAAAAGAGAGCATGAGGAGTTCAGCCAGAACATGATTGATAGATTCCACATACAGCTGACCCTTCAGGAGGCTTTGCAGCACATCGCCCTTCTTCAGCGTTCGTTGAGAGACAGGACTACAGTCAAGAGGAGGAGGACGAACCACCACTCAGAGATCCATGTGCTAACGAAAGCCACGTGCTTCGTGATTCAGAACCGCCTGCCAGCCAAGAGGCCAGATTCAGGAGCCCCTTATGTCAAGTGTCACATTAGAGAGCAGAGGTTCGACCGGACTCTATTAGATAGCGGATCGTCTATCAACCTCCTTCCGGCAGCCCTCCTCGACCGCTTCGAGTTGGGCACTCTTAGACAGAGCAGGACAGTCCTTCACTTTGCTGATCGATCTATCAAGAGGCCGAATGGGTTTTGCGAGACGTTGTCGTCACTATTCAGGGCCTGCAATTCCCCGTGGACTTCATAGTGTTGGACATGGAGATCCCTGATTCAGTGACCAATACCCCCATCATTCTCGGTCATCCGTTCTTGGCCACAGCCAAGGCGGTGACTGACCATGATAGCGGGAAGGTATACTTTCACGTCGAGGGCGAAAGTGTACAAATAGAGACGGTCGAGGACAGCAGAGCCAGAGACAGATCATGCTCAGAGACCACGTCAGATACAGAGCAGCTGACAGATGCCGGGCTAGACATCCACCAGGACTTTGACTTTGTGATCACAGACGACGAGGCAGCATGGGCAGACCCTGCAGCACCAGCCATCCTCTTATTTTCAGACACCGCTGATGCAGAGATGACAGCAGAGGAGAGCTTGGAGAGCACATTCCTGGTTCAGGATGCTTCAGTGGCAGTAGAGCCGGTTCTCGACCGCAACACAGAGTTTAGAGATAATGGTGGTACTGAGGCCACCTTGTGTGACGGTGGTGCTGATGCCACCTTTTGTGATGTAGATCCCTCGGATTCAGAGTCTGATTGGGCAGATTACGAGGATCACATGCCAGACTTGAGTTCCACAGAGCCTACAGCTGAGGAGGAGGTAGATGCCGAGCAGATCAGAGACAGTTCAGTTGAGCAGCCTTCTGCAGATCCAGTTTGCAAGAGTATGTTCTCATTCTCCCTAGCAGATTTGGCAGCATACACGCGGCTTCTTTCGGAGCCAGATCCACCAGCACCCAGCTGTCCAGAGCTGAAGCAGCTCCCTACTTCGTTGAAGTATCGATTCCTTGCGGGTGAGCCTGAGATGTACCCAGTCATCATCTCCGCCGATTTGACTGGAGAGCAAGAATCCCGTTTGATGGGGGTTCTTGAAAAGAACCGCAAGGCAATCGGATGGAGCGTAGCAGATCTCCATGGGATTAGTCCAGCCTTGTGCTCCCACCATATCTATCTTGAGGAGGGGGCGAAGCCGTCGCGTGAGTTCCAGCGGCGGCTGAACCCCAACCTGAGAGAGGTCGTCATGAAGGAAATCTCGAAATGGTGGAGCATAGATTTTATTTATCCCATTTCCGACTCCAAGTGGGTCAGCCCCTTGCATGTGGTGCCCATGAAGACGGGCATCACAACTGTGATCAGTGAGTCGGGAGAGGATATTGCTACACGAGTACCCACTTCTTGGCGGGTCTGCATTGACTACAGGAGACTCAACCAGGCCACCAAGAAGGACCATTTCCCCCTGCCTTTTATTGACCAGATCATTGAGAGACTGGCAAGGAAGAGCCATTACTGTTTCCTGGATGGGTACTCGGGCTACAACCAGGTGGCCATCGCTCCTGAGGACCAGGAGCAGACCACCTTTACCTGTCCCTTCGGCACATACGCCTTCCGACGCATGCCATTTGGGCTATGCAATGCCCCTGCGACTTTTCAGAGATGCATGCTGTCGATCGTTTCGGACATGGTAGGGGAGTGTTTGGAGGTCTTCATGGATGATTTCTCGGTTTACGGTGACGGATTCGACTCCTGTCTTGACTGCCTAGACCGAGTACTCCAGCGATGTATAGAGGTTCACTTGGTGCTATCTTGGGAGAAGAGTCACTTCATGGTGACTCAAGGGACGGTGCTTGGCCATATCATCTCCAACAGGGGCATGGAGGTTGATCCGGCCAAGGTTGATGTCATTAGAAAACTCGCACCGCCGTCCAACTTGAGGCAGCTACGGTCATTCTTGGGGCACGCCGGTTTATACCGACGATTTATTCATGAGTTCAGCAGGATTGCCCAGCCGTTGACTGACCTCTTGACGAAAGACACCGAGTTCCTTGTCGATGACAAGTGTCTTTTGTCCTTCGATACTCTCAAGCAGTGTGTTATTGAGGCTCCTGTTCTCCAGCCGCCTGATTGGTCTCTCCCAATCGAGATCATAACGGATGCCTCCGATTTTGCCGTGGGGGCCGTGCTGGGACAGAGGAGGGATGGAGTCCCCTTTGCTATCCACTACGCTAGCCACACATTGGATTCCGCGCAGCGGAATTATACCGTCATAGAGAAAGAAATGCTAGCCGTAGTATTCGCCCTAGATAAGTTCAGATCTTACATCATTGGATCTAGAGTGACCTTGTACACTGATCACACCGCTATCCGATACCTCATGGAAAAGAAGTATGCCAAGGCCAGATTGACTAGATGGATCCTTCTACTCCAGGAGTTCGACATTGAGATCAAGGATAAGCTTGGAGTCAAGAATGTGGTGGCGGATCATCTCTCCCGTTTAGATCAGCCTGAGGAGTCCGAGCATATTGATCCCATTTGTGAGACCTTCCCGGATGAGGCGATCCTTGCTATCGCCTCACTCCCGTGGTATGCCGATATTGTGAACTTTCTCGTTGTTGGGAAAGTCCCACAAGATTGGCCCAGGCAGAGGCTTGAGACCTTCCTTGCGAAGGCCAAGTCCTACCACTGAGAGGATCCCATCCTTTACCACGAAGGAGGGGATAGCGTCTGGCATCGGTGCATTCCTCAGGTGGAGCACCATAGCGTCCTCACTTATTGCCACAAGCTTGAGGCAGGAGGACATCATTATGGGAGAAGAACGGCGCAAAAAGTGCTCCAATCCGGCTTGTGATGGCCTACCCTCTTCAAGGACTCTGATGAGTTTGTGAAGAGGTGTACTGACTATCAGAGGATGGGCACTTGTGGACAGCGTGATATGATGCCGATGCAGCCCATTCACTTCTGTGAGGTTTTTGACGCATGGGGCATCGATTTCATGGGTCCATTCCTTAAGAGTCAGGGATTCGAGTACATTCTGCTTGCCGTTGATTATGTTAGTCGTTGGTTGAGGCTATCCCCTCCCGAGCCGCTGATGCGAGGACAGTTTGCAGATTCTTGAGGAAGCACATCATCATGCAGTTCGGGGTACCTCGAGTATTGATTTCAGATGGGGGGTCTCATTTCATCAACAACCAGGTGAAGGCCCTTGTAGCGAGTTCGGTATAGACCATCGTGTTGCTACACCTTACCATCCACAGACGAATGGTCTAGCCGAGGTGTCGAACAAGGAGATCAAGACTATATTGCAGAAAGTCGTCCGCCATGACCGAAAGGATTGGTCACAGCTTTTGGACTCTGTCTTGTGGGCATATAGGACGTCTTTCAAGACACCATTGGGCACATCTCCCTTTCGCCTCGTATATGGCAAGCCGTGCCATTTGCCTGTTGAGTTGAGACACAGGTCACTTTGGGCATTCACTGAGATACTTATAGATCCTTATGGTGTAGGAGACCAGAGGAGGGCAGAGTTAGCAGCCCTAGAGGAGTTGAGAGATACCGCCTTCTCAAACAGCCTACAATATAAGGAGAGAGTGAAGGAGTGGCATGATTCTCACATCAGCCACAAGCATTTTGAGCCTGGACAGAGAGTATGGCTGTTTGATGCGAGGCTTCGTTTATTTCCAGGGAAGCTACAGAGCAAGTGGAAGGGACCCTACTTGGTGAGAAAGGTACACGACAACGGTAGCATTGATATATCTGAGTTGTCTTCTGAGAGTACCTTTCGAGTGAACGGCCAGCGGCTCAAGCCATTTCTAGATCATGAGCCGTGGGTCGTTGATGTTGCCCCTATTCATTTCGTGTGAGATGTGGTCTTTGACTCACATCTAATGCATCTCACGCCAGATTTTCACTGATCTTCCGACCTGTATAGATCCAGATGTCCATATCATCACATTCTTTAGTCTCACATCTCGTTTGTCATCTTTGATTATGCAATACTTAGGGTGCACTTTGCCCTAAGTATAGGGGGGATGTGAGACCTTTGGGTATTTCTTTTGTTTCCTTCTACCCCTGTTTTTGTTGCCTATACTTAGGGATATTTTACCCTAAGTATAGGGGGGGTAGACCTTGTACATTCTCCACTCGATTTTTCCTTAGTGTACAGCCTGCTATACTTAGGATTACTTGATCCTAAGTATAGGGGGAAGACCCGAGACCCTCTCGACTTTCTATTTCATTTTTTCGTCTTTGTATATAGCCTTCCTTTTCACTACCCTATACCTAGCACGAGTTATGTCTTCTTCATCGCTCTTGACTCTGAGGACATCGTTCGAGCTAAGTATAGGGGTGTGTGTATATATTTCATATATACTTTAGCCATAACTCGTACTTTGTGTGAATGTGTAAATAAATAAAATGGCTAAAAACCCTAAAAATCGCAAAAATTAAAAATTTTTCATGTACATAAACCTTCTTTTATTTGCACATAAATATCTAGTGTACAGATTATTTTTGTAAAAATATTTTCAAAAATCGATTGTGTAAAGTTTGTGTAAATATTTTCTTCAATTATGTATATAGTACAAAATTTTTCCAAAATGTTTTGAAAATCAAAAGTTTGCAAAAATCTTGTGTAAATGTATGTAAATACTTTTGCAAAACTTGCACTTCATGCATCATCCATTCATGATTTCAAAACATTTTTCAAAAATTTTGCATGTTTGTAAAATTTGTGTAAATAGCATCTTTTGTACATATGTATATAGTTTTTCTGGATGATAGTTGACATATAAACTAGCCTGGAATCAAATTGAGAAATGGAGCTTGATTAAGATCTTAATCCCCCTAATTTCTAAGAGGAACCTTATAGGGCATAGGTTTAAGGCTTTTCAGGTCCATGGTGACTTAATTCTTTGAGTCCACTAGGCTATGATCACATGTCATCTCAATGAGCCTAAGTAGAGCACTTAACAACAACACATGACTCATATAGACAATGTCTTTACTTGGACACCAGCACTTTGCACCGAGCTCTCTACGGATGAGGTGGTGAGGAGGCAGTCTTCCTTGACCTGGGGTAGCATATGAGGGTAGTACTTCTAGGCGGAACCTCTCCAATTCTTGTAGTGAAGGAAGTGCGTCTCAACTTGGTATGGTTGCCATGAGGTCTAATGACGAGAGTTGTGGGTTGCAATAAAGCTTCAAAAGAGGGATAGTCTACTGGCTCAAGAGGAAAAACTCCTTGTATATATGCTGCACATGTATATGTTGTATAGATGCACTTGAAAAAAATGCAAAAAGAAAATAACTCCAAAAAAGTGGTGGGTCTGATAGAAAATGATAATCCCACCGGAGTATGTATATAGAGTGTAATAAGCAAAGCTTGAGATTCATGTCCCACCTTATGTAGCTTGCAGCAGGGAGACTTGGCTACACTGGTCAAGCTCCCAAGGGTACATGGATACACTAGCTATGACCCATTCTCTTCTTCCTCCTCTTCTTGAGCCAGTTGAACTTGAACTTAGAAGGGAATACCCCGCTCCTCGAGGAAAGAGTGGCCAGATTGAGGTCATAGAGTTACCTTGTTGGGGAGGGTTGTCAAGTTGCCATTTCTGAGGTAGAGAGCTTATACCTCACATTCACAGGACAAGGAAAGATTCATGGTCTTCAGGGTTTGTGTTTGATGACTTGTTCTGATCTGGATTATTGAGGAGTCTTAACTATAGATTAGTGGAACTTAGAGGCTATTGAGTTTTAAGTTTAAGTCCAAATAAGGTTCCGACACATTAATAATCCAAAGATCTGATCGAGCTCCATACCTCAATTTAATGAAGGCAAGTTTAATAATCAACCTTGGTCCATGTACATTCTCTTTTTCTTTTTCTTTCTTTCTTTTTCACTTCTTTTTCAAATAAGTGTTTGCTAAGGGACTAGCAAAGTTAAGTATAGGGGGGTTATGAATACCCATTCATCACTCTTTATTCTTATATTTTAGCTACAAAAACCTTTGCAGATACATGTAGATAGGTGTAAATACAAATAATTAGCAAAAGGCATGCATTGTGTAAAAACTAATAATTAGCATGTTTTTGTGCTAAAATAAAAGAATAAAGAACAAAAAAAAAAGAGGGAAATATTTAGAATAAATATTGAGTGACCTAATCCCAAGGGAGGGCTCAGCATGGGCCTGGCCGCATAAAAGCTAAAGTAGAGGGAGATAGGGGCTCATGTATGTAAATATTTTTGTAAATAGAATAAATATACTTTCCTCTAAAAAAAATAGAATAAAATGGGCTTGTAAATACTTGTATATATTTGTAAATATAAAAGCAAGATAAAAATAGGAAAATCAAAAAGAAAATAAAAATAGATCCCTTGTGTATATTCACCAAGTATATAGTCCACTCACCCTATAAATAAATAAAATTAATTCTATAAAATTTGTAAATATTCTATATTTTATGATATAAATAAATAAAATATAAAATGGGAATAAAAATGCACAAAAATAACAAATTAAAAATAAAAAATAAAAACCCTACATTGTATATATACCTATATATAACATAAAGTGTAAATATCTTTTTTTATTTTGAAAAATTAATTAAAAATCACCAAAAAAATAGAAAAAATTAAAACAAAAATATTTCATGTTTTGAGTTTTTAATAAATCGGCCATTTACTATTTTAAATTGCATTTCTAAATCATTTACACGTGGCCTGTTCTCATTGGTCCACGGGGGTTGTTGACCGCCCGGTCAACTCCCCCCTGTGGACCACTTCCCACGGGCTTTGGATGCCCGACCCGATTTCTCCTAATTCTAGCATCCAAACCCAGTCATAGCACACCTAAACCAAGGGTCCTAATCACTCTCCTATGGTCCAGGAGCCTCGCCCGATCTTCAGCCTAGGGATCCGTGCTCCATCGAGCCGGACCCGAGCCATCCTTCCCGGACCCTCCTCCATATAAATTCCCAGCTCCGCCACCTTTTGCTGCATCTTTGGATCATTTGCTCTCCACCTAGTGACCTCCATCGTCTTGGCGAAGGTGACGGCTCGCCCCAGAGGGTGTTGCAGCGAGGAGGGAGCAAGGAGGCCATCGATCCGGCGAGCTTGCGCCGCCGTGCGCCGCTTGGAGGTAGCGCCAGAGCCTCGGGCTACGACGACCCGCGAGGCAAGGACCTAGAGCACCAGCTGCTCATCCCCAGTCGATTCCCCATCCAGGTAGCTTAGATTCTTTCCCTAGTTCCTTAATTTCTAGTTTGCCCCAAACTTCACCGTCGCCGACCATCATCGATTCCGGCCACTCCCACCTTCCATTCGATCATCGGACCGCTTCATCACACTCGCTTCCTCCCGCGCACGTTCGACGCCCCTCCGTTCAACCCAGCTCACACAGGAGCTGGGGATTCGAGCTCCTCCGTCCACCCCTCACCGGAGCTCGACCGCCCCGCCTCACCGACCACCGTCACCCCTCCTAACGGGGTCGAGGTAGTTTGCCCTGGACCTGCGAGTTTGCTGGTGCGCTTTGCAGGTACATCCGAGCCCATCTGAGGGCTTGGACCATCTGGTCCAGCAGCCTCGCCTCCGCCGGACTCGCCAGAGCTTCTCGGAGCTCCATTGAGTCATCGGAGGTCACCATTGGACGTGGAAGGCCACAGTAGTTCATCTCCGATCATCAGGGCCTCGCGAGGAGGCCGGGAGCGCACGCAGCGGGCTGGCGAAGGTCGCCGGCCATCTGTTCTTCCTCGACCTCCAGATACCGTCGGATCCTCTTCGACCTCCAGTTCGCATCTCAGTCGTTCATCTGAGGAGGCACCGTCATGGTCAGATCCTTGGAGGAGCGATCCGCACCGTTCATTCGCTGAGGTTTAGCCACAGCGCCTCTCCACCGTTTGATCTCCCACGCCGCGACACCTTGGCCGTTCGATCAACCCGAGGGATATTAGCATTGGGCGCCACCCATTCCCAGCCGTTCATCAGCACACGTGGCGCCCATCCGACGGCCTACTTAATAAAGGGTAATTTGTCCCTTAGGCCCTTAGTTTTAGTCCTTTTTGTTTCTGTCTTGTAAATATTTGTTGCATTTTATTTAAGTTGGTACTTTTGCACTTTGGGCCCTGTCTGTTTCTATATTTGCATGCATGCCCCTGTTTGTAGTGTAGCACGTGCATCGACACGTGCCTTGTTGGGTAATTTGCATATTTAGCTCTATAGTTCTGGAATGTTACTTAATGAATCAATCTTTTTAGATATTTGCATTCATACCCCTATGCGTGGTTTATTTGTGCATGTGTGTTTATTTGTGGGTAATTTACAATCAGGTCCTTGGACTTTTGGTACCTGTTACCAATTAGTCCCAAAACCTTATTTTGTTTGTAATGAGGTCCCTGAGTGCCCCAGACACGCGCCGCGCGCGTGATTTCTTGGGAATTTTGCACCGGACCCCCTGGAACTTTGGGTAATTACGTATAGGTCCCTGTGCATTGTACCTAGGTTTTAATTTTAAATAAAATATCAAACTTATTCCAAATTCAATGAAAATTGGACACATGGCTCCTATCATGTTGTAAAATTTTCTAGAATTTTTGGAGACATTTTTGTTTTTATTTGAGATTTTTAAAAATTCAAAAACAGCCTTCTTTTTTACTGTTTGACTTGAAAAATCACAAAAAAATATTAAAACTCATCCAAAAATTATAAAAAAATTAGATATTGTTTAGTTTTTCTTGATTGATTTTCCGACCAAGTTTGGTCATTTTTGATCATATAAAACTCATAAAAATTACAAAATACTAAAAACCTCATAAAGATTCTAATAAATAATCTAAAACTCTAAAAATAATAATTCTGGTGCCTTAATTTTCCTTAGGCTTTCTAGTTTATAGGAAAATTACTCCAGGAGCTAAATAGGCCTTTAGCATTTTAAATTAGCCTTTTACTCCTGACTGGACAGTACCTTCATTTCCTTGTCTTGTTTTATTTTTAGAAAATTAATTAAAAATCAGAAAAATCCCAAAAATTAACCAAAAACGGTAAAAATTATAAAATACTAAAAAACATTTTTAGTTGAATTTTTGGTTGATTTTTAATGCATTAAATAAATTGTTGTGTTGGCTTATTCCTTTGTTACCCTTATTTTCTTATTTAATTAAAAATCCAAAAAATTATAAAAATTAAAAATCCACCAAAAACATTTTGATTTTATTTTATTTTTAGACTACTTCGTAGGCCGCGGGGCCATTACGTGCTCCTTGTGTTCGACCCTGGTCGCTATACCAGGTTAATATAATAGCAGGATCACTTCGTGTATTTGATTGATTTTTATCGGATTTGGTGGTCTCCTTTTTCTTGACTGACCACGCTTGATTATTTGGGTCGCAACGACCATCGACGACCTTTTACCCGAGTGATCAGGCGTGTCATCAACCTTCTCTCAGGATTGAATGTAGTTACTAATCACTTGGTGTATGCATGTTTGTAATGAAACTTGGAATAGTGACTAATCAGCTTACCTGGCTATTTGGCAAATAACACACGATTAGCACAATTAATACGGGGTTGAGATTTATACATTAATGGCTCTAAGGGCTGGTGGGAGACTGTTGGACTTGTAAGCCCTTGGTGACTCATTAATGCAATAAAGGTTATTGTTTTATCATGTACATCTAAAAGGAAATGAATGATTGTGAATATAATTAATATTATGGTCCCTTTGTACAATTAATGGTATGTACCATGGCCATATTGAATACCATGCAGTTGAGAGGACACATGCAACTGAATTACATATGTGATATTCAATAAAGATCTCTAGTCTGAGAATGAGATGGCAATCTTTTTCTAAAGACTGATTTCCATCCAACATCTTGATGTGGGTCATATGCAGAGAAATGAAAATTTAGAAGTGTTGGAATAATCAAGTCAAAGAGATGACTTGATGAGGTAGAGATAAACTAAGACCTAATTTATAAATGTCACGATCGGGTGCACATCCTTTGACATGAGACAAATATGCATCTATATGCTTTAGTATGCACATTTGGTAGACCAATAAGTTGGTGACCTCACCAAGGTCCATATACCGATACGTTGGTGTGCATATGAATTCATATGAGATGTATGATCTCTTGAAGGAATCATGCATGTCCATAATTGATGAACTAAGAGACATAGCTCACTCATGAGATGATTTGGGGTCAAAATGAATTCCATGCATGGTCGTCTTTTTTATGAAATAAAACATGAATTCGAGATATTACTATATGATTTTGGAAAATATATGATTAATACCGTCATCCGATTATCAAATGAGAAATCTATTGATAAATTCCGAAGAAGATAGTCAAACTGAGGCTTGAACTTCAAATTTATCAAAGTCTTCCAGTGTGAAAGATGAATGAGTATGGAGAATGTTCAGTGTCAATCGTAATAGATCATCTACCATGACACTTCCATTCTAAGGGAGTGATGAAACAGGATGGATTTTAGTGGCTCCATTTAGATATATGATTTGTGATTTAATTGGAATAAATAACAATTCACTTGAATCCAATTACCAATTCCATTTCCATTTTGATATCCAAATGTTGGAAATTAGAAATGGTTCAAGAAACTGGATTCAATTCATAAACATTTTGCTAAAATTACATGAACCTTGAAATTGGATTCATATCCAAACATCAAGTTGCTAAATATGGATAGTATGACCTCCCCGACATTATCTCCAACTATCTGCACTTGTATCTTATGAGTCCTAACTGGATCAAGACTCATACCTATTGATGTCAATGTTGTAATAATTATTATTACTTTTTATTCATAAGGGCAATTTTGTGAATAAGATTCACAAATATAATTCATTAATTAATGTGAATAGTGATACACAATAATTAACATTTGTATGGATATGATTCAGATAAATATTTGTGTAAATATCATTTACATAATAGTTCTCAGGCACGAGATTGTGTGAGTATGATTCACATTATTTTTAGATGTAAATTGGATTTACATTTAGTTTGCACTCATGAATATGACTTATAAACTTTAAGGACTATTTCCATAATTTCTGTAATGTTGATAATAATATTATCAAGTAATTAATCAATAAATAAAAAGCAACAACATTCACTATTTATAGCCAACGTTGGGCGGGTACCATGTTGTACATCGAGGCAACACATTGTTGAGTTTTAATTGTATTAGGACTCAAAAAATGTTTCTTATTTATTGGTAAGTAATTGATATTTATTAGTGATAAAAAAGAGATGTAATACTAATTAAATTAGGACTTGCTCTAAGCCTTGATTGAGAATCCAAGGGATAATAACACACACATGGGACATGTGTTGTAAGTATAAAAGGAGAGAAAAGCTATCTCTTTTAATACTTTTTTGTTGAGTCTCCATCTATCACACACCTCTTCTTATTGCCTTGCTCAATGTCTGGGTTTGTGGGAAGCAACACGATTCATCTCCGAGCATACGAGAGAGATATTTGTAGATCAGACTTAATTTGGGAGGTTTCTTTAGTAGAAACTCACGCTTCAAAGGTAACCTTGATCCATCTCTTATATTCATTACGAATATCAAAATTTACTTTGAAATTTTTTCCTTAGACTTTATATTTTTGAATGCATAAATTATTGTCCTACAATTTCTAGTTCATGCGATGAACTTACATTAATTTAGCAAAAAGTTTGTTAATTTTTCCGTGTTTCTGTAATGTGAAGTGAATAAAATTTTATTTTATTCCTTCATATACATGCAAACATCCTGTGACGGGAGACAGATGTGTTACTATATGTCATAGTATGTACACTAGAGCATATCATTAGGTTGATGACCTACTCGAGGTCTATACACCAGTAAGTAGATGCGCATTCGAGAGCATATGAGTAATATGATCTCTCAAAGGGATCATACATGTTCACTACTAAACTGGAAGACATGAGCTCACTCATGAGATATTAGGACCAACCAAATTCCATTGTTGGTCGTCTTGCTATAAACATGATATGATTTGTAGATATGATATATGCTTTTGGAAAACATATGATCGATACCAACTCCCAATGGTCAAATGAGAAACTTAATGATAAAACCCTAAAGAAGACAATTCAAAAGTGAACAAAACTTTGGCTTTATTCTAGGTCTTCCAGTATGCATGATGTATATGTATTAGGAATACTTGAAAGTGATGTGATCTTAGCCGATTGTATAATCATGATGCTTCCATTCTGAGGGAGTGATGAAACATGTTTGGATTTTAGTAACTCCACTCAGTAGATTAATTATCCAATCTTATTCCAAATGTTGGACATTAATTTGAATATGATTCATATTCAATGTTAAGATTAGATATATTATGTATGAATTGATCAGATATCTCTAAGCAGACTTATAGATCCGCATATGATATTAGATCTTAGTATCCAAGTCACTATACATAGAATATATAGTCGCCATGTCCTTATCTCCAAGTATTCATGGAGAAAACATATTGATCTTGAAAGAGTTCAAGAATAATTCTATTGTTGATAATATAGAGCATTGAAGTAATGATGATTAAATTTGTTTTAATTATCATAAATAATGTGGATATGATTCACATTTATTTGGACACATGGAGAGAGACTTGTAAGATAATTAAGTTGTATTTAATTATCATATATATATATATAATTAATGTGGATAGCACTATCTACTATGAATATATTTGTATTATGAGTATGAGTCATTATATTATAGAGAGTTTAGTTGCAATTATGATTTATAATTTATTAATTTAATGTGAACTGGATTCACGTTATATAATTAAATGTGAATTGGATTCACACTGTATGATTAAATGTAAATGTGATTTACATTTAATATTGGATGGATGAATATGATTCATAACTATAAAGGACATGTATGAAATTGTCACAAAATAAGTTGGAATTATTTTGGTGAAAATTCAAGCAACAAAAGTTGTTGCATTGAGAATCTCATCAACAAGGAAAGAAGAGTCCTCCATTCCTTATACGGAGTGGACGACTACATGGAGAAGGACTCCATGTTGGCCGTCCACCCTAATTTGGAAGGAGGCTCTCCCACTTCCTTATTATTCCAAATCTAGTTAATTTAGTGAAAATTAATTTTATTAGATAATTTCTTAAATTTATTTTGTCTTTTAAATTAATTAAATATTTTTGTAAATTATTGCAACAAAATCTAGACCATTTATTTCAATTAGGAGTGCACTGTAGCCATCCAAAGTTGTATAAAAGAAGTGCTATCCCTAGGCTTTTCTAAACACAAGTTGAAGCAACAAAACTCTCTCTTCATATACACATCTAAACTATCTCTCCTTCAAACCCCAGTGGCCATCCACTCGGGTTTCATAAGAGCTTAACCTTCGTCGCACTAACATTGCGCTTTAGGATCGACTACTTGTGGATCTCCATCTTCTTCAGTACCTTGTATTTGTGAGGAAGACCAACGATTTTGTGAGACAAAATCAGGAGGTTCCACACTCAAATCATCAACTTGTATTGCGGGAAGCACACATCTCATCCACGTGCCCGCAAGTGCTCACTCTGTCAGATCAGACTTGAGACAGGAGGTCATTTCATTTAGAGACACAAGGATCGCGATCACGCAACAAGAGGTAAACCTAATACTTGTTTATGATCAAGATGCAACAACATGGGAATAGTTCTCATTTCATGTAGTTTCATTGAAAAATTTTGATTTCGATTGTCCCTTATGACTAATACGAGTAGTAAACTTAGATCGTATACGATCTCCACGCTTCCGTGGTCTGTGAGGCAAATACCCTCACCCTCACTGCTAACCCAGTGATTCTTTTTTCATTGGTGGTGATTTAGAAACTGAAATGGATAATGTATTCAATCTGGTGGTTTTATATTTCCAACGATGGTTGGAGACTTTATGTTGATGGTTTTATTGCCCGCCAATGATATCCTTTATTAGAACGGTTTAGCAACCATAGATAAAAACAATAGACTGCATGCATTAAATACATAATACTCATCGTCATATATATAGTAAATGTCCACAAAGATTGGTATAATACGTCAGTCTGCAAACCACCGGTGTTTAAGAATACAATAACCCACAATTGTCTGTGGAACTATTGACATTACCTCCTTTCAGTAGTGGTCTCTTATGGCCGATGGAGTAAAGCTATCGTCAATCACTATTTTTCTCGTAATGATTCATGAAAGATTCAAAACAAAACCATATGCACAAGATACAATTCTTTGAGGTATTTTATAGATGTAAAATATCAATTTTTATAGTTTTGTATTTTCTTGATTTTTTATTAATAATGATATTTACCCATTAAGTACAGAGAAAGCTAAAATAACATAACAGAAGGTAATGTATACATGTATCTATGTCATTATATTCAATTTTCTTTTTAATATTTTCAATTGATTTTCTAATTTTTTAGCTTTACAAACTAAAGATAAATATAAAAAATAAATAAATGAAAAAGAGGAAATATGCACATAAACAATAGGTTAGATTCAATCCAATTGTAAAATATACAATAAGGTCCCAAAACCCACATTTCTCTTAAGTACTCTAAATATTCAAATTTGGTTTTATTTCGTACAAAAAATAGTAGGTTAAACCGATGTATATCATATACTAGTTGGGATCTTATGTTCTTATTGTACTAGTATGGAAATGGTGTATTAAAACACTTTCATTCATGGAAGATCCTAGGTGGTACCTTGAGCATGTATCCTACTTGTATTTTTGTTCGCCTTTTCTTTTTTGGCTCCATTGTCAAGTTCCATATTTGTTTTTTATGTATTCCATGAATCATAAGATCCTTAGATGATCATTGTATCTTAAATACATATTACAAAGAATGTTATGAAATATCATTTGCAACAATGAAACATTCAATCCCAAAACATACGGGGTCCCACGAGGCACAAATAACGTATTCCCATGATTGATCCACATAATGTCTTAGGGCCTTCCCATCGTTTCCTCATGTAATATTTCTTTTTTCTTACCACAATCTTTTGTTAAGGCATTTGTCAAGACAAAAATGCAATGCCTTGAAGATAAAAATTATATAAATGCATGTGAACTTTCTCAAATTAATAAATGGGGCTGATATGGGTTAGGAGTAAGATGTGGTCTAAAGTAATTATTACACATGCATTTTATGGAATTTGGTCTCTTGATCTGACTATGGAGGTTAATTATCATTGCTTTGACTGTATGGAGGTAAAGCTTCTATGTGGCTCGCCTTGACGAGCATGCACACTTTAGAATCAATGACTAACTGTGCTCAAGTATCCAATGGCTCTAATGGTTGCGATCAACAAGCATGGTTCACTTCTCTAAGTGGTTGTCTAAACTATATATTTAATAGGTAGTAAGTCTGGAAATCTCATTGCTTCAATGATCAGATGGTGCCCAGATCGAATGGATATTGGAGAATCCCCTTCTTTGTTTGTCTTCTATAGCCATGCACTGGTGGCAAAGATGGACGTGGCAGAGATCTGACTTAAGCGAGGTGAAGAGAAGGTCTCAAATGATCTACCACTCTCTAACACTCTGGTTTGGAAAAGGACCTGTAAGCTAGTTAAGTGTTTGACCTTTGGCTTAGCTCAAATGTTAGGAACATAAGAGATAGAGATGTAGAGGGATTTGATAACTAAAGTGGTAGGATCTTGGGACATTAATTGATTGTGTATAGGTAGACAAGAAGCTTAGAGCTTTGAGAAGATGAAAGTGGTCTGGTCGTTGTTGATCAAAGTTGTGATGTGTTCATAGAAATTGAAGTAGATGATGAGGACATGGGTTAACATATTATTAATAAAGGAAACAAAAATAATAATAACAAGAAGAAGAGAAAGCGCCTGAGGGGATAGATGGCGTTCTTGCCAATATCTGGTGCAACAAAGCAATCTCTTGATTATCGCTTTGATCCTCAATATGAGGAGAAGCCCATCTACCTTTCACCACAACACAAAAGATATTCATGGATCACGCTATAGGACGAAGCTGAGTTGTTATTGTAACTGATGACAATGGAGGCTTAGGCCTTCTTTCATTCTGTCTCTCTCTCTCTCTTGAATATAGCGAATGCCTTGCTCAGATCTAGGATGGGTTCTTTTTGGTTACCAAGGATGGTGGGAGGAGATAGAGGGATCAACTTAGATGATGGGATCTAAATGGAGATGAGAGAATACAAGATTAGATTTTTACTTAGTGATGGAGATCAAGTGGCTATTAACAGATGCCGATTGTGGTTTAACTAGGATAGGATTTGGGCAAGACCAGAGATGAGGTCCAAAGGGTTCAACATGGGAGTTAGATGAGTTTACTAGTACGATATTATGGAAATTGTGAAGCAGAAGACTAAAGAGTGGTGGTTTGGGCGAAGACATCATGTAGAAGATGACATGCAATTGTTAATGGGATCGACGTTGCCTGCATGTGATTTGAGATTGGTTTAATTGCAATGAGTTGAAGGGACAAATCATAGCGGGTGTTTAGAGTTGGGTTTTGGGGATTAGGTGTTTGATCCCAGTGGAGAAGATTAAGGGAGAGGAGTTGATAAACAAATTAGAGAAGGAAAAGGATTAGTGTTGGGGGAGAAGTTGATACGAGGAGTTTAACATTTTACGTTGAGGTGGCTTCATGTGATTAGTTGAGAGACGCAAGGGATGTGGGCTGAGTGCGAGTGAAACATGTGTGTTTAAGTGGTTGGGAACTAGAGAATGAGAGTGAGCAATGTAGTTCTTTGATCTTTTACATTTGACAAAAAAATTAATATAATTTTAAAGATAATATTAGCAGACGACCTCAAATGTAAAAATAGCCATGACCAAAATAATAAATCTTGATGAAATCAACAAGCTCCATGAAGGGTTCAAAACTAAAGTAAGTCATATGCACTCAACATGATTGGTGTATTTTGTAGATTTAAAATACTCAATTTCTATGTTTTGTATTATACTCTTTTACTTTTAATTAATAATATATCTATACATAATCTTATAATATATTAATGCAGTTATATTTTATATGTTTTTGGATTTTTATTGGTTAAGAAAATTATAAAATAAAGTATAATCGATAATACAATATATAAGTTAGTTCAATATATAAAATATAAGAATGTGTTATTTTCTTGATTATCTTGGATGTTTATTCTTTTGTAGTTAGCTAAAATAAAAAAATAAATAAAATAAATGAAAATAAACAAGGAGAAAAAATTTAATCGTATACATAAAATAATATGGTTGTCAATATAGTTATACGGTATACAATTAGATCCAAAAATCCAAGTTTCACAAACGAATTCCGATTACTTTGAATTCAATGTTGTTTTGTAGATAATTTGATGTTTACTAATTCAAATTGAGTGGAGTTTCATATGAGACTGTATGAGAAAGATATAAAGCTTTTCAAAAATGAGAATATCGATTTATTTGTAATATATTTACATGAAATTTTTTTTATGATTTTTCTTTGATTAGGGCTAGTATTATATATAAAATCCAGTTGATTTCATATTATCTACACTTAGCATGAATTTGTTAGATTTGTTTGAAATTCTTATAATAAATACAAGTACATATACAACTATGTCAACTCTGAATTATTCATCAATTTATGTTTTTCATCTTAATTTTAATGATAAGTTACTAATAGATAGTTCGGCTAATTTTGTTGCTTTAGTTGATTTTATTATTTTATATTTTTACTAGTTTTTATGGTGTTTTGATCAGAAATTCATGAGAAGAAAATATGAAGTACATTAATAAGTGATTTATTAGTTATCAAGAAACCATTCTATGAATATGACCAAGACGGAAGATCATAAAACCAAACCCCAACAAAGGATACACTATTATTCTTCATGTTCTGTTCAAAACAATGGCACCACCGCATGCTCATATGACCTCTAGCGAACCTTTGGTATCCAAGGAGGTGACTATGTTGGTGGATGATAATGGGAGGAAGGGGGAGAGGTTGAGCTCCTGAAGTGTTTATGTTCCGATGGGAACCTAGAGGAGCACTGGAGTCAAACCCAAGATGGCATTATTTATTGAGTGATGTGGTAGATCTGGTGGTGTTGTTAGTCATACTCAGTTGAAGGAAGACACCAACTCCACTGAAGCACGATCGAGTGAGGAGGATGTTTGATGAGCGAGTGGAGTTGATGGGCCTTATGCCCAGGTTTCTTCAAAACTTGGGATGCTTCAAAGGGATTGAAGTTGTGAAAAAGAGAAGGGAACGATGATGGGAATGTGTATTCGGAGAAAATGAAGGTGTGTAATAGAGACTTCTTAGAGAAGAAAGAGGAAGGCTTGCATGATATAGGTCAAGATGACTGAAGTTATCACGGGGAAAAAGAGAGAGAGTGGAGTATTGTTGGAAAGTTGGATAGAGGAGAGGGTATGCTTGAAGAAATCATGAAGGAAGTTACACATACAGACATGTGAATGCAGGGATGATGAACAATTATTTATCTATGTTAATATCGTATCATTGTAAAATGAGCCAACAACAATCTATCAGAACCAAACGAAGAGATCTCGATTAAGGGAACGCAGTTTTATTTATTCCTACATAAGTCCATGGTCTAACACAAAAACAAGCTAATTGGGCTATCTAACTAGGGCCTAAATAATCTAGGTTAAGTAATTAAGTGTATCTAGACGAATGCAATTAAGATGCATGCATGATCTTTTTCCTGGAATTCTTAGATTCAATTTAATTGAGATGCTATGAAATGAATGTCAATACAATATAACACACACATACAAATGTACACAAATAGATTTGAATTATATGTTCAAATGTCAAAATTTGGTCTACAACATGAAATACACAAACGATGAATCAAATGATGCTAATTTTAGTGACTAATTAAGTTGTAATCAACACAACAATGCCCCTAAGTAAATGAACACATGTTCTTATTTAATCAAAGTTCAAAATCAATTCAAATACTTAATTATTCTCTTAAGCATGAAATGAATTAAACAAGGATATATTTTTCTATATGAATGTAATTTTTAGAGCTAAAATAAATCTTAATGAAATTTAATACGACTAAACAATTAAGGATCTTAATCTGTAAATTAATCTATATTAATACATCAAATATAAACAAATAATACACCATTAGATAGATCATGGAAATACGATTCCAACAAGACCAAATTCATTAATTTTAGAATTCATATGCAAAAGATATTAAACATACAATATGTGAGTATGAATGCAACAAAACATAATTAAACATATATAAAACCATAACAATCAGGTCCAAATGGACCAAAGTACAGTAAAAGAAAGGAGAAAGGGTCTTATCTGTAAATGTCTAGGTGCACAAGGATAGAATTGTAAACAGGTTAACCCTAGAGGGCTATGGTGAAAATAATCCAAACGCAACGTGTGATAGATGCATGCTTAGATCTCATGGAAAATATGAACAATGGCTGGATCAGTGTTGTAAATGTCCCTTTCCACGTGCGAGGAACATGTGATGGCGAGGTTCGGATGAAAGCTCGTTTGAACCTGAGGTTCGGTCCATGTGGCATTTGGTGAAGGTGCGGATGATGGCTCTGAAAGAAGGAAATAAATTATTTATGAACTTTGCATCACGCAAATGTAGAAAACTAGCATACTATTTGCATAATCATTGTATGTTCTTCGTATGCACAAGAAAGTTCGGCACGATGATTTGTACTTCGTGAAATCATAAATTTAGTGAAACTATTTTCCTAACAAGGTTTTTAATATTCTAATGAATAATAAGATGAGATTGGGGTTACCTATTGAAGTGTGAGTCTCTAAAGCAAGAGATCATTTGAATCAAGTCCGATATGCAATGTCTATCTTGTGGACACGTAGATGAACCATGTTTCTTCCCACAAACATGGATGATATCTTCACCAATAGGACTTAAATAAGAGGCGTGTATGAATTGTATACACTCAAGACTCTTCTCTTTCTCTAAGGCATGAAATTCTTAAGGGAGGCTCTCCAAAACTTAAGTTAATTAAAGAGAGAGACTTTCTCTCATTTTATATACATTGCTCACTCCTATTGAAGAGTCTTATCTTCAAGTAGGCGTGTGCAATAATGTCCCTTGAGTTGTAGATCAAGGGTTTAATACCAAGTCCTTGTCCAATAATACAATTATCTCCTTATTTATTTCTAATTTATTTAACTAATAAATCAAGCAACAAATCAACCAAGGGCTAAATTCAAGGAGTCTTTGTAGTGGCGTCACGTGTCAGTACACATGCCCTACAAATTCCATATATGGAATGAGATTGTTGCTAATTGATAAATTGATTAATCAATAATAATGCAATAATATTAAGAGACTTATTCTCAATAGGACTCAATATAAGGATGCCATGTGTGCAACCATTGTACATGCCCTATCTTAACTAACCATAGTCATGGTCGTGCATTTTATTTATAAATCAATTATCTTGATAGTCACATTATCATTATTGGAGAAATTATGGAAATAATACTTATAGCTTATGAATCATATTCACAAGCACAAAAATCCAACTTACATCTATGAAATTATTATGAATCAAATTTACACATATATTCATCCTTTGGAAATATTATGCAAATTGTATTTACATATATATTATTTACATGAATTATATTCATATAAATATTAATTATTGTGAATCGTCATTCACAATAACTAATGAAACATATTTTATGAATGAAACAAAAAATATCCTTATGAAAAATGTAATAATAATAATTATTACAACATTGACATCTTTAAGTATATAAACTCAATGAGCTTATATATTTCCATTTACATGACCATTTTTATTTCCAACATTTGAACATTGAAATTAGAATTGGAATTGGAAATCTGATTCAAATAACTTTAGATTTAATCCAATTAATTCCCAAATCATCAAGCAAAATGGAGCCACTAAAGTCCATCCTCTTTCATCACTCCATCATAATGGAAGTGTCAAGGTAGATGATCTATTATGATAGTTATAACCCTGAGTATTCTGAAGACTCATTCATCCTTCACACTAGAAAAACTTTGATATACATGAACTTCAAACCCTACATTGACTATCTTATTCAGAATAAATCAATAGATTTCTCATTTGATATTTAAGCAAAAATATTAATCATATAATTTCCAAAAAACATATAATAATATCTTGAATTCGTGTCTTATTTCATAAATAAGAGAACTATACATGGAATTCAATTTGGTCCCAAATTATCTCATGAGCAAGCTCTGTCTCCTGGTTCATCAATTATGAACCTGTAGAACTCCTTTGAGAGATCATACATCTCATATGTCTTAATATGCACATCTACGCATCGGTATATGGACCTTGGCTAGGTCACCAACCTATTGGCCTGTCAAATGTGCATACTCAAGCATATAGATGCATATCTGTCTTAGGTCAAAGGATGTGTGCCTAATCATGATAGTTATGATTCAGGTCTTATTTTATCTTGACCTCATCAAGTAAACTCTTTGACTTGATTATTTCAACTCTTCCGAATCTCTATTCCTATGCATAGGACCTACATCAAAAAGTCAATTGAAAATTAGTCTACAGAAAAAGATTGCCATCGCTTTCTCATACTAGAGATCTTTATTGATTATCACATGTTTAAAGTCAGTTGTATCCTCACAACTGCATGGTATTCAATATGACCACGGTACATACCCCTAATTGTACAAAGGGATCTTAGTAGCAAAGTGCTTTCATATTTATTTATCCATTTCATTTCCGATGGACATGATAAAAATAATAATTTTTATTGCATTAATGAGTCATCAATGGCTTACAAGTCCAACAGTCTCCCTCTAGCCCTAGAGACATCTATGTACAACTCTCAACCCCATATTCATTACTTACTAGTCGAAGACCTTTTGAGTGGACGACTTGGTTAGCAGATCAACAATGTTGTCGGTAGAGGAAACCGTGGTGATCGTGATATCCCCATACTTCTGGATCTCCCAGATGATGCGATATTTCCTCTCCATATGTTTGATTCTTTGATGCCACCAGGGTTCCTTCGCTTGTGCTATGGCACCCGTGTTATCACAGTGCAACGGGATGGTAGATTCCAATAAGGAAACTGCACCAAGTTCCAGAATGAACTTGCGTAACCACAATGCCTCTTTAGCAACATCCAATGCGGCTATGTGTTTTGCTTCGGTTGTCAAATCATTCGCAATGTACTGTTTCTTGCTTCTCTAGCTCACAACACCACCGTTAAATATGAGTAAGGACCATGAGGTTGACTTCTTATCATTAACATCTAATGGGAAGTCCAATCTATGTAGCCTAAGACTTGGATACCATTATCTGCATAAATAAATACGTAGTCTTGAGTTCTCTAAGGTACTTGAAAATGTTTTTCACTACAGTCTAATGTTTCCCTCCATAGCAAGATTGGTAATGGCTTACCACTCACACTATATGGTAGATATCTGGTCTACTATGCATCATGGCATACATCATGCTTCCAATAGTCGATTCATAAGGGCATCCGACCATGGATTTCTTTTCTTCAATAGTTTGAGGAGCCATCCCTTTAGACAAGTGAATACCATTTCTTAAGAGAAGGAAGCCTTTCTTGGAATTATCCATACCAAATATTTCCAGGATTTTCTTGATGTATCCTTGTTGTGATAGTCCCGATATACTCTTTCTCTATTTCCGAATAGTTTCAGACTCAAGATGTAAGAGACATCTCTGATATCTTACATCTTAAAGGTATTAGACAACGAGATCTTAATGCTAGTCATCATCCATGTATCTTTCCTAATGATAAGAATGCCATCTACATAAAGTACAATGAACATGATGGTACTCCCACTAAGCTTCTTGTATGCACATGGTTCATCCGGATTCTGTAGGAAATCATAACTCTTTATGGTTTCATTGAATTGGATGTTCCAACTATGAGAAGCTTGTTTAAGTCCATAGATGAATTTCTTTAGATTGCACACTTTTCCTTCCTTAGCCATGAAGACTTGGGATACTCCATATAGGTATCCTCTTCGAGGTATCCATACATCCATCTACCAGATGACATAGTCCATATGTGCAACTATAACAAGCAATGACCTGATGGACTTAAGCATAGCCACAGAGGGAAATGTCTCATCGTAATCGATGCCTTCTCTCTATGGGTAACCCATGGATGCTTTAAACATCTCTACATTCTCATCGAGTCCCCTCTTTCTCTTGAAGATCCATTTGCACCCAATGGGTTTGACTCCTTTGAAGAATATGGAAAGATCCTTAAGTGCATCACGAAAGCATGAGGATCACATCGTATGCGATCGGGAGCGACTAGTCAAACTATTCACTCGGGAAAGCTGAATTTCAAAAAATTCAAACGATGAAACAACATGATCCAAGAACACTTCTCAGATCATTTCATATAAACTACAAATAAGTATTAGGTTTACCTCTTGAAGTGTGGTTGCACTAAACAAAGAGACCTCCTGTCTCAAGTCCGATCTGACGGAGGAGATGCTTGCAAGCGCATTGATGAAACACATGATCCTCGCAATCCATGTTGATGATCCAAGCGGCAAATCTCCTGATCTCATCATACGAGATCCGACATCATCTTCACGAGCGAGGCACACCGATGGAGACGGAGATCCACGAGCAAACAATCTAGCTGCATAACAACGAAGTTGTGGCGATGGCGATCATCTCTAGATCATCATGTGGACAACCACATGTTGAGAGAGAGGACGTGTAGAGAATGAGAGAGAGAGAGAGAGCATATTTTGTTTTCAACTTGTGTGTGTAAAAGAAAAGGCTAGGTCTACCCTTTCTTTTATACTTAATTGGATGGTGGAGATGCACTTCTAATTCAAATCAATGGTTGAGATTTTGTTGCAAATAATTTAGAACAATAATTATTTTAATTAAAAATAAATATGTTGTAAATAATCACAAGATAGTTAGTTTCAATTCAACCACTGTTTCACCATTGCCATAAGTTGAATAAGACTACCAAGCCACATTCCATGTAATGGAAAGAGAGAGAAAGCCTCCTTCCAAAAAGAGGGCCATAGATGTCCATATGAGTTTCTCTCTCCAAGAATCTCCCATGTGTAACAGCCCTAATTTCTAAAGGCCAACTAAATCCTATATGATTAATGATTATGGATGAAAGTTGATGGGATTTGGAAAGTCATTAAGTGACTAAGTGGTGGTTTGTGGCCAAGATGTGATTGAGTTGTTATGTGTGATTAGTGAAGGATCACTATTCATGGGTGGGCCTTGTTTGCAATATTATAAAGTTGAGTGGGTTTTTGTTGCAAAATGATCAAGGCCTATATAATCCTACTAATCCCAATCTCGACCACACTTAAGCTTATTTCCTTCTTCTTCCTCTTGAGACTTGGAGCTCTCTCCTCTCCATGGCCGAAACCTTATTGGACATCCACCTTCTTCCTTACTTTTCTACCTCATCTCTCCACCAAATTTGAGTTTCTTGGGCTCAAATTAAAGTTGGGAAGGAGAGAAACAAAGATCAAGTGTTGCATGTAGAATCCAACGCCAAGCTTGGATCAAATTTGGAGTTGGAAGGCTGGAGCTGCTGCTGTTCTTGAGCAGTTCTTGAGCATTGTTTAAGGTACAAATCATACCCCTCTTTGCTGCCATTAAGATGGAATTTTCTCCACCCTATGAGCCTTGTGTTGATCTGCTATATCAAGGTTTTGATTGTGATTCTTGTTGGACTTTGATTTGATTTTGGAGTGGCTTTTGATGAACGGTTTTGGGGATTTCCAGATCTGTGCATGCTTGATAAATCTGAGTTTTTGGCATGGTTTGGGGGAAATTCTTGAGCTCTTTCGTTGGCATTTGATTGCTGTTAGATCCTCCATCATTTTGGCTTCCATGTGCAAATTTCGGATTTTTATGATGATTTTGGGGGATTATGGCATATGTTCATATGGACCTGCAGCTGATATTCAGATCTGTGTTCTTGTGATTTCCATGCATTGATGCATGATTTTTGTATGATATAAGGGACACTTTCGAGTATCCTTGATCGTTGATCTTGTCTCCATTCTATTGGACTTTAATCCACGGCTTAGATGTGGATTTGAGGATGATTTTGGAAGTGTTTTAACTGTTGTTATATTGCAGTTCAACAAGTTTCAGATTCTGTGATCTTATCCTTTGAATGATGCATGTTTTGAGGCGTGTAAAGACCTCTTAATGAACCCTTATTGCTTGACTTTAAGGATTAATTGATGCTTTAGTATATGAAGATGAATCACACAAAATTGGATGAGTTTTGAAAGAACTTAAGTGCCTTGAATTGTGAAGTGTTTCTGTTATACTATACATTATGCGCATGATTTAGTTGCAGAATGTTGCATGTTTTGAGGCATGTAATGACCCTTAAAATGCTGAACTTTAAAAGTGTTATGATGCTTTAATCATGGATAGTAAACGCCATAAGATTGTGTGAGAAACTTGAGAATTTATAGGTGCTTGAACTGCTGAGCATATATCTGTGCACACATGCAAATTCTAATGTTGTCATGTGAATGAATTTGATTATGTAGAAACCCTCTTCAGACCATATATGAGTTGTGTCTTAGTCTTGTTTGATGACTATAAATTTGGACTGGAATCCCTTGATATTAAATTTTAGAACTAAGAACACACTGAGGATAAGCTTTTCCCATTTGGTTGTGCACTCACATGACATTGTGGCTGAATTATATGTTGAACTTGGGAGTGTAATTACCCTTATAACAACCTTGAGTTGTTCCTTACTTAAGTCCATGATAAACACTTTAAGCCCCCCCCTTTACATTTATAAATATAAAGAGCTTTGGTGTGATGTTTGTATGAATTATGGACTGTGATATAAATAGGAAATTTCACATATGAAAATAAGTCTGTCTATGGGACTTGTCATCTGACCCTAAGCCAGCTAAGGAGTCTAACTCCTCCAAACTGTGAATTGACTTCTGATACCTTAAGACCTTGAAATCTTTAAGTAGCCAGATGTTGTATGTGTTGTGAATCTTGGGGAACATAGGAAAGAAAGATGTAACAAATCTAGTTGTCAATGATCCTAGGATAAGATGTTCATCAGTGAGAGATGAGAGAGAGACTAATAACATATCTGTATCCCTGAGGGTCTGGTAGACAAGTTCGGGTCTAGGACCGATAAGTTGTAAATGTGAATATGAATCAAGCAATTGAGACACAAAGAGTGAAACATGAAAAATAAAAGAAATGGTGATGTCACATATGGCCAGTCACGGAGATTTATACTCCGACTATGCGAGGGTACGGTGACCCTCACCTGAGCAGGAGATGAGGTCTCTCAGGCTTGGGTAGCAGACACTGAGAGCATGGGTCTAGGATCCCAGTCTTTTTCACATATTTTCTTTGAGTTGGCTCAATTTTTACGCTTCTTTGGGATCCACGAGTTGTCTAGACCATTCCGCTGACCCGTTGGTTTTTCTTAGAGATCCTAGGTTGGGGGTTCTCCGCAGTTAGTTACGAGCTCGTCTGGTTTTTCTTAACTCTTCTCCTCCGGGAGTTGAGCAACGAGAGAGGAAGTCGGGTCTGGCAGACTTACCTCTTCTCTTCCCTTTCTCTAGTGGCGTAGTAGTCATACTACCACTGCCTTTTCCTTGGACCACACTTCCACTGGGATTGGCAAAACAGACGAATCCCTTCAGGGGTTTCCTCACCGCAGAAATTAATTACCTTTCCGCCAGGTTTGTGATCTGGTGATGGGGTAGTGATTAACATACTTGTGACAGTTCACCAATTGCCCAGTTAAGTTGTAGTCCCATCAGTAGGCATTGATGACTTCATTATTACCTTTCCGCCAGGTTTGCGATCTGGTGATGGGGTAGTGGTTAGTAGACATTGATAAATCCTTTAATTACCTTTTCGCTAGGCTGTGACCTCGTGATGGGGTAAGAGATGGGCGACTTTCCACTAAGATACTAGTGGCGACTTTCCACTAAGAGATTAGTGACGACTTTCCACTAAGAGATTAGTGACGACATGTACCGTTAGTATAGATTAACGAGGGTTGGGTGTTGAGAGAGTTGTGAGTACGTTTCCTCTTGTACACCTTCGTGTGTATTACACGTGTCGACCGCGGATCAATGAGTGTTGAGAGAAAAAGCTAGAAGAAGTGTTGGGAACTTAGTTAGGATGCAAGATACCATCGCATGCCTACGGAGGCACCCCAACCCTGAGGCGTACACAATAACTCAGAGTCATAATGTGAGCTTCAACCTGGACTTTGAAGTCTGACCCGGATATCGAGGTCCTAACCAGACCAAGACCACAGACTTACTTCTAGGCTTGAGTTGTTGTTTGGTTAGTTCCATTGATTGAGGGAGACACGATGTGGTAGTGAGTGAGTGTGTTCTTCTTGTTAGCCTTCCGAAAGCAAGTAAATAACTTAAAAGAATCAATTAACCCATTTTGCTTGCTAGTTCTCTTTTGTTCACTACAGTTACCTTACTGTTTTTCTAGTTGTTCTAGTCTTTTTCTTAATACTTTTCCTTAGTAGAACAGTGTAGAATTTGTACTTGATAATTTTGTGGTAGATGCTTGCTTGTCCCCTTTCTACTTGTGGCAGGAAAGGGTCTGGAGACCGAGTAGCTGGCGTAGTTTGGGCTGCAGTTGTTTCTCTTTGGAGGATACACTTTCAGAGCAAGTATATCTTTTGGAGTTCAGTTGTACAGTTGTTAGTTGTGCTCTCCTCTGTAGCCTTATTTTTGTTATATATATGTATATGGGTGTTGTGGAACCCCATCATGTAAATATGAATATAATGAAAAAGGATTGGATATCCTGTTGTTCAGTTCTGGTGCACTGTTTACTTTCGCTTTAAGTTTCCTCGTGGTTGCTTGTTTAGCTAAATTAAATCTTGTGAATGTCATGATAAAAAGCGAAAAATTTCCCCACGTTTTCATAACAATAATTTAACTCTAAGCTAATTAAGTAGGCGAATGACGTGTTTGACGGGTAACCAAAGGTCCTCGGGAGGACGGTCACGACAGGTTTGGTATCAGAGCAAGGTTACCCCGATACACGCGTTCACATAACTTAATAGCTTGAGTTTCGAATAGCAAGAGTCTTCTAACTTCTCGTGAAGCCGAATGGGAAAATTTTTGACATTCATAAGATTTATTTAACCACAAGTCACCAGAACATTTCATTCATATAAGTATCCAAAGAGGAGAGATAGTACAACTAACTATTTCCTAAAGTGTGCTTAACTATGCTATGATCCGATACAGGGAGGATTAGCATGGCACCACGAGTAGCTCGTGATCAGCCAGGAGAGATGGTGCAGGTGTTAGCCGTACTCACTGATCTGCGACAGAGACATGACCAGATACTTGCCCAGTAGACTGAGTTGGCGGAGCGATAGACTGGGATGGAATTGAGGATGGAGAAGCTACCTGACTTCTCATACCACCCATCTAGGGATGAGTCCGCTAGAGCTGAGCATCTATTCTCTAAGGAGATTTACCAGAATTCTGAGGCAGAAATTTCGAGGGAGTCAGGAGCTGAGAGTGCTGAGGTAGGCCAAGGGCCTGTAGCCGGAGTAGAGGTCACATGGTTTGTTCTTCCTACTGCACCGAGACACCATGATGTTTTCACATCCTACCAGAGAGCTGGAGTACCCATGTTCTAGGGTACGGGTACGTCTGACGAGGCTGAGCAGTGGCTCAGGACGGTGATGAAGGTGTTCAGGATGATTCAGGCACCACCAGAGTCGTGGTTACCCTTTGTTGAGTTTTCACTTACTGGGTTTGCAGAGCGCTGGTGGGAGGCTACTGTGTCTGAGATGGGGCGTGTGCTGACTTGGGCATACTTTGAGACCCACTTCAGAGCCCACTTCTTCGCAGCGAAGTGGAGAGAGACACAACGCAGGTTGTTTGCAGAGCTGAGACAGGGCAGGATGACAGCGCGAGAGTACTTTGTGCGATACAAAGAGTTATCACGCCACACATCTTCTGTAGCTGCTTTCCCAGATGAGAATCTGGAGAAGTTTGTTCGTGGCATGAGGGAGGATGTTCAGGAGAAGTTGGCAGGGCTGAGATTGACTACCATCACTGAGGTTACTGATGCAGTAGAGTGGATTGAGGACGTCTGCGAGAGACATTTTGGGAGTACTTTTAGACTGCCACCGGTACCATAGAGGTCGTCTGGACCTATTCGGCGGCAGTTCCGACCACAACGATCAGCACGACGCTTTCGTCCGACAGGGACAGCTTCTTCTGGCAGTGTTCGCTCGACCACCACGACTACTTTGGGAGGAACACTGGCAAGTAGAGGTTTTGAGGCAGCACAACCATCAGGGTCACAGAGGTGTGGAGCACAGAGCACGAGACCCGTAGAGAGTGCCGGTCCATCTTCTACGCCGAGCAGGGCGATCAGGTGCTACCAGTGCCAGCAGCTAGGACATGTCAGGTCCTAGTACCCACAGCTACAGACTCCACCACCTCGACCTCCACCGCGTTCGAGAGTTAATGAGAGGAGCTCCCGGTATAGAGGTCAGTAGAGAACAGCTCAGAGCGTAGCAAGATCCAGTGCTGGATCTATGCGGCAGGGACAGATTCACGCGGTTACAGCTGAGCAGGCATGGTCCGCGGCAATGGTCGTGAAAGGTATGGTTTCAGTTTCGAGCCATCCTTTTCACGTGTTGTTTGATTCCGGTGCTACCCATTCATTTCTTGCTGTGAGGCTTCTAGCCACATTGGGTAGAGTCACAGAGGACGTATATCCTCCATTTCACATCCGAGGGCCAGGCGGACAGTTGTTCGTGATTTCAGAGATAGTTAGAGGGCTACCAGTTTCAATAGGAGGTCACGAGATGACTACAGACTGCCTTCTACTACAGCTTGATGAGTTCGACATGATTTTGCATGGATTGGTTGTCTACACATCACGCCTTAGTCGACTGTTACGGGAATACTACTGTCTTCAGGATCCCCAGCTTGATAGAGTTCACTTTTGAGGTGACATTGCAGGACTCCAGGAAGGAGTACATTTTAGTGCTGAGAGCACAACGAATGATTGATTAGGGATGTGACATTTTCTGGCCTTTGTTCAGGAGGTTACAGATAGAGAGCCGGTGGCTCAAGACATTAGAGTTGTGTCAGAGTATCTCGACGTGTTTCCTAAGGAGTTACCAGGACTACATCTAGTTAGAGAGATCGAGTTCGAGATCTCGTTGCTTCCCGATACGCAACCGATCTCCATGGCTCCGTATCGCATGGCACCCGCAGAGCTGAGAGAGCTGAAGGTGAAGCTACAGGAGTTGCTTGACTTTGTCTTTGTGAGGCCGAGCACTTCATCTTGGGGCGCTCTTGTACTCTTTGTTCAGAAGAAGGATGGAACCATGCGGTTGTGCATTGACTACAGACAGCTGAACAAGAGGACGGTGAAGAACTGTTATCCTCTTCCACACATTGATGATCTATTTGATAAGCTACAGGGATCTTCGGTGTTCTCGAAGATCGACCTCCGCTCGGGTTATCATCAGTTGAGGATTCGGGAGACAAACATCCCGAAGACAGCCTTTCAGACACGGTATGGCCACTACGAGTTTGTAGTGATGCCATTCAGACTGACGAATGCCCCCACGACATTCATGGACATGATGAACAGAGTGTTCCGTCCTTACGTGGACAAGTTTGTTGTGGTGTTCATAGATGACGTGCTGGTTTACTCGAAGAATGAATGGGACCATGAGAACAACTTAAGAGCAGTGCTTGGTACCTTGAGAGAGCATAGACTGTATGCCAAGTTCAGTAAATGTGAGTTTCGGCTACCTCAGGTCTCATTCTTAGGACACGTCATCTCAGGAGCAGGAGTCACAGTGGACCCTACGATGATAGATGTAGTGATTTCTTGGGAGCAGCCCAAGACAGTGACACAGATCCGTAGTTTTCTTGGGTTGGCAGGCTATTACAAATGCTTTGTCAGCAACTTTTTGTGGATCGTACTACCCTTGACACGTTTGACGCAGAAGGGAGTACCTTTTATTTGGGATAGTTCATGCGAGCAGGCCTGCAGGACACTGAAGGAGAGACTTAATACATCTATGATTCTTGCTCTACTGTCAGGTACACAGGACTACGCGGTTTACACAGACGCATCAAGTGATGGTTTGGGAGTAGTGCTGATGCAAAGGGGGCATGTGATTGTCTATGCTTCGAGACAGTAGAGACTGCATGAGAGGAATTACCCCACACACGATCTTGAGTTGGCGGCAGTGGTCTTCGCTCTGAAGATCCGGCGCCACTACTTGTACGGGGTTAACTTTGAGCTCTTCACAGACCACAAGAGTCTGAAGTACATATTTGATCAGAAGGAGCTAAACATGAGACATCACAGATGGTTAGAGCTACTGAAGGACTACGATTGCACGATCTCTTACCATCCTGGTAAGGGAAATGTGGTTGCAGACGCCCTCATCAGGAGAGCGCACACGGAGGCTACGATGAATTGGCTATACACTTGGGACTTCCTTGCAGCACTGACGGATTGGCATCCGTAGAACAGTGCGTCTTCTCCCATTTCCATATCTCTGAGGTACAACAATCTTTGGGACCGTATAGTGGCAGGTCAGCAGACAAACCCATGGATTTGCGACAGATACATGCGGGCAGTGAAGGACGAGTTTGACGACTTTGTTGTCTCAGAGTTGATTATGTGGAAGGCAGGTCGGGTAATGGTTCCCAACGATGAGCAGCTACGAAGAGACATACTTGATGAGGTGCATTATTCGCATCTTTCCATTCATCCCGACAGTACGAAGATGTACCACGATCTTCGCAGACTATTCTGGTGGGCCGGGATGAAGAGGGACGTAGTTGGGCATGTCAGCAGGAGTTTGACTTGCCAGATGGTGAAGGCGGAGCATAGACGACCACCTGGTTTATTGCAACCTCTCCCCATTCCTGAGTGGAAGTAGGAAAGCATTTCGATGGACTTTGTTACGGGATTGCCAAGGACACCGGGAGGCCACGATTCCATTAGGGTCATTATTGATAGGTTGATGAAGTCATCCCATTTTATACCTGTTAGCATGACTTATACACCTTCTCAGTTGACCAGATTGTACATACAACATATTGTGAGATTACACGGCATACCTCGAGAGGTAGTGTCTGACAGAGACTCGAGGTTCACTTCCCATTACCGGCAGTAGTTCATGTCAGCATTACAAACGGAGCTGAAGATGAGTTCAGCGTATCACCCTCAAACGGACGGACAGAGTGAGCATACGATACAGACCTTGGAGGATCTTTTATGCGACTATTCTCTAGAGTGGAAGGGATCCTGGAAGGATCATTTACCTCTTGTTGAGTTCACTTACAACAACAACCATCATTCGAGCATCGGTATGGTGCCATTAGAGGCTCTTTACGAGCGGAGATGCCTTACACCAATCAGTTGGTGCGAGGTAGGCGATCATGCATTGTATACCATGGATCTCTTGGAGGAGACTACGAGGGTTGTTAACTTGGTGAAGAGGAAGCTCTTGACGGCACAGAGTTGCCAGAAGAGCTACGCAGATCGACGTCGCGACACTTGGAGTTTCAGGTTGGAGACTTCGTGTTTCTACATGTATCGCCCATGAAGGGGATACAACGGTTTGGAGTTCGTGGCAAGCTGGTGCCACGTTTTGTTGGGCCATTCGAGGTACTTTCACGTGTTGGGAAAAATGCATATAGACTGGCACTTCCCCCACGTTTGGCGGCCATACACGACGTATTCCATGTGTCGAACGTGAGAAAGTATGTACACGATCCTCGGCACATCATCAGCTATGAGAGCCTTGACATAGAGCCAGAGTTGACATACGAGGAGGAGCCAGTGCAGATACTTGATTTTGCGGTCAGGAGGATTCGGAACAAGGAGATTCCCATGGTCAAGATCCTATAGCACCGACAGGGTGTTGAGGAGGAAACATGGGAGACCGAAGTAGCGATGCGCGAGAGATACCCACGACTCTTCTCATGTACTTTCTCAGTTTAGTTTATCAGTTCTCTGTTTGGCAAACCATCTCACTTTCTGGGTAAAAACCTTCTTTGAGGTTTTTATGGGTTAAAACCCTTTTGAGATTTTTATGGCAGACCGACAAACCCGACATAGAAGCGGAGTCTCAAGGACGAGACTCTCTTTGAGGTTTTTATGATTATAACAACCCTAATATCTAAAGGCCAACTAAATCCTAGATGATGAATGATTATGGATGAAAGTTGATGGGATTTGGAAAGTCATTAAGTGACTAAGTGGTGGTTTGTGGCCAAGATGTGATTAAGTGGTTATGTGTGATTAGTGAAGGATCACTATTCATGGGTGGGCCTTGTTTGCAAGATTAGAAAGTTGAGTGGGTTTTTGTTGTAAAATGACCAAGGCCTATATAATCCCACTAACCCCAATCAGCCACACTTAAGCTTAATTCCTTCTTCTTCCTCTTGAGACTTGGAGCTCTCTCCTCTCCATGGTCGAAACCTTCTCGGATCTCCACCTTCTTCCTTAGTTTTCTACCTCATCTCCCCACCAAATTTGAGTTTCTTGGGCTCAAATTAAAGTTGGGAAGAAGAGAAACAAAGATCAAGTGTTGCATGTAGGATCCAAGGCCAAGCTTGGATCGAATTTGGAGTTGGAGGGCTGGAGCTGCGGCTGTTCTTGAGCAGTTCTTGAGCACTGTTTAAGGTACAAATCATACCCCTCTTTCCTACCATTAAGATGGAATTTTCTCCACCCTATGAGCCTTGTGTTGAGCTGCTATATCAAGGTTTTGATTGTAATTCTTGTTGGACTTTGATTTGGTTTTGGAGTGGCTTTTGATGAATGGTTTGAAGATTTCCAGATTTGTGTATGCTTGATAAATCCGAGTTTTTGGCATGGTTTGGGGGAAATTCTTGAACTCTTTCATTGGCATTTGATTGTTGTTAGATCCTCCGTCATTTTGGCTTTAGATCCATGTGCAAATTTTGGATTTTATGATGATTTTAAGGAATAAGGCTGATGTTCATATGGACCTGCAATTGATATTCAGATCTGTGTTCTTGTGATTTCCATGCGTTGATGCATGATTTTTGTATGATATAAGGGCCACTTTCGAGTATCCTTGATGGCTGATCTTGTCTCCATTCTATTGGCCTTTAATCCATGGCTTAGATGTGGATTTGAGGATGATTTTGGGAGTCTTTTAACTACTGTTATATTGCAGTTCAACAAGTTTCAGATTCTGTGATCTTATCCTTTGAATGCTGCATGTTTTGAGGCATCTAAAGACCTCTTAATGAACCCTTATTGTTGGACTTTAAGGATTAATTGATGCTTTAATATATGAAGATGAATCACACAAAATTGGATGAGTTTTGAAAGAACTTAAGTGCCTTGAATTGTGAAGTGTTTCTGTTGTACTATACACTATGCGCATGATTTAGTTGCTGAATGTTGCATGTTTTGAGGCATGTAATGACCCTTAAAATGCTGAACTTTAAAAGTATTATGATGCTTTAGTCATGGATAGAGAACCCCATAAGATTGTGTAAGAAACTTGAGAAATTATAGGTGCTTGAACTGCTGAGCATATAGTTGTGCACACATGCAAATTCTAATGTTGTCATGTGAATGAATTTGATTACGTAGAAACCCTCTTCAGACCATATATGAGTTGTGTCTTAGTCTTGTTTGATGACTACAAATATGGACTGGAATCCCTTGATATTAAATTTTTGAACTAAGAACACAATGAGGATAAGCTTTGCCCATTTGTGTGCACTCACATGACATTGTGGCTGAATTGTATGTTGAACTTGGGAGTGTAATCACCCTTATAACAACCTTGAGTTGTTCCTTACTTAAGTCCATGATAAACACTTTAAGCGCCCCTTACATTGATAAATATAAAGAGCTTTACTGTGATGTTTGTATGAACTATGGACTGTCATATAAATAGGAAATTTGACATATGAAAATAAGACTGTATATGAGACTTGTCATCTGACCCTAAGCCAGCTAAGGAGTTTAACTCCTCCAAACTGTGAATTGACTTCTGATACCTTAAGACCTTGAAATCTCTAAGTATCTAGATCTTGTATGTGTTGTGAATCTTGGGGAACATAGGAAAGAAAGATGTTACAAATCTGGTAGTTAATGATCCTAGGATAAGATGTTCATCAGTGAGAGATGAGAGAGAGACTAATAACAGGTTTGCATCCCTGACCTTGGATTAGTTGAGGATCTTGTAGACAAGTTCGGGTCTAGAATCTATAACTTGTAAATGTGAATATGAATCAAGTAATAGAGACACATAGAGTGAAACATGAAAAATAAAAGAAATGGTGATGTCACATATGGTCAGTCACGGAGATTTTTACTCCGATTGTACGAGGGTACGGTGACCCTCACCTGAGTAGGAGATGAGGTCGCTCAGGCGTGGGTAGCGGACACTGAGAGTATGGGTCTAGGATCCCAGTCTTTTTCACGTGTTTTCTTCGAGCCGGCTCGGTTTTTACGCTTCTTTGTGATTCACGAGTTGTCCAGACCATGACACTGACCCATTGCTTTTTCTTAGAGATCCTAGGTTGGGGGTTCTCCGCAGTTAGTTACGAGCTCGTCTCATTTTTCTTAACTCTTCTCCTCCGGGAGTTGAGCAACAAGAGAGGAAGTCGGGTCTTGCAGACTTACCTCTTTTCTTCCCAACCTCTAGTGGCGTAGTAGTCGTACTACCACTGCCTTTCCCTTGGACCACACTTCCACTGGGATTGGCGAGACAGACAAATCCCTTCAGGGGTTTCCTCACCGCAGAAATTAATTACCTTTCCCCTAGGTTTGTGATCTGGTGATGGGGTAGTGATTGATATACTTGTGATAGTTCACCAATTGCCCAGTTAAGTTGTAGTCCCACCAGTAGGCATTGATGACTTCATTATTACCTTTCTGCAAGGTTTGCGACCTTGTGATGGGGTAGTGGTTAGTAGACACTGATGAATCCTATAATTACCTTTCTGCTAGGCTGTGACCTCGTGATGGGGTAAGAGATGGGCGACTTTCCACTAAGATACTAGTGACGATGTTCCACTAAGATATTAGTGATGACATGTACCGTTAGTAGAGACTAACGAGGGTTGGGTGTTGAGAGAGTTGTGAGTACGTTTCCTCTTGTACACCTTCGTGCGCGAGCTATCAAACGTGTTGATCAAGGATCAATGAGAGTTGAGAGAAAAAGCTTGAAGAAGTGTTGGGAACTTAGTTAGGATGCAAGATACAATCGCATGCCTACGGAGGTACCCCAACCCTGAGGTGTACACCATACCTCAGAGTCATAGTGTGAGGTTCAACCTGGACTTTGAAGTCCTACCCGGATATCGAGGTCCTAACCAGACCAAGACCACAGACTTACTTCTAGGATTGAGTTGTTGTTTGGTTAGTTCCATTGATTGAGGGAGACACGGTGTGGTAGTGAGCGAGTGTGTTCTTCTTGTTAGCCTTCCGAAATCAAGTAAATAACTTAAAAGAATCAATTAACCCGTTTTTGCTTTCTAGTTCTCTTTTGTCAACTACAGTTAACTTACTGTTTTTCTAGTTGTTCTAGTCTTTTTCTTACTACTTTTACTTAATAGAACTGTGTAGAATTTGTACTTGATAATTTTGTGCTTGCTTGTCCCCTTTCTACTTGTGGCAGGCAAGGGTCTGGCGACTGAGTAGTTGGCGTAGTTTGGGTTGCAGTTTGTTTCTTTTTGGAGGATACACTTTCAGAGCAGGTATATCTTTTGGAGTTCAGTTATACAGTTGTTAGTTGTGCTCTCCTCTGTATCCTTATTTTTAATGTATATATATGTATATGGGTGTTGTGGAACCCCATCATGTAAATATGAGTGAAATGAAAAAGGTTTTGATATCCTGTTGTTCAGTTTTGGTGTACTGTTTACTTCCGCTTTTAGTTTCCTTTTGGTTGCTTGTTTAGCTAAATTAAATCTTGTGAATGTCATGATAAAAAGCAAAAAATTTCGTCAGGTTTTCATAACAATAATTTAACTCTAAGCTAATTAAGTTGGCGAATGACGTGTTTGACGGGTAACCTAAGGTCCTCGAGAGGATGGTCACGACACAATGTAATCTCATTACATTGAATCCCAATTCATGGAATCTTTTGTCAACGAAATATCACATAATAATTATTGCAAATTATTTGTGAATAACTACAATCAAAAACATTGACAATTATGAATATAATTCAACCATCCAATAAAATGCAAATTATATTTACAATTAATTGTACAATGTGAATCCAATTCACATAAACATTTAATTCGTAAATCCTATTAACAATTATCTCTCTCTAATATATTATAAATCACATTTATAATATAATATACATGATTAATAAGGATAGTGATATCCAAATTATTCATATCCATGATAATTAGATCACATTTAATCATCTTGGGTCTCTATTCTCACGTGCCCAAATAATATGAATCACATTCACATCACTCACATCTTTGATAATTAAACTACATTTAGTTATCTTAGGTAAATCTTTTATAATATGAATCAAATTCATATTATTCGTGATAATTAAATCACATTTAATTATCAATTTTCTCAATGCTCAGATACATATATCAACAATGAAATTATCCTAAACTCTTTCAAGAATAATGCACTTTCTCCGTGGATACATGGAGATAAGGACATGGCAATTGTATTGTTCCACATACAGTGACTTGGATATTGAGATTAAATCTCAAATTCAGATCCTACGGACCTGTCATAGATGCTTGATTAAATCAAGACCACAAATCTAATATTCTCATCGCATTTGAATCACATTCAGATCAATGTCCAACATTTGAGTCAAGATCAGTTCACTTCTCTACTGAGAGGAGTCACTAAAATCCAGACCCGTTTCATCACTCCCTAAGAATGGATGCATCATGATTATACAATCGTTTATGATCACATCACCCTCAGGTATTTGATGGATCACTGGAATGCCCTTTTGTTAATTTGAATGTTTGTCTTTATTTGTTGTAGTCGGGCTATCGAGATCGATCAAAAAATAACCGCACGAATCGATGAATCGATGAATTAAATATTGCACGGTTTGATGTATTTTTAACCTGGGCAAGTCCCAGGGTCGACTCAAGGAGGCAAAGGAACAACTTCGGATCGACTTAGATGAATTAGATCACGATTTTCCAAGTGAGATTTTTTGTAATTTGTTTTGCAACAAAAATGCAAATGCACACATACTGATGAAGTAGATTATTAAGAAAATCAGCAACTTAACTAAATTCATTTTAATATGAAATTAATCCAAATTAACCAAGTTATAGATTACCTGAAAACATAATCCAACAATGAATGCAAAATGTTTTTTTTGGAATATTTGGGGTGAAAATGCAATAATGAAAAATGTAACTTTTTTGGGGTTTTTATGCAATTTTTCGTACAAATGATATGAAAGAATTATGAAAAATTTAGTGGAAGTGAAATATGATAAAATGAAACTACAATAATATTTTTGGAATTTTCTGATAATTTATGATTTTTTAATGATTTTTTACTGAAAATAGAGCAATTGTAAGTATTTAGTTCCCAATTAATCCATGAAAATAAATTTTCCAAAGAGCGATTTATCTCAAAAAGATATTTTAATTAGAAATCCCAGAGAGTTAAAATTTTGTAAAAATATTATTCGTGGATTTAATTAAAAATCAATTTAGAAATCACTCAATGATTGATTTTAGGCAAAAGACACATCCATTTTAGATGAAATTGGACAATAACTAAAGAGAACTTAGTAAAATTATCTATAATTTTTTTCATAATTTTGGAGCAAGAAACATGTATTTGCAAATTTTAGAGCTTAAATGGCCAAAATAAGATTAAATTTCAAACTCTGATTTTAAAATTATCGAATGCTCAAAAAATGCAAATAAATATCAAAGTGATAAAGAATTAGTTGTTCAATAACGTGCTATTTTTCATTAAAATAAATGATGCAAGGAAGATGTCCAAATTCGCATGCAAAGTTAGGGGAGTACTTGCAATATAGAAATATAAATGAATTAACTGAAATGCGAATAGGGACATTTTGTAAATAAGGAAACTTGATGAACTGACTATGCAATTTTTACAAAAATAAATAAATAAAATGAAATAAACCATTGTAGTAGGTACTTGCACCCCAAGTTAGGGTACACGCGAGGCGGTTCACGTACATGACGCGCGGCGTGACAGGAGGGTAGGAGGTGAGTGGTGCGGGCACGTCGACGGCGAGACAGGTGCGTTTGGAGCGGGGCAGCGGCCACGCACGGGTAGAGCACCGCGAATGCTGCACGACTAAGAGCATGTGCAGAGGGGGTGGCATGCACCATCGCGCACGGGCGGGTCTGAAGAGCTGGAAGGTGACACTTGCGGAGTCGGACGCGCAGGGTCGCTGGGACTGTCGTGGCGTGCTTGTTGTAGGGCAGAGCGGCTGCGTGCGCGGGCAACAATGGCACATGGATGTTGCGTAGAGGCTGTGATGGCCTGGTGGTAGTGGAGGAGGCCGCGGTGGCTGGGCGACCAGGAGGCAAGGGGATGTTGCCGCGACGATGGTGGGCCGGCCAGCGGCGGTGGCTGGAGCAGCGCGACCTTGAGGTTTGGTGGCCGACGGCAACTGGAAAGAAGCTGCTTCCTTTTTTTGATTTTTTTGTAATTTTTTTGTAATTTTTTCTTGCAAACATGAAAAAATGGGAAAATAAAATGAATTGTTGTGAATGGAGATGATGAGATGGTGATGATGATGTGGAGTTGTTGATGATGATGTAGAATGACGACAATAAAAATGTTAAATAAATAATAAAAAAATGATAAGGATAAGGAGAAGAATATTACCTGTGTGATTCGCTTGAAGGTGGAGCTGTGATGTGCGGCTCCTATCGTCGCCTCGATTCGATTCGACGAAAAATTGAAGAAGCTCAGTTACTGACCTGAAGAGATGCACAACGACACGAGGAAGAGTCCTCGTGGATCTTGCCTTTGCGACCGTCATTGCTCGATCATAAGGTGCTGAAGCTGTCACCGATAATACTCAGGGGCTGGTGGTCTCTCCCTCTCAATTTAAGAAATGGAGGATAATTATGAATGAAGGGGAGATGTAAATAAAAAGAGGAGGAGGAAGTTGGAAAAGAGATGGAGAAAGTGGAGGAGTGGGGAGTTAATGGCTTGGAGTGGGGAACAAGTAGAGGGAGAAGAAGTAAAGGGGGGGATTGATGAATCTCAGATTCATCACTCTAAAAATGACTATTTAAGCTCAAATTCATAAAAATCATTGGCATTTCTTCATTTATACGACATAATTAGCATTCATGCATGTTTTAATAATAATTGCACTTTATCACTTTTTTTGCACAAAATAAGAAGCCAAAAATCACAGTCCAATTGACTTGTAAATAGCCTAAATTCCATGATTTTTAACTAATTCATGCTAACTCCAAATGAATTGAAACTACCTCCACTGTGTACATATTACTAACAAGAATAAATAAAAAATACAAAAAAATCACTAACCTAAATAAGTGGACCGAAAACCCAAACCCTAGTTCTAGGATTCCCAGACTAAAACCTTGATATATTCCCCATCCAGTGTCCGTTTTGATCATACTTACATTTTAACTAATGTATGTCCAATTACCTTCAAAACAAGACTAAGTTCAAGTGAATCAGAGCTCATTTGTGAAAGTTGAGTTTTCGGCCTCTTTTGTACATTTTGTATTTTAGCAGTTTTTTACATGATGTTTTATGTACATAATTAACTCATTTTATTTTATTAATTTTTCATTTATTTTCTTTGATAAAAGTTTTATTAAAATGCACAAAAAACCAAATCCAAACTGAGCTTGAAATCAAAGAAACTAACTGAGTTAGAGTCTTCACTAACAGTTTGTATAGAAATTATGTTTTTTGTATTTTGTTTTATTTCTTCTTTTTCTTACTTAATAAAAATCCAAAAAAATAGAATCATGTGTAAATATTTATCTTTGATTTTATCATATTTTTTTCCGGATTTATATCTGATTTCAAAATGACAAAGAAATTATAAAACTCAAAAATCAAGGTATTCTGTGTATATGGAGTACCCCAAAAATATCACTTTACACAAATAATCGATTTTGATTTTGGTCTCTTTATGAAAGTTGTAGATCTCATCGAGACGAGCAATTTCATGAAGAATTTTTTCGATCCGAAATCGTTTGATATTTCTTTTCTATTTTTCTTTGAATTTATTTTTCGATTTTCATAGGGCTAACATGTGGCAGCTCTTGGAGCTACCACATGTTACCCATTTTTAACCTTTATTTTCATTTATTTTTATTAAAATATTTAAAATAATAAAAACATAAAATAAATAAAATAAATTAATAAAATAAAATAAAAATACCACTTGGTTGCACTAGGGTCGTCCGATCTCGGCCGATCAGACGGCACCCGCATGCCATCCCCTTCCTCCGATTCCCCTTCACTTTCCCAATTTGCCCAGGTGCCGTCGCCTCCTTCCATCCCTGGCCGGCCACTAGTGCCTTCGCCCTGCATATCCCCGTCACCTCCATGAAACTTGCTCCACCCATCACGATTTCCGCTGTCCCCCTCCTCGATTAGTGCGCCTGCCTACACCCAATCGGATCCCATCCGATCCCCATCTCCAATTAAATCTCAACCACCGATGATTTTCCCCTCCTACAAATCAATCTCCCGATCTCAATCACCTTCCCAATGTGCCACTCAATCCTCCTATTTAAGCTACACTGCCTCCTCTATCCATCCTCATCCGTCGATTCACGCAACGGAGTGCGGCGACTCAGGTGGTGATAGCACATCACAATAATCCCCTCTGCCACGACGAGATCCGAGGTCGAGCACCTCGTCCCAGTTCACCCCTGTGGTATGCTGCCTTGCTCTGGTCTAGAAACCAACGAGCCACCGCTGTCACCGCTACCATATTCCCCCGATACCTTCCACCTTCGTCAACTTCAATCCTCTGCCGTCTCACGAGGCAGCCACCCAGCTCCGCCACGCCATCGCATTATCTACGTCCTCGACTACGTCGTCCCGCTTCCTCGACGTCCCTTGGCCGTTTGTCGACCCTCGCCTCCAGTAGATGCCTTTCCACGACCTGCCGCTTCATTGACAAGGACATTCGAACCTTCTCAGTCAACCGAAGAGCTCACACGCCGCAATGCCTCCTCCTCTGTCCCTTCACCGACACCAACCACCGGGCTCTCTGCCCGAGACCCTCCCCATGTGCAAAGCACGTACGTGGAGGGGCCTTTTGCCTTGACACCCCTGAGGATCCGCCATATTTAAAAAGCAGCTCCAGCCTCAGAGGTCACGTGCATTGCACGCGACCTACTGGGACTATTGCATCTTCACCCCCAGAGTTCCCATATTCTCAAAAAATCCCCGTCATAGAGGTCATGGGCTCTTCATGTGACTCTCTAGGATTTTTGCAGGAGTACCCCTAAGGGTATATGTATTTACATTTTCCGTCCCTCTATGCATATTTTTATTTATTGTAAGTGTAGTGATACCCATGTGTTCTCCATCCACGTTGAACCTTTTTGTTGCATTATTTTTATTATTTAAAAATATCATCTTGTTCTACAAGTAATTCTCTACATCTTGGCATATGTTTGACATTTTTGTGACCTATGGTTAATTAATAATTAATTGTTTTGTGGAAAATTACATATTTTGCCCATTTTATGCCTCAAAATTCATAATTAATTAATCTTAAAATTGTCCAAAATACATGGATTGTAGAATTAGTTGTGTTTATCATTATGCCCAAAAAGAATTGCATTTGCATGCATGGTTTTCGCTGTAAAAATCATTTTACCTATTTCGATCTTTAGTTTTTAAAGGTATTAAGTCTCATATTTTTGAGGTTTAGATTTCTTTTAAGATCGATCACCTAGTGATAGATCTTGGATAATTTTATCACTTGAAAATAAATAAGTTTAATATTTATTATATTTAAATATTGAAATTCACATCATTTGCATTCATAAATTCATAAAATATTTGTCTTGCATCTAAAATTGCAAAAAAAAGTACAGTACATTCAATTCATCATAATTGTCATCTCGCTAAAGTTTCATTTTTTTCGGACATTGTTTGATTGAAAATTATATTTTAATCCCTAAAATTGGCCACATTTGTAAAGTGCATCCTAAAATTGCATTAAAAATACAAAAAATACCATCTCGAAAATCATGCACGAACTTTGATAGACAAATTTCTAGGTTATTCCTTTACCTCTTTAAGTTCAACCTTGGACTTGCTCAAGTAAAATAAACAAAAACCACACGATTGAAAATTGAATTAATTAATTGTGGTTATTTCTTAACTGAATCTGATTGACCACCTACAACGAAGCACCATTAATTTAACCGTACGATAATTCCCCATAATTAAATAAGGCATTTTTTGCCTCGTCAGATGGAGCCATTGTCGGGGATGCAAACAGCTTAGTTTTTGTCTAAAAAATTCTTTTTGTTTGATTTCCTTTATTCGGGTAATCTGACCCCCGAATCTTCACTGTATATTTTCCATATTTTTTCTTTTCTCTTTTCTACATTTACTTCGTGATTTTATTTCCTTTATTAATTTTTGTGTCACTCTCTTACACTCTCTCTATTATTTTTCTTGCGAGGTACCCAATGTATGTGGAGCGGTTTTCGAGAACCGATGCATCTTCACCGACTTCCGAACAACCACATTAAAAACTAAGATCGAGTCGAGTCGTGAGAGAGCGTCAAGTCTAGGATTTATTTCTGCAATTTTAATGTTTGTAATTAATTGCTCATTTCTAGCGGTGTCTGTTCGGACTCTCGCGTGTGTAAAAAGGGACCTTGAACTTTTTCTGTGGTGTGTCGTGGCCTGTTTCACTCTTCGATGAGGGTGGGCCCCGACTTAAGTGGCACTTAGTATAAATCTACACATACTGCTATTAGAGATTTTAAAATTTATTATTTGTGCTCGTAGAACCTAGGACCACAGTGCACATTAATCGAGGCGCACATTAGCTCGTTCAACTTAGTCAAAAATTCAAATCAATTATTCCTGGCTAATAGAACTTTCTTCTAGGTGCGATTTTCATCGACTTGCATTCATATAGATTAAATTTTCAATTCTTGTATTGCATCCCACATGGAGATTGCGAGGAATCACTGTAAGTCTTCTATCTAAGCATACATCATCGTTTTTCACATGCATCGGCTTTTCTCGAATTTCTCCCTCTTATTTTGTCACATAATTTTAAAGGAAATTGGGACTGTACGGTAGACATGTGTTTGTGCTCACCTAATTCTTCAGGTGATCACCTAATTAAAATTGGGATTACTAAATATAAGCGACTTTAATTAACCCATTAAATCAATATTTTTTTTGCGAGAGAGCAACCCCGATCTTGGATTCATTTATTTGTCTAAGTGTGCAAGTGATGCTACTTAAGGTTAGAGCCCAAGTCGGATTTTCATAATGACTACTAATTCTATAAAAATGATTAGCTACTTCTCAGTGAGGATCTACGAGTAGCTAGTAAAAGGTCCGGATTTCCTTAGCAAAGTGGGTGATTTAAAGGACACTACGAAAGGCTCTGTCCTTAAGTAACACAGGTAGCCTTTTTACAGTCCGTACTTACACCCATACTGGCTAGGTGCAACTAGTCATAAGAAATCAAGCCAATCATTACGAAAATTGCCGGCACCTAATAGATTGCTAAATTTTTTCCAAGATTGATTTATCACCAACTAAAATTGAAAAGATAAATTGCCGAAATCTTGCGCCTTTATTGTGTGGGTTGGTGAACCTATAGTTTGATTTGTGTTTGTATTGGTGTGCGTGAACCGATCTCGAATATCAAAAAAACGCACACTTGTGCCATCACTCTCCTTTCTTGATCTGAAACAGTTAAGGGTTCTTCTGTTGAATATCCTAAGCACTTGAACATCATTAATCAAGATCCTTGATGTCAACCAATAAACCTCCTTCTAAAATTATGGAACTTTTGTCCAAGAACCCTCTAGATCTGCATTATGAACATAAATTATCTTGAACAAACCCAAATCGTCATTCATTATGTCAGCTCTTTCAAAAATGACGGAACATTTGTCCGAGTATCCATCTGAGCTATACTATGAAATTGAATTCGTAATAGTTAGACCCAAAGCTTCAAAACCTCTTCCAACTAGACATCATTTAACTTCCACAGGAGACTCTCACCCACAAATAGATCCAACCCTCTCTAAAAATCCGATCTGCTTGATGAATCACTATCCTTTGTATTCAGATCATACAAACAAACAACCGACTGAGGTCTCCACTTCCTCGTATGTAAATCCTCTATATTCTGATCATACAATCCATCCTGCATATTCTGTAAATGTCAATCCATCATTCATGGGAGATTCTAACCACATGATCGAATTTAACACTTCTTCACATCTTCCACCTTCCCCACCCTTGAACACAAATGAGCAACTACCATCTTGGATTGACCCATTACTCGTCGGAACTCATGAATCATTTGAACATCAAACCACTTTTGAGACAAATGACTGACCAAGACAACAACTCCAACTTACTTCAATCTCTCCTCTCCATATTGTTGGAACAGGTCAATATTTCACAAATCCACAACTAGATTTGACCATTGGGAACAAAACAGAGGTTCGAACATATCAAGAGGATTGGCCCGCACCTGATGATCTTCCATCTTGGATTAACCACGACAATCCCACCGTCAGACATGATACTCATATAAAGTAATGGACTAATGATATTGACACACATAATCCATGTATGATGACTCCACAGTATACAGGTCTGAGCAATCATGACCAAAGGAATGAACTCTACTCAAACTAACTATACATACATGGATCACACCATGTTGAGTATGAGACCGATAGTGGCCCTCACATCAAGCAGACTCCTTCCATGATTTTTGAGGAGAAATTTTCAGAAGATAAAGATCATATATTAGAGATTCGAAAAAGATCTTCTCCCAGGTCATACATGAAAATGGAAGATGCAATGTCTGGATCTCAAAAATAAGAAACCACACAGACTATTCTTAAAAATTATTTGGAGGATGACATTTCGAGGATAGGTAAGAGATATGAATTGATGAAGGAAAATATCAGAAACCAACTAAATTCATTTTACAGAAGCTCAGGTATGAAAGTAGAGGATGAAATCAATGGATCTAATGTTGAGAAACTTGAGGATATTCAGAAACTCATGGACTATGCTCACCCTAGGGATGACTCTGACAACGACACCTCTGCATATTACTCCCCTAGGAATAAGTTTGACTTTGATTCTCACTCAGCACATCAAAGCCCCTGCTCATCTAAGGAAAACACTACATCCACACACCACACAGAAAATACCAAAAAAATCGAAATATTAAAAAACACTCAAAAAATTGAAAATCCAAAAAAATACATAAAAATTGAAACTGAAGAAGATATTAAGAATTTGGATCCTGCTTTACAGGAAGCACTGAAGAAAAGATTGATTTTTGAACTTCCCTTTATACAGTCCATTGAACACTTCCCCAACCTTAAAGGATTTGTAATGGACAAATTAATGATGAAAAAGTCGGGTAGGACAAGAACAAAGACTGAAAGACATATTCTGTCAATGGCCACCTCCTTGGTGTTGAGGAGAAAAACCAAGAGCCGCATAGTGAAGCGGTTGCCCAGTTTGACTGTAGAATCAAAGACATAATATTTACCCATGCTCGAATTGATGACGATTCACCAATCAATATTCTCCCAACCTATGTATTTAATGAGCTCAAACTCGGAACAATCAAGAAGATATAAGAGATCGTTCAACTGGCTGATCGATTGATAAAGCAACTGATAGGAACCATTTCTGTCATCATTACATTCCAAGATGATCCGCTCAAAATAGACTTCACGATCATTGATATTGAGCATCAAGGAGAATTCACCCAGTCCCAAGTATTCTCGGAAAGCCATTCTTGGCATTGGCTAAGGCAATCATTGAGTGTTAGACTCAGGAAATCAATTTTACAACATTGGGAGCACTTCGATCTCAACAAGACTTTGAGGAACCACGATTGTCTAAAGCAACCCACGAAGCCCTCGACAGTTGTAACCACCAAGCGGTAGGAAGAGCCCTACCTCATTGCTACACCCGAGATAGAGGTTGTTGAAGAGACTGCTGGTTTAGAGACTCCCCCCAGTGTTCCATTTCCAACTGTTCTCACCATGGAAAATCAAATATATGACTCATATGATCCCAATACTTATGCATGGGTGCACCTTGAGTCGATCGAAACCTTCTCTGACTACCTTTATCAAATCAACTCGACATAGGAATGCTCCAACATAAAGTCAATTGAGAACGGACATGCATAGACTCTCCCCACTGTTCCATTTCCCGCGTATCTTACCATAGAAAAGTGTTTCTTATATGACCCTGAGAAATATGCATGGGCTCACCCTGAGTCAACCTTCTCCGACTACCTTGAATAAATCAATCAAACTTAGGAGTGCACCAACATCAAGAAAACTAAGAACAAACACACGAGACAAACACCGACTAAGGAGAAAATTTTCAATGGTTATTTATCTAGAGACTCAAGTGTCAACATCTCACTCCCAGGACCAACACCTTCACGAAACAAAATGACTGCTCCTTCATCTAAACAAAAAGTTGCCTTTGACCTTCTGGAAGAGGATCTATCATCAGATCCAGAAAAGGTAATCTACATGAGTGAGGTCTATTCAGCAATCCTAAAACCCTATCTTCACAAGGATCCAAATTTCGATTCCCATTGGACGACTCTGTTCCTCATTATTATTCATCGAAAGTTGAATCTCCTGGCCTCATTAAATATATTGGAACAATTTCGTATGAGCTGACTGAGACTGGTGCTTCAAAGTATTCATCTGAGGACGAATCACATTATTCCAAGAAGGAACAAATTCTGAGAAAACAACTAAATCAATTAAAGAACAACCATATCTGGAGTGCCTCCACTTTCAAGTACTATTCCTCTGAGGATAAATTCGATGATGGTTATCTTTCATCTGACTCATACGCATCATCTACTATCCAGCATGATTTCTCTGAGGATAACACTGATAATAGTTGGGAATCATATGCTTCATCTCCTTCTTATCATTACGATCTCCCACCACATGCTCACAAAAAGATCGGCTGAAAACCACCTTAATCATCGGCTACCCACCCTTCCTACCGACCACATCGGTCTCCTTGTACATCTTCTTCATATACTTAGGCCAAGGCCTAAGTATAGGGGGACCAATGCCCTCTGTACATACCAATCTCTCCTTCTCACAATCGTTCCATTTCCACCCTTCTTCCATACTTAGGCTGACCAAAGCCTAAGTATAGGGGGGAACCGATACCCATCTATATTTACTCTCCTCATTAACATCTTATGGCCACCTAAGTTTTACTCTTCTTCTATACTTAGATTGTTCACAGCCTAAGTATAAAGGGGGCAGGCCGATATATCTTTTTTTTTTCTTTTTATCTCTCTTGCGCTTAACCCGAGCTATGTCTTCTCTACGCTTCTTGTGCTCTGAGGACACATCACTCGCTAAGTATAGGGGTTGTATATACATTGTGTATATATTTTACCCATAGCTCGTACTTTCACATAAGTCTATATGTATTTATGGGGTGGGTAACCAACAAAACAGGGAAAAAATTTTGCTACTAACACTAATTGTGTCCGACCAAAATTTTTTGAAAAAAGGCTTCTTATTCATTTTTGCATAAAAAATCTCAAAAAATATCCCTTGCATAAAAAATTATTTTTTAAAAGTAAAAAAAATTGTCTGCATTTCACACACTTGCACTTCATCCAGCATTACATGCATTTGCATTTGTGAAAATGCCTTGGGTTCTATACTGAGTTATGAGTAGAAATCGAGAGTGATCTGGACTTGACCTTAATCCACCTAATTTTTAGAGGAACTTCATCGAGAGATAGGATTTTATAAACTTCAGGCCTTTGAATTAATTCTTCGAGTTCCACATGACAATGTGCAGCATTTGACTCTTAGTGTCTAACCCGGTCTCTTTATTCTGGGTACGACTCTAGAATAGGGAATTAATTTGTACTCTCGCACTATGCACTCAACTCAGATGAGGTGTTGGAAGACTGTGCGAATTTCTTTTCTGGTAGCGTGGAAATTTAAAGACCGAAGTATGGGTTGAAATAAAGCTTCGGAAAAGGGATGGACATCTGGGCACAGTTTTTTCTTAGACCCCATGTACGGAAAAAAAGATTCTATATTCATAGGGGCACAACAAGATCCATGCAGAACCTCCAAAAATACAAATACAAAGAAGCCACTACCAAATAAATATCTGACCAAAAAGGTCCAAGCTTCAAGAAAACCTGTAGATCATGGTGGAGACTTGGCTAAACTATCCGGCTTCACAAGGAGATGCGACTACACTAGCCACCCTCCAGTTCTTTTCTCCTTCTTCTAATTTCTCCTTCTATTCGATTTTGAGCACAGCACGATAGACCTTAGAAGGAAATACTTGACTACCTGAGGACGAGTTACTGGAGAGGAGGTTTGCATGGTAGTCCGGCATTCTGGATGGGAAGAGCTAAAACCTTTCACACATATGAGTCAATTATTCTATGTTCATGGGGTATGCTTTTAGAGGAGGATCGATCTAAGATGACTTCTGAGCCGAAACTGTTACAATGATGTGTAGAACTTGAAGGTTGTTGATTTTAAAATTCTAAGTCTCACAGAAGTTCCGCCATACTAATAATCCAAAGGTTAGATCTAGTTCCATTTTCACCTTCTGCTCATGGTCTTGGTATGGAACCCAATCTCATTTCACCTCATTGCATTTCTTTTAATGCTCCAGGACGAGCATGGTTTAAGTATAGGGGGATGATGAATACCGAATTCATCACTCTAAAAATGACTAATTAAGCTTAGATTCCTAAATATCATTGGCATTTATTCATTTATATGTCATAATTAGCATCATGCATAATAATAATTGCATTTTATCACTTATTTTTGCACAAAATAAGAAGCAGAAAATCACAATCCAATTAACCTGTAAATAGCCTAACTTCCCTGATTTTTAACTAATTCATGCTAACTCCAAATGAATTGATACTACCTCTATTGTGTACATATTACTAACAAGAATAAATAAAAAAATCACTAACCTAAATAAGTGAACCAAAAACCCAAACCCTAGTTCTAGGATTCCCAAACTAAAATCTTGATATCTTCCCCATCTAGTATCCATTTGATCCCACTCAATTTTGAACTAATGTACATTCGATTACCTTCAAAACAAGACCAAGTTCAAGTGAATCGGAGCTCATATGTGAAAGTTGGATTTTGGGCCTCTTTTGTACATTTTATATTTTAGCGGTTTTTGACTTGATATTTTATGTACATAATTAACTCATTTTATTTTATTTCTTTTTAATTTATTTTCTTTGATAAAAGTTTTATTAAAATGCACAAAAATCCAAATATAAACTGAGCTTGAAATCAAAGAAACTAACTGAGTCCGAGTCTTCACTAACTGTCTATACAAAAATTATGTTTTCCGTATTTTATTTTATTTCTTTTTCTCTTACTTAAGAAAAATCCAAAAAATTAGATTCAGTTGTAAATATTTATCTTTGATTTTATCATGCTTTTTTCAGATTTTTATGTGGTTTAAAAATGACAAAGAAATTATAAACCCAAAAATCAAGGTATTTTGTATACATGGAGTACCCCAAAAATATCACTTTGCACAAATGATCGATTTTAATTTTGGTCTCATCATAAAATTTTTAGATCTCATTAAGACGAGCAACTTTCGTGATGAAAATTTTTCGATCCGAGATCGTTTGCTATTTCTCTTCTATTTTTCTTTGTAATTATTTTTCGATTTTGTAGGGTTGACACGTGGCAGCTCCTGGAGCCGCCACATGTTACCCATTTTAAACCTTTATTTTCGTTTATTTTTACTAAAAAATTAAAGAAATAAAATAAAATAAAATAAAATAAAATAAAAATGCCAACTGGTTTCACCAGGGTCGTCCGATCTCGACCGATCGGACGGCACCTGCATGCCATCCCCTTCCTCTGATTCCCCTCCACTTTCCCAATTTTCCCAGGTGTCACCTCCTTCCATCCATGGCCGGCCTCTAGTGCCTCCACCCTGCATATCCCCTTCACTTCCGTGAATCTCGCTCTGCCCATCATGATTCCTATCGTCACCCTTCTCAATTAGCACGACCCCAATTAGATCCCATCTGATCCCCATCTCCAATTAAATCTCAACCACCGACGATTTGCCCCACCTCCAAATCAATCTACGATATCAATCACCTTCCCAATCGACCACTCAATCCTCCTATTTAAGCTACACCATCGCCTCCCTCCATCCTCATCCACCGATTCACGCAACGGAGGGCGACGACTCATGTGGTGACAGCACCTCGCAGTACTCCCCTCCACCGTGACGAGATCCGAGGTCAAGCACCTCATCAAATTTCAACCCCGTGGTCTGCTGCATTGCTCCAGTCTCGGAACCGTTGATCCACCTCTGTCATTGCTACCATCTCCCCCCGATACCTTCCATCTTCGTCAACTTCAATCCTCCGTAGTCTTACGACGCAACCACCCAACTCTGCCACGCCAGCGCATTATCTCCATCCTCGACTACACCGTCCCGCTTCCTCGACGTCCCTTGGCCGTTTGTCGACCATCGCCTCTAGTAGACGCCTTTCCATGACTTGTCGCTTCATCGACAAGGACAACCAGACATTCTTAGTCAACTGAAGAGCTCACACGCCGCAATGCCTCCGCCTTCGTCCCTTCACCAACACCAACCACCGGGCTCCCTACCCGAGACCCTCACTGCATGCAAAGCACGTGCGCGGAGGGGCCTTTTGCATCGACACCCCTGAGGATCACCCATATTAAGAAAGCAGCTCCAGCCCCAGAGGTCACGTGCATCACACGTGACCTGTTGGGAATATTGCTTCTTCACCCCCCGGAGTTCCCATATTCTTAGGTAAGCCCAGCCACAGAGGTCACGTGCTCCGCACGTCACTCTATGGAATTTTTGCAGGAGTACCCCTAAGGGTATATGTATTTACATTTTCCGTCCCTCTATGCATATTTTTATTTATTATAAGTGCAACGATACCCCTGTGCTCCCCCTCCACGTTGAACCTCTTTATTGCGTTATTTTTCTTATTTAAAAATAATACTTTGTTCTACAACTAATTCTGTACATCTTGGCATATGTTTGGCATTTTTAAGATCTGAGTTAATTAATAATTAATTATTTTGTGGAAAATTGTATATTTTGCTCATCTTACGCCTCAAAATTCATAATTAATTAACCAGAGCTCTGAAAATTGCCTAAAAAATCACGGATTGTAGAATTAGTTTCCCAAAAAGAATTGCATTGGTATGCATGGTTTTCCCTGTAAAAATCATTTTGCCTATTTCGATCTTTAATTTTTAAAGGTATTGAGTCTCATATTTTTGAGGTTAGGATTTTATGAGATCGACCACCTAGTGATAGACCTGGGATAATTTTATGCCTTGAAAATAAATAGGTTAAATATTTATTATAATTAAATATTGAAATTCACATCATTTGCATTCATAAATCCAAAAATATTTATATTGCATCCAAAAATTCCAAAAAATTACAGTGCATTCATTTCATCATAATTGTCATCTCTACCATGATTCGTATTTTTTGGACATCGTTTGATTGAAAATCGTATTTTAGTCCCTAAAATTGGCCACATTTACAAAGTGCGTCCCAAAGTTGCATTTAAAAAACAAAAAAATACCATCTCGAAAATCGTACACGAACTTTGGTAGACAAATTTCTAGGTTGTTTCTTTGCCTCCTTGAGTTCGACCTTGGGACTTGCCCAAGTAAAATAAACAAAAACCACGCAATTGAAAATTGAATTAATTAATTGTGGTTATTTCTTGAGCGATTCTGATTACCTTCCTACAACGAAATGACATTAATTTAACTGTACGATAATTCCCCACAATTAAATATGGTATTTTTTGGACTCATCAGGAATAAAATAAATAAAAAATAAATAAAATAAATAAAATAAGTAGGCTACTAAAATAAAGAAGAGAAAGTAAATAAAAGAAAATAAATAAATAAAATAAAAAATAAAATAAAAACTTAAATAAAACTAAGATACAAAATTAATAAATAATAGTAATAAATAAGGTGACACGTGGGGCTCCAGGAGCTACCACATGTCGCTCCTAGAAAATTCAAAAATAAATGTAAATAAAAATAAAAAATAAATAACAAAAGAGGTCATATCAAAAGTAATCAACAGGAAAGTTGTTCGTCTCGACGAGATCTACAACCTTCGTGAAGAAATTAAAATCAAAATAAGCCATATGTATAAAGTGTATTTTTGGATGGTACCTTATAGATATAAAATACCACATTTTTACCTTTTGCAGATTTTTTGTTATTTTTTAAATAATAGGAAAATAAAAATAAAAATAAAGAAAATATGACAATAATATTTACAATTTAATATATTTTTTGAATTTTTTATTAATTAAGAAAATAAAAGGATAAAATACAAGGGCATTTTGGTTAATATGTACAATATACAACATGGGCCCAAAACCCAAGTATCACATACGATCTCCGATTTTAATGACATTGATCTTGTTTTGAAGATCTTTAAATGTATATTACTTTAAAAGTGAGTAGACTTAAATCGGACACTGTGTGAGAGAGATATGCATATTTTAAGGTTTATAGTTTCAAACTTGGATTTGGATTTTATTGGTCAATTTTACAATTAGTAATTTTTTTGATTTTTTTTCTTTATTAATATTAGCAATATATACACTATAGAGTTGATTTTATTGGATTTGGGGTTAGTATAAAATAGATACAAATAGGTGAATTTAGCTATATACATGTGAATATGTACAAGTGATTTTTGGCTCCTTATTTAATGCAAATATAAATGCTAAAATGCAGATATTATTTACACATGCATGGATGCTATTATGAAATATAAGTGGAAATATGCAACTAATTATTCATGAACAAAGCTCTATTTTCAAATTTTAGAGTGAATCACAGATTCATGAACCCCCTATACTTAAACCTTGTTCGTTCCCGAGCAACTAAAATGAAGTGCAAAAGTGAAATGATTTTTGGTTCCATACCAAGGTCATGAACAAAAGTTGAAAATGGAGCTTGACTCGACCTTTGGATTAATAATGTGGCGGAACCTTATTAGGATCTGAATTTAAAACCTAACAACATTTAAGGTCCACAAGTCTTCTATTGAAATCACCTCAATAATCAGATTAGAACAACTCCTCACAAGCAAATTCTGATGACCATGAATCTTACTTATACTGTGTATGTGAAATATAGCTCTCCACATCAGAAATGGCAAAGAAATAGCCTCCTCTAACATGGTAACTCTAACTCCCAGATCCAGTAACTCTTCCTCAAGGAGCGGGGTATTCCCTTCTAAGGTCAAGAACAACTGGCTCAAGAAGAGGGGGTGGAGAGAAGAATGGATGGTAGCCAGTGTAACTACCTATCCTACGATGCTTGACCAGTGTAGCCAAGTCATCCCGCTGCAAGCTCACAAGCTCTTCTTTGTTTTTTTTAACATATATACAAGGTGCATCATGTACATCAGGAGTTTTTCTTCTTGAACCACTAGATTATCCCTCTTTTGAAGCTTTATTGCAACCCACAACATCCCGCCCTTAGATGTCAACACCACCAGACTAGGTCAAGATGCACTACCCTCCTAGAGGAGGACGGATGTTTCCACCAGTGTGCTAATTTGAGCCAAAGGATTCTACCTCCTCACCACCTCATCAATGAAGAGCTACATGCATGGTGCTTGTCCAAGTTAGGTCACTGTCTAAAAGAACCATGCGTGTGTATGAGATATTCTACTTAGACTAATCAAGATGACATGTGAACATAGACTTGTAGACTCAAAGAATTAAGTCATTTGACCTGAAAAATCTTAACTCCAGTTCCTATAAGGTTCCTCTGAAATTTGGTAGACTAAGGGCAAATCAAATCCGTCCTCGACATCTTTTCAAAACTTGGTTCAATTACAACTAGCTTTTCACATTGCATATGTTAGATATGCAGATGAGTAGAAGATGACATGCTATATGGATGAATGAAGTGCAAGACACCTTTTTTGAATGCAAGGATGATATGCAAGAGTAAATAAGAAGCCTATTTTTTCTTTACTTTTTTGTTGTTTTTACCTCTTATTTTACAATAATGTTTACAAAAGTATTATTTTACAAAAAAATTTACAACTTTTTACACAAGTATACATTTTTTTGCAATTTTTACCAGTCGTAATTATTGCATAATATATACAAAAATATGCGAAAGTACGAGCTATGGGTAAAGTATATATGTAATATATATACACCCCCTATACTTAGCGTGTGCTATGCCCTCAAAGCACGAGAAGCGAGGAAAAGACATAGCTCGTGCTAAGCGTAGGAGAGCTAAAATAACAAAAAGTATAGAAGTCGATCCACCCCCTATACTTAGGCCCTAGCAGCCTAAGTGTAGAAGAAGATCAAAAAAGGGGTGGGCAAGGTTAAGAGGGGAAATGGATGAGTAACTATAAAGAGTGGGCATCGGTCCCCCCAAATTTAGGCTCCGGTTAGCCTAAGTATATGACAGGAGTGAGTGTGAGAACCGATGAGATCCAGAGAATATACAGAGAATGGTGATGAGACTCAGGTCACTCTCCCCCTATACTTAGGATCTAGTCATCCTAAGTATAACTATGAAATGATATGGAGCTGGGGAGAGTGATTTGAATCATTGTGGAGGAAGGGAAAGAAAATATATACAATGAGGAGTGAGAATATACAAGGGTCAAGAAGGTTTGTGACGAACCTTCTTGCGGGAGCGAGGAGGTGGATAATATACATATGTGTTACTGTTGGAATCATCCACAAAAGAATAGTAGTGAGGCAAAGGGATCATCCAACGAGGGTCGACACACGGCTGCTTGCTCAGATAAGGATTGAGAACAACCGAACTGAGTTCACTCATATAAATCACCTCATCCGGACCTATGAGGATTCCTCCGAAAATTTCTTCTCAAATGTTGAAGGAAACTTTCTTAGTCAATTTTCTAGAACCTAAATTATTAAAAGGGAGTGGAGAGCAATGCGCCTTGAGGGGTTCGGGGAAATACCTTGAGGAATCAATTCTCAACTTCCTCTCACTAGATAACTGACTAGAGGAGGGAGCAATCGTGTTTTTGGGTGGGGTCAATTCAGTTCTGGTTGTATGCTTTGAGTTTGGGATGTAATGCGGTGTTGACCATGGGTTCCTCATCAGATGAGTCACCATATAGATTGTAATATTCTTGAAGGGTCACCGCACGTCTCGGGAAGGTACTAGTGATCTCAGTTGGCTTGGCATTATTGGGCTCTTGTGTCAGATCATCAAAATGGTCAAGGCAATCAGCAAAAGTCCTGTACGACTCAATGATAGTTTCAGGTCATGAGTTCTCCTTAGAAGATGGCACAGTTGTGGTGCAAGAAGTTGGTGGAGTGGAGGTGTGGGGAGTTTCTGAACCAATGGTCATCCGGACATTTGATATCTTAGGTGTAGTAGAGAGACGAGACTCATCTATCTCTCTGTGGTAACAACTGTTTGTGGATATACCGTTCACCTTTGAGTAAAGTGTATCAAAGAGTGGTTGAGGTCGAAGCACTCCCAATGCTGTAAAATCGATTTCCCGAGTCTTGCGATCTATAGTCGCCTTAGCCAAGGCTAAGAACAACTTCCCGAGAATAATCAGAGACTGGGTAAACTCTCCTTGGTGCTCAATGTCAATGACTATGAAGTCTACCTAGATTAGAGCACCTTGAAAAGTAATGATGACTGAAATTTTTCCTCTCGACCGTTTGATGGATCGATCAGCCAGTTGAACGATTACTCTAGACTTCCTAAGTGATCCGAGTTCGAGCTTGACAAATACGGAGGTCAGGAGGATATTTATTGATGAGTCATCATCAATTCTCATATGGGTAAAAATGGTGTTTTTGATTTCACACTCAACTCGGAGCAACCGCTTCACTCTGCGGCTCTTGGTCTTTCTCTCCATCACCAAGGAGGTAGCCATAGACACTATGTGTCTTTCAGTCCTTGTTCTCTTGTTACCTAACCTCTTGGGCATCAATTTACTCCTTACAAATCTCTTGAGGGCGAGGACGTGATATATGACCTTTATTAAGGGAAGTTTAAAAATCAATTCCTCATCGAGTGCTCCTTTTAGGACAGGATCCCATTTTTTTAAGTCTTTTTCACTTTCAATTTTTATGAATTTTTCTTATTTTACAATGTTTTTGGTCTTTTTGGGATTTTTGATTTTTTTGATGTTTTTGATGGGTGAATGGTCAGACTTTGGATTGGAAGGTAAGGGGTTAGTAGAAGAGGGAGGTAGAATGGACTCTAGTTGTACAGAGTGTGTGGGTTCCCTAATGTCCGCTCGATTTTCAACATCAAACTACTCATATCCTTTTCCACTTTCATTCCCAAGCTGGCAGAATATGAGTGCAATATTTCCATGACATCTCTCGACTTGTTACCAAATGATTCATTTTTCTCAATAAGTCTAGAGATGTCATCCTCCACAAAATTCTCATGACAAATCATGGGAGAGTTCTGCTCAATTAGAGGATACTGCTGAGATATTGGAGTCACATACTCAACATACCTAAGCTTTGGCATGTAATTCTGGGTCAAGTATGGATCATCTATGTGATAGATATTGGTCAGAGCCTCATGTAATGGAGTCAATGAATGGGGGACTGGTAAGTCTAGCTCATGAGTCCAATCCTATGAATGTGTAGGCTCTCTAAATGGATGGTATGAGGGCTGGTCAATGTAAGCTTGATCACTAAAGTCAATCAAGTCTGGGAAATCATGATGTGCAGGCCTCTCCAGACGGTATGTTCCATCGACTAGGACATGACCTAAGGTCAAGTCGAGACGTGTATAGGAAAATTCTTGTCCGGCCCCTACTTGAGGTGAGAATGATGTATGTGGGGGCACATAATTCTTCCAATCATCTATCTCAACAGTGTCTTGCTCTTTGTATGGTTCATTGATTCCAGCAAGCTCCCGAGAATAAGGACATTCGACCCAAGATGGAAGTGGATCCGGAGTATTAGAATATGGAATAGGTGAGAAATGCGAAGAAGTTGAGAAGTCAGTCGAAGTTCTGACTTCAGAATCGGGTCGAGGTGGAAACGACCACGGGTAATGGTCTCTCGTGGATGGCAGAGGATACATGGAAGAAGGAGAAGGCGAAGATGAATGATATATGGTCGAGGAGGAATGACCAGAGGTCTTAAGTATGGGGACCAATATCTCGACATCTTGAGGAGGAAAGGATGGTTGTAAGCAGATCAAGGTAGAAAATTTGCAATTACACAGGATAACACACACTGACACACACCAAGACAAACACAAGAGCAAACCCTGGGTTCATACTCAACATGATGAAGGACCCAAAGCCAGGTTCGATTAATCTGGTTGATTTTAAATGTGACTTTCAAGCAAATTAGCAAGGATTACGTGATGGACTAAAGGAAAGTCGGCTTAATACTGGATGCATCTCCCCTGTTTAACCTGTCGTCTATGATACAAACTCCCTTTCTCTCTTTGCTTCTAACACCAACCGAGGAAGTTCAAGGACCTACCCCTGTCTACCTACCGAAGTATGTGGAGGCTAATAAGGCTTATAACTTCACCCTAGAGGGTTACTAGCAACTTGCCGTGGTGCACCGCTGCTTCACACTGATCTACATGACGAAGCAGGAGGAGACTACTTGGTGTTGGTCAGTTGAACCTCAAGGAGTTCAGTGAGTGATATTTGCTAGGATCGGGGTATGTGATATGGAAGGTGGGAATTTTGGCTCTATCATAGGGTGCACGCACACACTCTGTACCCTCACTTAGCCTGAAATCAAAGTCGGGGTTACTCTCTAACGTGTCGCTAAATACGATAAATAATTCGGTCGCATTGTAGCACGTGTACCTAGCGAATCAATCAGAACCGAGAAAAGATCTCCGCGAAGAGTGTCTCGGCTTTAATTTATATCCCGGGCAAGTCCGGGGTCGAACTCAGGGAGGCAAAGGAACAACTTGGGTTTAATTTGAAATTTAAGATCTAGATTTTCATGCGGTATTTTTTATATTTTATAATGCAAAAACAAAGGTGAAAGGCAAATGCAAGTGAATTACGACACTAAGAAAGCATACAACAAGGTCAAATTAATTTTAATGTCAAAATAGTTCAATTTAGCCAATTTATATTTTTCATAAAGGCTTAATCCAGAGATGAATGCAAGGTACTTTTTTTTGGAATTTTAGGGATTAAATTGCAACAAATAAAAATGCACACTTTTTATGGGTTTTTTTCGTAATTTATCACACAAACAGTAAGCACAAATTATGAAAAAATTATTAGAACTAAAACATGATGCAAGGAAGCTACAATAATTTTTTTAGAGTTTTTTGACAAGTTATGATTTTTTATGGATTTTTTAGTGAAAACAGAGTGACAATGAGTAAATAATTTCTAATAAATACACATTGTCAAATTAATCAGAGTGTGAATTATCTCAGAAAGATATTTAGATAAGCAATCCAATAGAGTTGAAGTTTCGCAAAAAGGATATTCGTGGATTTAATTAAAAATCAAATACTAAAAACACTCTACAATTTATTTGAGGCACAAGACAGCTTCATTTTAAATTAAATTTGGATAGTAAGTTAATCACATATCAAGGCATCATTCCTAATTTTTATGGAATTTTTTGAGCAACCGTGAGTTAGATATGAATTTAAGAACTCGATTTGGGTAAAATATACAGAATTTCAGTTACACAATTTTAATAAATTACCCAATGACAACAAAAATATAAATAAATATCCATGAGGTATAGAATTAGTTGCTCAACATCAACATATTTTTCATTGAATAAAAAGATGCAAAATAAGCGTCCAAATTAACACACAAACATATGGGTATCAATGCAAATACAGAAGCTGAAACTGCAATGCAGAATATGTACAGGGACCATTTCGTAATTACAAAAACTATAAATAAAGAAAATGTAATTTTTACAATAAAATAATTCAAGGGGATAAGCACATTCTTCTTCCCGGAGATGTACGAAGGAGATGAACCCAACTGGAGGGAGGGGGCGGCACCGTCGTACGCGCGCGGCCGCAATGGAGGCACGGTGCGCGTGCCGGCGCACAGAGGAGGCGGGGCGGCGCGAGGGGGCCGCGACCGACGTGGAGGCGGCAGTGGGCCGCGGGCTTCGCGGTTGGAGGACGGAAGTGCGGAGGGAGGAGGGGCGGCGATCTCGCCGCTGGGCGGCATAGCGGGTCGCCACTGGTGGAGCGGCCGCCTGCGGTGGTGGCTGTGCCGCTTGGTGGTGGGGGCGGCGGGTGCGTCGCTGCCTGTGTATGGAGGGGGCGGCGGTGCATGGCTGCCCCGTTTTTTTTATTTTTTTTAATTTTTTTTAGTATGAAAATGCTGATGTAGTGAACAAATTTTTTGTTTTAATTTTTTTTATTTTTTTGTTTTCTTAAATAGAAAATGAACACATGCAATGGGGAATATGATTAAATACAAATATGGTGGTGAAAGTGATATGGAACAAATATGGGCATATGGATGTGGGTGTGATGGTCTAAAAAATTTCAAAGTTAAAAAATAATGACAAGATGAAACTAAAATTACCTACGATGGAGGGTCGCCTATGTTGTGCTCACGAGAGCACGGTCTTCGCTCGAATTGCCGGCGTACGATGAGCTCGAGCAGCGTGCTGTTGCAGCTGCGATGTTGGCCAAAAAACCAACGGATCTCACTGGAGAGAGGGTCGTCGTCGCTCGACCGCGGTTGCGTCGCTGTCACCGATTCAACTCTGGGAACTAGGCTCTCCTCACATAAAGATGGATCAAAGGCAAAAATGAGGAGAATGAGAGGTATATAAAGAGAATGGAATGAGAGGTTATTAAAGTGGTGGAGTTGAATGGAAGGTTGATTTATTAATGGAGTTGAATGGGAAGTTGGAAAAAATGGTGGACTAATGAAGTTGAATTGGTGGTTATTGTAGAGAATGTAAAATAATTAAATTAATGAAGTAAAGTTGGCTACTTTAATTATAATAGAATAAAAAAAAGAAGAAAATAAATAGTGGAGAATTTACAAGGGAAGACAAACAACATGTACATTTTTTTACTTTTCTAATATGTAATTTTTTTGTCTTTTTAATAAGAGATATTTACAACGAAAAAATACAATAAAATACTACAAATAAAATACAACACAACCATAATTTTTTATATTTTTAAAAATTAGGAAAGATAAAATAAAAAATGAATAAAGAATGAATATATACATGATATACAATGTACATATAGGTCCCAAAACTCAACTTTTGCAAATGAGCTCTGATTTTAATGAAACCACTTCCGTTGGATAGATAATTTTCTAACTTGAACTTTAAAAGTGAGTTTGGTGAATTTGGAGTTCATACGAAGTCAGAATTTAGTAGCATTTATTTGAGATAAAATTTGTTTTGTATTTTTGAATTTTATATACATTTTTATAATCAAGTTAGAGAAAGAATTAGGCAAAAAGGAGTTGAAATGAAATTATTAAAAATACATGAAGTTTTGGGCTATTTACATGTATAAAACTCCTTTATTTTTGCTGCTTTTTATGTGTAATTTATTTTGTACAATCTAATATATAATAATTAGTGTGTTTTATTTACAAGAGTTTTTTTTGTTAATTTATTGATTTTATGGACATTTATTTGGGATTTTACTTGGGGATTTTGTTAAGATCAAGATATTAAGATGATAAATCGTGGATTCATCACCTCCCTATACTTAAACTTTGCTAGTCCTCGAGCAAATAAAGAATGAATAAGTTGGGTTAACCCCTGACTATGCACGTGAATACAAGACTTGATCCGTTCAAGAACTCTCGGTTTTAGAGATCCTAAAATTCTAAGTTGAACCAAGCTCTCGTCAAAAGGTACCCAATTTCCCTAATCATCAGACTCTCTTTGTATACATATATATAAGGGATATGACTTTAAGTGTTGACCGCAGTTACAAGAGTAGAGTCACCACGTCACCCAAGGTTCCAGTCTAAGAGACTCTCCTAACAACCCGATCCTCAACTAGGGAATAAACCATTTCTTGCATCCAATCCACCGTCTCTTTAGTTGTCAAACTTAAAAGTGTAGATGGAAGGTCAGTTGATGGAGGGCATAGGATTGTGTCATTTCTTCTCTCCCTCTCATTGGAACAAGGATCCTCTCGAGTGCCTTATTACGCAACGCATTTTTTTTGGTGTTGATCAGTGCGTCCGTCAAGAGAAGTTGGAGCCGTCTGCACTTGTTTTCCTGGGAGTACACTGGGGTGTGCCTTTTTTGAGTACCTATCGTACCTTCTACACCCAGACTTGTAGCATTTACGATGCAGAGCCCTTTTTTGGTGCAAGCCCGACTCTTGGTCCTAATAGCGGTGGTCCAAGTGGACACTTTTGAAATGGTTGGGAGCGCTCGCCTTTGGTGGAAGCTCTTTTGATAATTGACTTTGTGGAATGAGAGCTTTTCTTTGACATTTCATTACTTTGTAGTATTTTGACTAGCTCCACTACTTTTACCAAGAGTTGGCGCACACTGATCAACATTTTTTTATTTTATCACACCCTGGCACATAGGTAAATGTCAAGAGATAGTATAAGAACCATGTTCTCATACTGGCTAAATGTGCTGACACTCAGGTTTCATGAAGCCTTCATTGATTTTATCCCATCCTCGAGCATCATCAAATCAAGTCCAAACTCAAATCCCTCATCCCAATTCCTCAAGTGAAATTTCAACTCATCTCATCATAACTGCAGTCGTGTATGTTAGGTGCTGGTCATATTCTTAAGGTAGAGACTAAGCATGCAATATAGCACACAAATCTTTCAAACTAGGTAAATGTGAATAATTAAGTCAAAGACCCTAATGACTAAGGCTGGTTAACTCAAAATCTCAAGACCTCATAAACCAAGTGTTCTTGATCATCACTAGTCTTGTGTGAAAGTGAATTGTGTCAGGGATTAAATCAACTTATTAGTTAGTTTTTTTTATGATTGATTGATTTTTTTTAAAGTTTTAGAAAAAGTTTTTTTTCAAAAAGGTTTTTTTTGCCAAACAAAGGCGAAGAAGTTTTTTTTGTTAGAAAAGTTTTGCTTTTTTTTCAAGAGTTTTTTTTGAAAAAGATAGGTAAATACGAAAAGACTTTTTTTGAGAAAGTTTTTTTAAAGAGGATTTTTTTAAAAGTTTTTTAGCAAATAAGGAAAAAGAGGTTTTTTTAGGAAAAAGTTTTTTTTGTTTTGTTTTTTTGTTTTTTTACCCACCCCATAATTATTGTATAATATATACAAAAATACTTGAAAGTACGAGCTATGGGTAAAGTATATATGTAATATATACACGCCCCCTATACTTCGCATGTGCTATGTCCTCATGGCACAAGAAGCGAGAAAAAGACATAGCTCGTGCTAAGCGTAGGATGGCTAAAATAATAAATAGTATAGAAGTCGATGAGGCGGACGAGGCCATGAGGAGAAATGATGAGTAAATACACATGGCGGGCATCGGTCCCCCCTATACTTAGGCTTTGGTCAGCCTAAGTATAGGACAAGAGTAAGTGTGAGAACCGATGTGATCTTGAGAATATGCAAAGAAAGGAGAATATGTGCAAGAGTGATTGAATATTCTAAGATGTTGAATCTTGATGCTGCATCTTCATGAAGAGTAATAAGATGTATCTGCTCTGTGCTCACTCTGTATGAAGTTGATGACCTCGACTTGGACTAACTGCTCTTTCGAATCAACAAAATGCTTCATCAGTTGTCCATTCACCACATGAGATTGTGCACCATCTGTGAGATCAGCTATCTGTACACTTCCATTCTCGTGCACTTTCTTAACCACAAAGGGACCCGTCCATTTAGATTTGAGCTTCCCATGGAACATCTTCAACCTGGCATTGAACAACCATACCTTTTGCCCAGGGACAAAGTCTTTGCACCTAATGTGCTGATCATGCCATCTCTTTACTTTGTCCTTATAAATAAAACTATTGTCATATGCCCTGTTTCGGATTTCCACGAGCTCGTTCAAGTTCAAGTCTCGATAAAGCTTCCCTAGGTGATAACTCCAATTAATCTTCTTAATTGCCCATTCGGATTTATGAATCAATTCTACGGGCAAATGGCATGGCTTTCCATAGATCTATCTAAATGGTGAGGTACCCAATGGTGTCTTGTAGGCTGTCCTATTGGCCCATAGAACTTGGTCCAAGAACTGAGACTAGTTCTTCCTATCGGGACGAACCAATTTCTGCAAAATACTCTTCACCTCTCTGTTCGACACCTCTGCCATGCCGTTGGACTATGGGTGGTAAGGACTAGTAACTCTATGCTCAAATCCATAGTCCTTAGCTAAAGATCTCATATCTCGGTTCACAAAATGGCTACCCCCATCAGATATCAAAATTTTTGGCACCCCGAACATAGCAATAATATGGTCTCTCACAAACCTACAGACAGTCTTGCTGTCTGCGGTTCGGGTTGGGATAGCCTCCATCCACCTGGATAAATAATCAACCGCCAACAATATGTACTCATGTCCATGGTTGTTGGGAAAGGAATCTATGCCCCATGCATCAAAAACATCACAAATAATCATCGGTTGCATGGGCATTTCATCTCTCTGTCCAACTGTCCCTTCCATCCTTTGACAAATCGGGCACGACCGCACAAAATCAATGGCATCTCTAAATAAGGTCGGCCAATACAATCCACATTAAAGTACTTTGTGAGCGGTTCTGTTTCCCGAATGGTGTCCTCCATCCTCAAGTGAATGACAATATGTGAGGTCACTCTGGTATTCCTCCTGAGGAATACACTTTCTCCAGACACAATCCGGTCCTTCAAAGAAAAGGAAAGGATCGTCCCAGTGGTATCTCCTCGAATCCGACTTCAGTCGATCAATGTTGCTCCTAGTCTAACCATGGGGAACTTGCTTGGAGACAAGATAGTTCACCATGTTGGCATACCACGGGAGTGAGTCAATAGCACAAATTGACTCATCTGGGAAGGTCTATCTAATCCGCTCATGATCAGGAGAATCCTTAAGTTCAATCCGAGAAAGGTGATCAGCCACGACATTCTTCACTCCAGGTTTATCTTTAATCTCCAAATCAAATTCCTGAGGAAGTAAAATCCACCTAAGAAGACGTGCCTTCGCGTCCTTCTTTTCCATTAAGTATCAAATGGCTGTGTGATCTGTGTAAATTGTCACCTTAGAGCCCAAAATATATGATCTGAACTTCTCGAGGGCCCATACTACTACGAGCATTTCCTTTTCAGTCACTGTATAATTTTTCTGTGTAGGATATAATACTTTGCTTGCATAGTGAATCGCAAACGGAATCCCCTCTCGCCGTTGTCCTAACACAGCTCCTATAGCGAAATCTGAAGCGTCAGTCATGATCTCAAAGGGGAGAGACCAGTCAGGAGCTTGTAGGATAGGCGAGGCACAAATCTTCCTTTTCAAGAGCTCAAAGGCCTCCAGACACCTGTGATCTACAACGAACTCTGTGTCTTTCCCTAAGAGCTCAGTCAGTGGGCGGGCGATCTTTGAAAAATCTTGAATGAATCTCCTATAGAATCCAACATGCTCTAAGAATGACCGCACTGACTTCACGTTGGTAGGTGGATCGAGTTTCTTGATCACCTCCACCTTGGCAGGGTCAACTTCATTCCCCTTTTGGAGATGACATGCCCCAACACGATACTCCGTCACCATAAAGTGACCATGAGAGTAACAGATTCACCTCTCTATACCTTGTGAGGACTCGGTCCAAGTGCGCTAAACATATATCAAAAGAATCACCATGGACCGAGAAGTCATCCATGAACACTTCCAGGAAATCTCCCGCCATCTCGGCAAATATGGCTATCATGCACCGCTGAAATGTGCCCGGGGCATTGCAGAGCCCGAATGGCATGCGCCTGAAAGTATAAGTGCCGAATGGACATGTGAATGTGGACTTTTCCTGGTCCTCATGGGTTATGGCCACCTAGTTGTAGCCTAAGTACCCATCAAGAAAATAGATGAACTCTTTCCCTGCAAGTCTCTCCAAGATCTGATCAATAAAAGGTAAGGGAAAGTGATCTTTCTTGGTCGCAACATTCAGGCGCCTGTAGTCAACACAGACTCACCACGACGTGGGTACTCGTGTCACGATCTCTACCCCCTCCTCGTTGGTGACCATCTGAATTCCCGACTTCTTCGGGACAACACGAAGTGGGACCACCCACTTGGAGTTAGAAATAGGGTATATAAACCCTGCTTTGCACCATTTCTCAATTTCTTTCTTCACTACTTCCCGTAGATTGGGGTTAAGTCTCCTCTGGAATTCACGGGAAGGTCTCACATTATCCTCAGTAAAAATATGGTGCGAGCAGAGAGCGTGGTTTATGCCCACGAGATCCGACACTGTCCAGCCTATTGCCTTGCGGTTCCTCTTTAAGACCTCTAACAACCTAGACTCCTGTTCTAAAGTCAAGTCTGAGCTAATGATGACAGGATATCTCTCTTTGGGTCCCACAAGAAAGGCAAACTTGAGTGTAGGAGATAGTGATTTCAATTCTGGCAAAGTGGTATCATCAATCAAATCTAGCTGAACTGAATCTGAATCTGGTTCTGAGCTGCATGAAGGTGGGCTCAACTGTGTAGGACTATCCACCAAATCAGAAGTATCGGGAGTCAGATCGTCAAAAATATCCAAACAATCGGCAAAATCCACGTCCGACTCGTCATCTATGTCCCATGATTGTTCTGAAGAGGATGGAACTGACAGATCCGGATGGATCTCTATGTCATCATGTGAATAGGTTGATGCATCTCTAGCAAGATCAGACAATACTTGGCAAACTGCATCATGCACTATATCCTCTCCAGATGAAAGGGTCTCGCTCTGTCCTGAAGGAATCTGTCCCCAAATCCCAACTGTGCTAATCATACTGCAATCTGCCTCTGAAGATGAGTACTCTGTGCTACTCTCTGAATCAGGTTGCTGACACTTGGTTTGCTTCATCTCAAGGTTCACTTCTCCACCTGGAGAACGGAACTTCATCATTCCCGTACCATAATCGAAAGCTGCGCCTGCGGTCCTAAGGAAGGGTCGCCTGAGAATGATCTGAGATTCTCTCCAATGATTGGGGGTCTCCATGTCCAAGACTATGAAGTCCACCTGATAGTTCTGCCCCTCAATCGAGATAACGACGTTCTTCACTTCTCCCTTAGGTCTCTTCACTGAACGATCTGTGAATTGGAGTAAAGCTCTAGATTCGCGAAGTGGTCCCAACTCCAATTTCTGATATAATGCTAAGGGAAGTAAGTTGATCGAAGAACCATTATCTAAGAGTGTGCGTGCAAACGCAATGTCGTCAATATGACTCTCCACATAGTGAGCCCCTATGTCTCTTTTTTTCTTTGGCAAAGTCTTATTCTTGAGACAATAGGTTGTGGCTACTGATAAGACATGTGTCTTTATATTTCGGTTATCTCTCTTCCTGCTAACCCTTCTAGGTGTGCATCTCACCTTAAGGTATTTTTGGAAGGCAGGATGGTTAGCCACATATTCATCAAATGGCACCTTAACTGTGATGTTTTCTTTATAAAGCCGTGCCATATCAGGGTAATCTTTCTGAATCTTTTTGATGCGCTTTCCTACCGTAAGAGCACGGGGGAAAGGGATTGAAGCTAGGGAAACAGATGATGAAGAATCTGAATTATGAACTGAAAGATCATTCTTTGCATTAACGGAAACAGAGTTCTTCATACAAGAATTTTTTTGATGCAACATGGACTCAAAATCTAAACTATCTACTATAGGTTGTGGAATAGAAGATGAAGTGGTATCCGCCACAACCGGAGATGCAAGGTCCTCCGTAGACTCAGAAGAATATCCATGCTGACGATGTTGCATACGTGCCCTCCTCCTCCTCACGGCTCCCTGAGTGGAAATCCTCGAATAGTGCTGATGGGGCTCCGAAATATGATGCCTCTCCTCCTCGTCCTCTGAAGACTCCTCAGGTCCAGCTCCAGAGATGCCCCTCCTCGTGTCCCTCTCCCGGTCAGGTACGACCACGGTCCTTCCGCTCCTGAGTGACATGTGGTTAGCCTCGTCACACGAAAGAATCTCATGTTCAGATTTAGGATATGCTGAATAGTATACCTGACCAAAGTGCTGCTGAGAACTAGAACGGTTCAGGCTATTGGGGTTAGCCTGAACTTGGGCTGGGATCGAGGTAGAGGGTGCAGTATGCTCGTCTCGCCATCTGGACAGGCGGTTGACATCCACCCGTAAGTCCTGAATCTCGTTCTTGTAGGAATGTAGCTCGTCGAGTATCTGCTGCTGAATATCCACGAGACTAGACGATGAAGGAAGTGGATAAGATTGGGAAGAAGAACGGGAAGACTGGCTCTGCTGGCCAGTGTACTGCCTCTGCTGTTGCTGCTGGGGTTGCAGGCCTGGTACTGCTGTCTCTGCTGCTGGGGTGGCTAATATACAGGGCTCTATTGTGAAGGAGGTGGTGCGGAGGTGAATGCGGTGTTGTGAAAGGTCGGGGGACGTTGGTAGGTCTGTCGGTCTCCCGTACTTCCCTGTCTGGCAGGGTCATGAGTATACCATATCCCATTCACCTCCCAAACTGGTGGAGGCTCCTCCTGGACTGTCTCTACTACTGGAGGTGGCTGCTGGAAAGAGTGGGCATAGGATTGGTCCTACTCCCATGGCTGGGGTTGCCCTGACACCAACTGCTCCTGAACATGGTGAACTCGGTATACGGGAGTAGAGGGTGCAGTCATGGCGGGTATCCTTATCTTAGATACCTTCTCAATCAACTCCTCCATCTGTTTTGGAAGTTTGGAGACACTCTGGTCTAACTCATCAATCCTCCTGTCGATCTTCTCGACTACAGTAAGCTTGTCTGCAAGAAGTCCCATGATAGGGATCACATCCTGAGAGAGATCGACTACAACTTATTTTCCCCATCCAAATGAGAGTGAACTGGGGGATGGTGTATAGGCCCTGCTGGCCATCTGTGAGCGGCTAGTTTTAGTCATCTGCTCGAATACCATCCAGACGGTATCCGCTCCTCGTGATGTATAGTTGCCTCCACAGGCAGCACTCACTAAACCCTGCATCTCAGGGTTGAGACCAGTGAAGAAGGATTGGACCAAGATGTTGTCATCTAATCCATGACAAGGACACTTTTGCAGGATGTCCTTGAATCTTTCCCAAGCATCACAGAAGGCTTCATGGGGTGACTGGGAAAAACTCGTAATTCGCGTCCTCATCATGTTAGTTCTACTCAACGGGTAGAACTTCTTTAGGAATAGGTCCTTGAACTGGGCATAAGTGTTGATGATGATTCCAAGATTCTTCACCCAGTAATCGGCTTTTCCACTCAAGGCAAATGGAAGGGCTTTGAGCCTAATATAATACTGGCTAACATTATTATGTTTGAGGTTAGCACAGATGAGCTCAAAGTCTCTTAGGAATGCATATGGCTCCTCAGAAGCATTCCCGTCAAAATGTGGCAGCAAGTTCAGAAAATACGGCTTCAATTCAAAGTCAACAGTGGGTTCGGCCGGACTCAAGTAGTTGTGAATTTGATATTGTCCGGGGTTGTATACCGCATCCATTGGTGGCTCGACCCCAACATTTAGTTTCCCTAGCTGAGCTCGGAGTAGTGTGTGTTGCTGCTCAGATGCAGCTAATCTGGCAAGTATCATTCTCATTGGATCTTCATGGTTCTCTTCTTCCTCTTCTTTCTTCTTTGGCATTTTACTTGAATCTTCTTTATGTCCTAAATCAGCAAGGTGTTCTGGATTAGAAGAGCATTTATGAATCAAGATATTCTCACCCAGGTGATGGTCTTCCTCGGTGAGGTGGGAAGAGAGAAATGGAATGGTTTGAGAGTAACCATCCCGAGAGTGAGTGATCCTGGGCTCAAGAGGGTCATTAGTCCAGGTTGGTCCAAGTTGCACTTGGACCTTTGAAGACGTACTTTTTGAAGGGTTCAACGAGAGATTCGCAAAGTCCGAATAAATATCCTCCCAATCAGTCATCTTTGATGTCAAAAGAACCAATTAGATCACGATAGTCAATGAGGCACTAGTTCTACGGTGCATGTAAATGTGCGGAGTGAACTCACACAATACAAACACAATTTAAACCCTCAATTTCACCAACTCAACACGTGATGGCAATAAGAGTTTGGCCGAATTATCTGGTCAATTTTAGTTGGTGAGAATACAATCTTGGAAAGATTAACGAGCTGTTAGGTGCCCGTATTTTCCTATAGACTGGCCCGGTTCTTACGACTAGTTTGACCTACTTTCAGCCAGTATAGGAGTAAGTACGGACCGTATAAATACGGCTACCCGTTCCTTGAGGACTAAGGCGTCCTCTAAACCTCCCACTCTGCTAAGGAAGTCCGGACCGTTTACCGGCTACCCGTAAATCCTCACTGAAAAGTAGCTAATCGCCTAAAAAGAAAGAACCAGTAGTAAGTAAGAAATCCAGGCTTGTCTCTATCCTAGGGTCGTCTCTCTCTCACTTGCAATTAAAACAAACAATGAGGGTTTTATGCACTCGAGAACAAGGGTTCTTTTATTCCAATTAATTAAATCGACATGCTCAATTCAGTCCCAATTTTAGAGTTAGGTTATCAATTGAAATTTATGTGAACACACAAGCACATCTATCGTTTAGTCCCAATTTCCTTTTGACCTTAAGTTGTAAAACAAGAGGGGAATCAGAAATCAGAATGCAAATGAGAAACTATGATGCATGCTCATAAGAAGGTATACTTACAGTGAATTCCAGCACTCTTCATGCGTTATGCAAAATTGAATTTGTAAATATTACACTAAATGCATGCAGATCGAGAAAACCGCACCTAAACAGTATACTATTAGCGGGGAAGAATTGATTTGATTTTGAGCTAAGTATTACGTGTCTGTGTGCGTCTCATTATGAATCTTATAAGATAGGTGAATCTTTTAAGATACGTGTGGCCTAAATTACGATGGGCACAAACAAATTTGAATCTAGACAACTGTGTGCCTAATCCTTCCATGCGTGGGGGCCTTTTTGTAATTTCTGAAAGGTTGAAGGGCTTCCCTATAAAATACCCAGGCATGCACGTGAGACATGTGGGTGGCCCAGAGGTAGACCTAAAAAATGCAATGATGTATGCATTTGATAATCGTGAAATTCACCTCTTTTAAAATGAGGAATTGTCGTAGCATAGGAGGCAAATTCGGTTCAGCAAAAACCACAGACTTTGAATGTTGTGGATTATTTTTACTTGGCAAGACTACCAAGGTCGAACACATGGATATGGCTACCTAATTTATTTATCAAATTTCGATTCATGAAGCTTATGCGTGAATTAATCACAATTTTAGGTCTACAAGATGCATTATGTGAGTTACAATGCAATGCCATGATGTATGCATTTTTTATTGATTTTTAATCAATTTAAAGAAGATGCATGAATATGATGCAAAGAATATGTATGCTAAACAAAAGTTTACAATTATACCCTAAAAATATGAGCAACATAATATAAAATGAAATCAGAGTCATTTTAATCCTATCATTGAAACGGTCATCCAATCAGAGCAAGCACAAGGAGAGCAAGGTCTCATTTATCACATAAAAAATCACTTCATTTAAAATAGTGGCAAATGAGAAAATTAGACATGCTAAGATGTAGAGGACAAAATAAGGATTAAAATGACACTAAAATCATGCAATTTGGACCTGCGATGCTCAAGTTATGAAGAAAACAATGCATGCGCATAATTGTAATATAATTGCAAGAAAAATAAATGATAAATATTGCATTTAGGTCCCTGAAGGGACCTAAATGTAATTACCAAAAACCGCATGGGCCCTTGTGTAAATTATCCATATGCGAGGGCCTTTTGTATTTTCTGAAATGTTGAAGGGCTTCCCTTTAAAATACCCAGGCACGTACGTGAGGCACGTGCTTGGGGACCATTCTGCAATTCTTGAAAATATCAAGGTCTTCGTGCAATTTTCCTAGGCCCTCACGTGCGTCGCACGTGAGGCGCCCAGGCTCGGGAGGCTACTGTGGCTCGGGACACGTGGCAATCGATGGTGGCTCGGGTTGTGGCTCGATGAACCCGAGCCTATAGGTTCAGCATGAGGCTCGGTCCACCACGTGTCGTCTTCTGGGCCGCCCGATCAGGATGATCGGACGGCTTCTATACCGTCATCCTCCGCCGCAAGTCACCGGAGGAGACGGTGCTCCGGCGACATGCAACATGCTCCGTCGGACTCCAGTCACATGTCTGAAGCTCGAAGGAGCTTGCTGGAAGGTTTGCGAAGGTGATGGACACCCGTAGAAGCTCCGTCGTAGTCTGGAGAAGCACAGCGGAGCCTAGTCGTCGGAGCAAGAGCACGTGATCAGTAAGGGGACTTGAACTCCGGCCATTGAGTGAAATGATCCTGCAAACGTTAGTATAGCCGAAGCTTAGTGTATGTGATTACTTGTGTGGTGAGTGGACGGCCGTTGAAGCCACGGGAAGCGGTGGCCGGAGGTCTCTTCAGTGGTGGAGCAGGGGAAGAGGGGAGTCGAAACGGAGGTGGTTCTGGAGAAGAGGGGATGGATCGGCGAAGATGAGGGGAATGCGGCGAAGGTGCTGGGATGATTAGACGGAAGTGGAAGGTGATGGATTTGATAGAAAAATAGGGGAAACAAGGAAGGAAACAAATAAAGGGAACCTGGGCGGAGCTAGGTGATCAGCGGAGGTGGTGGCTTGGGCTGGGCTTCAGTGGAAGCCCGTGTCTTCGCACGACAGGGACGACCGTTCCCCGGTGCTCGGCGGCGCACAATGGCGGCTGCTACATGGCCGGAGGCCATGGATCACACCGGAGCGGTCACGGCCATGATCGCCTCCAGACCAGCCCTCCGCTGTCACCGGAGGGCGGTCAAGGTTAGAGAGGAGGCACCAAATGGTGGATGAGGGTTGAAGGTGACAAAGGGGGTGGTTAAATAGGCATAGGAGGCCGACCGTTATGAGGTGATGGTCGTGATTTGAATGTTTGGGGAAGTGAAGGGTGAGTGAAGATGACATTACACGGGGGTTACGCGAGGATGGCGGAAGAACACGGAAGGCGTTGGGGGCGTTACGACGAGGAGGGAAGGTCAGAGGAGCCTTCCAAAAATGGAAGGGGGAGATGGGTTGGCGAGGTGAAACGGCAGAGGTAGGGGGGTTACAGAGGAGGAAGATGAAGGCGAGCCGTTGGATCTTGCGATCCAACGGTTGGGATGGAGGCGCGTGTGAAGGGCTATGATCAGATCCGAAAATCTGATCGAACGGGTGTGGTTTAGGCGCTAACGAGTGACTAAGATGGAGAGTCTGGGGAGATCCAACGGCGAGGGGTGAAGGGGTGACGTGGATGCACAGGGGGCGTAGGATAGGCGCTTGATCGAGTGGCTGTGGATGGGGCGCGAGTGTGCGGTTGAAATCAGATCTGAATATCATATCCGACGGTTGAGAACAAAGTGGCGATGGACGACTGAGATGGAATGTATTCGACGGCCCAGGATGGTGCAAGTGGTGGAAGGAGAGACGGACCACGTGGGCGGCCCAGAGGGCGCCACATGGCCCAATCAAAAAATTCAAAGCTATAAATACAAAGAAAAATACAAAAGAAATAGTTAGAGGCAAAATTAGAAAAAAAAGTCAAAACATGAAAGTTGCTTGTCTCGACGAGATCTACAACTTTCATGTTGGTCAAATATCCAAAAGAGGTCATTTGTACAAACGTATTTTTGGGGGGTATTTTTAGGGGGATAAACACTGGCTTTTGTTTTTTATTTGTTTTTTTATATTTGTTTTAGTCTTATTAAAGGTCAGTGATTTATAGACAATTATTCTACCTAATTTTTAGGAGTTTTTGAAGATAAAATAAATATAAGAAAAATAATGAAAACTTAAATACAATAATTTAGTGGTAAATTATACACAATATAATACAGGATAAAAATAAAGAATTAAAGATGGTTTTTATTGGATTAGTCAAGACAGGGGTTTAATTTGCGGCTTTTAGCATGATGAATACGAGATTCATCATACCCCTATACTTAAACCATGCTTGTCCTCGAGCATCTAAAGAATGAAGGAGTCGGATTAATTCCTGACAGTGGGCGTGAAAAATTCAAGGCTCAATCTTTCGAAGACCCTCAATTTAAGAGATCCTAAAATTCTGGGTTTATCCAAGCCTTAGTCAGAAGGAATCCAACTTCTCTAATTATCAGACTCTCTTTTTATACATATACTATAAGGATATGACATTTAGTGTACTGCATTTCATGAGAGCTGAGTCGATGCATCACTCAAAGTTCCAGTTTCAAAGACTCTCCTTTTGATCTAATCCTCAATACTAGGGAATAAGTCTATTCTTGCTTCAGTCAACCGTCTCATTAGTTTGTCAGACTTGAAATGTTGATGGACGGCCAGATGATGGAGGTAATAGGATTGTGACTATTTTTCTCACCCTCACATTGGAACAAGGGGCCTCTCGAGTGCCTTTTTACTCAGCATATGCAAATTTTTATATTGTTGATCATATCAAGGCATCATTCCTAATTTTTATGGAATTTTTGGAGTAACCGTGAGTTAGATATGAACTCAATTTGGGTAAAATATACAGAATTTCAGTTACACAATTTTAATAAATTACCCAATGATGACAAAAATATAAATAAATATCCATGAGGTATAGAATTAGTTTCTCAACATCAACATATTTTTCATTGAATAAAAAGATGCAAAATAAGCATCCAAATTAACACACAAGCATAGGGGTATCAGTGCAAATACAGAAGCTGAAATTGCAATGCAGAATATGTACAGGGACCATTTCGTAATTACAAAAACTATAAATAAAGAAAATGTAATTTTTACAATAAAATAATTCAAAGGGGAAAAGCACCTTCTTCTTCACGGAGATGTACGAAGGAGATGAACCTAGATGGAGGGAGGGGGCGGTGCCGTCGTACGCGCGCGGCCGTAGCGGAGCGCGGAGGCGCGGCGCGCGCGCCGGCGTGCGGAGGAGGCGGGGCGACATGAGGGGGCCGCGTTCGGCGTGGAGGCAGCAGCGGGCCGCGGGCTTCGCGGCTGGAGGACGGAAGTGCGGAGGGAGGAGGGGCGGCGATCTTGTCGCTGGGTTGCGTGGTGGGTCACCGCTGGTGGAGCGGCCGCCCGCGGTGGTGGCTGCACCGCTTGGTGGTGGGGGCGGCGGGTGCGCCGCTGCCCGTGGATGGAGGCGGTGGTGCACAGCTGCCCCGTTTTTTTATTTTTTTTTAATTTTTTAGTATGAAAATGCTGTTGTAGTGAACAATTTTTTTTTGTTTTTTTTTGTTTTTATTTTTTTTCTTTTCTTAAACAGAAAATGAACACATGCAATGAGGAATATGATCAAATGCAATTATGGTGGTGAAGATGATATGGAACAAATGTGGGCATATGGATGTGGGTGTGATGGTCTAAAAAAAATAGCAAAGTTAAAAAATAATGACAAGATGAAACTAAAATTACCTACGATGGAGGGTCGCCTATGATGTGCTCACGAGAGCACAGTCTTCGCTCGAATCGCTGGCGCATGATTAGCTCGAGCAGCGCACGGTTGCTGCTGCGATGTTGGCCAAAAAACCAACGGATCTCACCGGAGAGAGGGTCGTCGTCGCTCGACCGCGGTTGCATCGCTGTCACCGATTCAACTCTGGGACGTATGTTGTGTTGTCCTCCCATGTACCTGAGGATTTTTTATATATAAAAAATCAAAAAATAAAAAATATGAATAAATGAAAGGTTTATGTATCTCTTTCGAATTCATCTGTGGTGATTGATGATGCTTGCATGGATTCTAGCATTTTGCATGCTCAGAAACCTACTCCCGATCCTCATTCTTTTGAGGATCATCCTTCTATCCCCTTCCCTCAAGCACTCTGCTTGGGGAAGGACAAAAAATACGAAAATCCTCAAAAGAGAAAACATACAGAGTTCAGTGAGAAGATGATAGATAGATTTCAGATCCAACTGATTCTTCATGAGGCACTTGAGCACATTCCTTTTTTCTAGAAAAACCTTAAAGAGAAGACCACCATCTGTAGGAAAAAGGAGAAATCAAAGTGCAGAAATCCATGTGCTCACTCATGCTACTTGCTTCACCATACAAAACCGTTTGCCTGCCAAGAGACCCGATGCAGGAGTTCCTTATGTCAAATGCCATATTCATGAGTAATAGTTCGATCGAACTCTATTAGATAATGGATCCTTGATTAATTTACTTCTGACTGACTTACTCGACCAATTCGAGTTTGTCCCTCTTAGACAGAGCAGGACAATTCTCCAGTTTGCAGATAAATCTGTCAAGAGGCCAAAGGCGTTATTAAAGGATGTTATCATTACAATCCAGGGCTAGAAATTCCCTGCGGATTTCGTTATGTTGAACATGGAGATCCTAAAAGCGTGGCTGATACCCCCATCATTTTAGGATGACCATTCTTGGCCAAAGCCAAGGCGGTGTCCGATCATGATAGTGGGAAGGTATACTTTTACATTGAGGGCGAGAGTATACAAATAGAGATGATTAAGGAGATCAGAGCTAGAGATTCAGATTGCTCCGAGCAGATGACAGAATCAGAGATAGAGGTCCACCAGGAGTGTGATTTTGTGATTACAGATGATGAAGCTGTTTGGACATAGTCGATTTCAAGCGCTCTTGTCACACCTTTAGAGACTGCAGAGCCACAAATGACAACTGATGGGAGTTCGAAGAGCGCACTCATCGCACAGGACACCTTACAGGCTGATGATCATGATTTGGGTAGCGAAGCAGATTATGTTTCTTGTGATTTAGATTCAGATCCCTCGGGTTCAGACATTGATTTTTGTTGACAGGATTTGGATGATTATCTATCGTGTCTGATATCCACAGAGCCGACATCCAGGGTGGAGATTAAGCCAGCATAGATGATAGACACACTAGCAGGGCCTTCTTTGTCAGACTCATTGATCCATTGAGAGTTCTCACATGCATATTTGGTATCTTTCACTCACCTTTCAGAGACCAGATCCACCTACTCCCACATGTCCAGAGTAGAAGACCTTGTCGCAGAGCATGAAGTACAAATTCCTTGCTGGTGAGCCATAAATGTTCTCAGTCATTATCTTAGCACATTTGACTGAAGACCATGAATCTCATTTGATGGAGGTTTTTGAAAGAAATTGCGAGGCAGTCGGATGGAGTGTATCTAATCTCCAGGGGATAAGTTTGGCCGTATGCTCCCACCATATATATCTCGAAAATGACGCCAAGCCATCATGTGAGTTCCAGCGGAGGCTAAACCCGAACCTTCGAGATGTAGTTATCAAGGAAATATCTATGTGGTGGAGCACAGATTTTATCTACCCCATCTCCGACTCAAATGAGTTAGTCCGTTACATGTGGTGTCCAAGAAGACGAGTATCACCACAGTTGTGAATGAGTCTGGACAAGAGATAGCTACCCGAGCACCCACTTCTTGGAGGGTCTGTGTGGACTACAGATGATTAAATCATGCCACCAAGAAGGATCATTTCCCGCTACCATTTATTGATCAAATTATTGAGAGTTAGTTGGGAATATTTTCTTGACGGGTATTCAGGATACAATCATGTGGCCATAGCACCTGAAGACCAGGAGAAAACAATGTTCACCTGTCCGTTTGGAACATATGCTTTTAGACGGATGCCCTTTGGTTTATGTAATGCCCCAGCTATTCCAAAGTGCATGCTTTCCATCTTCTCGGACATGGTGGGAGACTATTTAGAGGTCTCCATGGATGACTTTTTAGTATACAGTGATGGGTTTTATGCTTGTCTTACGTGCCTAGATCGAGTACTTCAACGTTGCATAGAGATCCACCTAGTCATATCTTGGGAGAAGAGTCATTTCATGATGACTCAAGGGACGATACTTAGTCATATCATCACAAACAGGAGCATGGAGGTTGATCTGACCAAGGTGGACATCATAGAGAAGCTCACTCCACCATTCAATTTGAGATAATTGCTGTCTTTTCAAGGGCATGTCAGTTTCTACCGACGATTCATACGGGACTTCAGTCGGATTGCCCGACCTCTTACTAATTTATTCACGAAAGACACCGAGTTCCTGGTAGATGATAAGTGTCTTTCATCCTTTGAGACTCTCAAGAATATGGTTATTCAGGATTCTGTCCTTCAGCCGCCCGATTGGTCTCTCCCATTCGAGATCATGACGAATGCTTTTGAATTTACCGTAGGGGTTCTACTTGGACAGAGGAGGGACAATGTACCATTTGCCATTGACTATGATAACCAAACTTTGGATGCCAATCAACGGAATTACACTATGACTGAGAAGGAGATGCTAGCCATAGTTTTTGCTCTGGATAAGTATCGATCTTATATTCTTGGATCTAAAGTAACTATCTATACCACACATAGCCATCCTATACCTCATGGCCAAGAAGGATGCTAAAGCCAAATTGACAAGATGGATCCTTCTACTTCGAGAATTTGATATTGAGATTAAGGATAAACCTGGAGTTAAGAATGTGGTGGCGGATCACCTCTCCCAATTAGAGCATATTAAGGATTCTGATATGACCACATCTATCACTGAGACATGCCAGACAAGGCAATTCTTGCTATCATCTTGCTTCCATGGTACACTGACATTGTGAACTATCTTGTTGCCAAGAAAGTTCCACATGGTTGGCCCAAGCAGCAACTCGAGACCTTCCTCGTGAAGGCCAAGTCATACCATTGGGAGGATCCCACTCTTTACCACGAATGAGGAATAGTGTCTGGCGTCAGTGTATTCCCTGGGAGGAGCACTATAGCATCCTCATCTATTGCCACAAGCTTGAGGCAAGAGGACATCACTCTAGGAGACGGACATGCAGAAGGTTATCCAATCCGACATTTGGTGCCCATCCCTCTTCAAAGATGTAGATGAATGCATGAAGATATGTACTGATTGTCAGAGGATGGGCACTTGTGGACAGAGAGATATGATGCCAATGTAGCTCATTCACTTCTGTGAGGTTTTTGACGCATGGGGCATCGATTTCATGGGTCAAATTCCCTAAGAGTCATGGAGTTGATTACATTTTATTAGCTGTGGATTATGTGAGTCATTGGGTTGAGACCATCCCTGCCCAATCCGCAGATGTAAAGACTGTTTGCAAATTTTTGAGGAAGAAGATCATTTCACGGTTTGGGGGTACGTAGAGTCTTGATTTCTGACGGGGGGACTCATTTTGTCAGCGACGAGGTAAGGACTCTTGCTAACAAGTTCAGCATTGACCATAGTGTTGCCATACCATATCATCCACAAACAAATGGTCGAGCTGAGGTTTCAAATAGGGAGATTAAGACTATCTTACAGAAGATTATCTGTCCAAACCGAAAGGATTGGTCATAGCTTTTGGACTCAGTTTGTGGGCCTATAGGACTCCCTACAAAGCACCTTTGGGAGCATCTCCTTTTCGACTCGTTTATATCAAGCCGTGCCATTTACCTGTGGAGATCATAAGTCTCTTTGGGCAGTCACTCAGTTATTATTGGATCTAGAGAGTATAAGAGATCAGAGGAGAGCAGAATCGGCAGCCCTAGAGGAGTTGAGAGATACAACCAACTCAAGTAGCCTACAATATAAGGATAAAGTAAAGATATGGCATGATTCCCACATCAGCCGTAAACAGTTTGAGCCCAACCAGAGAGTATGGCTATTTGATGCTAGGTTGAGATTATTTCCAGGGAAATTACAGAGTAAATGGAAGGGACCATATTTGATTAGAAAGGTGCATGACAAGGGTAGCATTGACATATCTGAGTTATCTTTTGATTCCACCTTTCGAGTCAACTGTCAGCGCCTAAAACCATATCTTGACCATGATCTTCTCATTGTTGATGTTGTCCCTATTCATTTTGTATGAGATGTGTTCCTTGACTCACATCATCTACATCTCATGCCTGATTTTCACTTCCACTCCACCTCCTGTATAGATCCTTATTGTCTATATCACTCATTCATTTGACTTAATACCCCATATCCATCTTTTGGATTTTGCTTTACTTAGGATGCACTTTATCCTAAGTATAGGGGGTATTAAACCTGTGATTATTCCATTTCTCTATTACCTATATTTTGTTGTCTATACTTAGGAATATTTTACCCTATGTATAGGGGAGGTAATGTCTATACATTCGACTCCTCGGTTTTTCCTTTTGTGTACAGTCTTATATACTTAGGATTATTTGATCCTATGTATAGGGGGGCCGCTGACTTCCATTAGTTCTATTATTTCATTATTTTGACTCGATGTAATATAACATTCATTCTCACTTCTCTATACTCAGCATGAGTTATGCCTTCCTTCATCGCTATCTGATCACTCTGAGGACATCGTTCGATCTAAGTATAGGGTTGTTGTATATATTGGATATATACTTTAGCCATAACTCGTACTTTGTGTGTGTTAAAAAACATGGCTATTATTTATAAAACATGAATGAAAATATTTTTTTATTAAAATTTTGTTTACCAAAATTATTTTTGAGCAAATTTTGTAAAAAATGTTTGTAAAAATGTTTTGTTTGAAAATATTTTGTAAATTATTTTCTGTATCAAAATTAGATATATTGTACAATGTTTTTGAAAATTGTGTGAAAATAAAATTATGCCAAATTGTAAAAATTGCTTGTAAATGTTTGTTAAAATATTTTTGAAAAATCTTATGGAAAAAAGATTGTAAAATTATTTTTATTGAACCACTTGTATATATATGTACATTAAAAAAATATACCCCTAAAATTTATTGTATATAAGTATCCTTAATAATGGATGCACAAGATCGTGTAAATAAAACCCATTTGTACATAAACCCCTTTTGTAAATATGTATATATCTTTGTAAAAAATTTCTTTCTTTTACTCCTTTTTTAAAATAAAAAATTTCATAAAATTATACAAAATTCCCACCAAAAAGAGTTTTTGGTAAATATTTGCATATGCATTCTTCTACATCAAGGTTGACATTTAAACTAGTCTGGAATAAAATTGAAGAATGGAGCTTGGTTAAGACCTTAATCCACTTAACTTTCAAGAAAACTTATAGGATTTGGGGTTCGGACTTTTTATGTCCGCAGCGACTTAATGCTTTGAGTCCACAAAGCTATGCTCACATGTTGTCTTGATGAGCCTAAGTAGAGCACTTAACAATGCACACCTGACTCTTAGACAATGGCTTGACTTGGATACGTACCTCACACGTAGCTCAACATGGATGAGGAGGTGAGGAGGTAGAATCCTTTGGCTTGGAGTAGAATACGAGGGTAGTACAGCTAGCTGGAACCTCCCGTCCTCCTCTAGGGAGGGAAGTGCACCTCAACTTGGTCTAGTAGCATTGAGGTCTAATGACATGATGTCGTGGGTTGGAATAATGTTTCAAAAGAGGGATAGTATATTGGCTCAATAAGAAAAACTCCTTATGCATATGTTGCACCTTGTAGATATGTTGTATATATGTCAAAAAATGTGTAAAAATGCAAAAACTCCAAAAAAGGGGGACATGCCTGATTGAAAATAAAATGCCTGCCGGAGTGTATATAGTGAATAAGTAAAGCTTATGTATTTGACCATCCCATCTCAATGAAGCTTGCAGCAGGAGACTTAGCTACACTGGTTAAGCTCTAAGGGATACATGGCTACACTGGTAATGATACATTCTCTACTTGTCCCCTCTTCTTGAGCTGGTTAGACTTGAACTTAGAAAGGAATACCCCGCTCCTCAAGGAAAGAGTTGTTAGACAAGGAGATTAGAGTTACCTTGTTTAGGGAGGTTGTTTCTTTGCTATTTTTGAGGCGGGGAGTTGCATATCACTTACACAGTACCACGAATGATTTATAATCATTAGAGTTTGCATATGTAGACTTGTTCTGAACAGGTTGTTAAGGAGACTTGACCATAGAATTGTGGAACTCGAAGACTGTTAAGTCTTAAACCCATTTCCCAATAAGGTTCCGCCAGTCTGACTGAGCTCCATACTCCAATTTAATGAAGATAAGTTTAACAATCAACTTTTACTCTCTCTTTTTTCTTTTTCTTTTCTTCTTGTTTTTACTTCTTTTTCAAATAAGTGTTTGCTAAGGGACTAGTAAAGGTAAAGTATAAGGGAATGATGAATCTCTGATTCTCATTCTTTATTTTATTATTTTTTCTTTATCTTTTAGCAAAAAACACTATAAATAAGTGTAAAAATACAATAAATTATCATTGTGCATGTCCTCGATAATATTTCTTAATAAACACATATTTTCCAAAATCAAAGAATAAAGAGGAAAGAAAAAGAAAATAAGGATGTAATTAATAAGTACAGAGTACAGACTGACCCAAACCCTGAGAGAAGGTCAATAATTGGCCTGATCGACGAGGAATAAAGTAGGGAGATATAGGGTCCTTGTATAGACACTTGACACCTATACCTATAAATATCTATATTACACTTTATGCATATTGTGTTTTTAAATACTTGTACATTTTCCTAAAAATAAAATAAAAATTGTAAAACACAAATAAAAATAAAAGTAAAATAAAAACCCATTATATAAAAGCCACACTTTAATATATTGAATACCCTACCTATTTATTTAATTCATTTCTTTAATTTGTAAAAATCAACTAAAAATCATTTTACATTCCTCAAATTATTTTGTATATAAGTAAAATAGAAAATAAAGGATATCTGTATAAAATTAATAAAATAAAAATTAAAGAATAAAATATACATGTACACTCTACCTATACAAAATACCCCATATTGTATACAATATGTGTATATTTCATAAAAATATTATAAATCATAGAAAAATGGATTGAAATGTAGTAAACATTTTTCATTTTTACCATTTTATTTTAAATTAATTTATTATTTTCATTTATTTATTCTTTGATATATCCGCCTCGAATTTTCTGATTGGCTAACCCGGATCAACCTTCCTCCGTCAAACCCGACCCGACTGCCCTTCTCGCTGGATCAATTACTCAACATTTTCCCGGTCGGGTCCATCATCCATTTGCCTCTCTTTCCATGCCTTATTCCTCTCCTAGGATCCTTGATCCTCGTGGATCCCTAGGCAAGGTCGGATCTTCCTAGGATTTCGCTCCCTCGTTTGATCTTTCGAGACCCTGAGGCATGCCTATATAAACTCTCCTCTACCTCCCTAGCTCAGCAGCTCATTCCTCGTGCCACCATAATGCCTTAGCCACCTTCAGGAGAGTGACAGCTCCTCGGAGAGCCCTTCGGAGCTCAATTTGGTACTTAATTTGAGTGTACCTCACTACGTGGATGGAATTTTGTCGCATGCAGCCTCCCAGGTCCGTCACAAGCAGGTTGAGGCTACTACCTTGCCATCAACCTCGCCTGACGAAGCTCAACTCATCAGAAGCTTCATGTATCCCTTCCTTTGGTCTACATTCCATCTTTCACTTCGATTAGTCCATTCTCCGCCACTACCGCTCAGCTTCGATCGACACACCGACTCACCCAACATCCTCTATCTCATCTTGACCCCCTAGATCCTACTCAGCGGAGCAGTATTAGGTTAGGTTCCCTTCGCCGCCTCTGTCAGAATCAGAGCTCCACTCCCCAGTCTCTACTTGCTACTTTCATTCGTAATAACGTGACCGGATCGAAGCCTCTGAGTCCCTCTACCCTTCGCAGGTCCAGGCGCATGCGGCCAGGCTGTTTATGTGCTCCTACTACTCAGGTGGAGTAGCTTCAGGAGGAGGAGCACCGCCATCGCCATCCGCCCATTCACCACCCCTGAAGAAGATTCCAGTCGATGTGGAATGCTTGTACGAAGCTGGTGGACCCCATAGCGAACTCATCGGGCCAGTGAATCACCGACCACACCCAAATGAAGTTCGCATGATCCTTTTTCATCCAACGCCTCTCATTGTCGTCCAATCTGGAGATACAGCTCCAGATTTGATCAGGGTTTTTTAATAGAGCCCATTATGTAGCCCTTCGATCAGAGCTGGGCCTGATTTGCATACATCAAAGTAGCCTTGCAGACCGTTGATCTGATCCTGGTATGTCATAAATAAGCCACACGTCCCCGACGTCCCCTGAACACTCAGATCCTTTTCACGTGCGGATCAGAGCGGTATGCCAGTGCAGAGACCAGAGATGTCAGATCTAGCCACATGTCACCTTTGCATGCAAGGATATATTACACTTTTTACCCTATCATTTCTTCTAGTACATAGTAGTCCAATAAAAATATTATGTAGTTAAGAACTTTTGCAATAAGGACCTTATAGTTTTCATTTTTTAATTTTAATCCACTTGAGTTGTAGTCACGTGTACATTCACGTGGTTTTTGGTGTATTTGCATGTTTTATCCTGAACTTGTTATTGGTTATTGAATGAAAATAATATTTTGAAATTTGCATATATATACTCTTGTGTGTCTGATTCACGTGCTGCACGTGACTTTTGTGAGAAATTGCATAAGTGGCCCCTGGACTTTCCTTGCTTGTTATTTGCTAAACCCTAGGACTTAAATTATTTGTAGAATAGTCCTTGTGAATAGTTCTTAATTTATTATCTTTTATTCATTGCAGTAAATATTCAATTAACTTTAAAAATTGCCTAAAATTTACTTGCGGTTCCTGATTGCATGTGTTATTTGTGGTAATTTTTTCTTATTATTTTCATACATTTTCTATTATTAAAAATTCAAAAACACCCTAAAAAGTCCATATTTGTTTTAGAAAATATATAAAAATTGAAAATCATCAAAAAATTCTATAAAAATTAAAGTAGTTTTCTTCTGTTACCATTTAGCTCCTATATAAATTTTATTTAAAAAATACTGTATAAAACCTAAAAATATAAAAACACATAAAAACTTATAAAAATCATATAAAATCATAAAAAAATCCAAAAATATTGATTTTATTTCCTTGTTGTAGGTATTTTACTCTAGTTTATCTAAAAATAACCTTAAGGAATTTTAACTCTTTACTTTTTTTTAAATTTGCAAAATAGTCTTGGCTGTCCACTGTTTATTTTTTTGTCACTGTTTGATTTTTAGAAAATTACAAAACATCTAAAAAACATAAAAACTATCAAAATCACTATAATATATAAAATTTAAAATATTTTTACTTTGATATTCTGATCATTTTTGTCTTATTTGGAAAATCCAAAAAGATTGTGTGTACATATTTTTACCCCCTCTATTGATTTCTTTTTTTATTTATTGAAAAAATAAAAATTTTGAAAAATTAAAAACCACTAAAAACTGTAAAAATCCCTTGATTTCAGAAAGCGACTGCTTAGTATATAATTGTGCTCCTTGAGTTTGACCCTAGTAACTATACCAAGTTAATAAAAAGTAGCAAAATTACTTGTTTCGTTTGCTTGATCTCTTAGTGATTTATTTTCTCGTTTATCGAATCAGTTAATTTAGGACAACGATATCTGCTTAATTTAATCCACCTTAATCAGCTCAAAAAATCACTCATCACATCCCATCATTTATATGGAGAGGAAATGAAGTGTGTGAGGGTATGTAATTCTTCTAGTTATTCGTCTCAGCAGTGGCTTGCACATCGAATGGTTCTTTAACTCTAGCAAGCTCTCGAGAATATGGTGAGTCAGTCCAGGATGGAAGTGGATCTGGAGTGCTAGAATGTCGAGTAGGTGAGAAATGCAAGAAAGTAAAGAAGTCAGTCAAAATTCTTATTTCATACTCGGGGTGGGGTGAAACCAACCACGGGTAAGGAGCTCCAGTGGATGGTGGATGGTACATGGAAGAGTGAGGTGGTGAAGATGGTCGGTAATCAACCAAGGAGATATGATGTGAAGAGTTTGAAAACAGGTACTGATAAGCTGGCATCTATGGAAAGAAGTGAAAGTGGATTGAAGTGAAAACGGGTAATTTCATAGAGGGAGAACACACAAACAGACACCAAAAACAAATGTAATAGAAACCCTAGTTTCACCAACTCAACACAATCAGGGTTTCAAAGGTTCAACAATTATCTTTTCGGTTTTAAGTAAGTGATAAAATAAGATATGAGTCCATTTACACAAGTTTAAGATGTGGGTTTTGGGCACTATCCTAGGGATGTGTCCTCACATCTCAATAAAAAATGTAAAATGCGTACAATGATGGGGTTGCTCTCCTGAAAACAAATCTTAATTTTATACATTTTTTTGTCAATTCTAATGAACAACCCCAATTTTAAGTGAGACTATAACATAGTTAAATGCACCAAATACAACACACCTATTGTCCAGTCCCGATTTCTTTGTTATACTAAGTTGTGAAAACCAAGATGAAGGGAGTCGAGAAAATCCGATGCAATCAAAAAATCAATGATGCATGCCAAGTTCAGAAGACTTACAGTGATCCTCACACTCTACATGCAGGACGCAATATAGAATTGAAAATGCTATATGGAATGCATGCGATGAAACTACACCTAACAAAAAATTCTATTAATGGGAAGAATGTAAATTTAATTTCACTAAGTATAATGTTCTATGGTACGTACTATTAAGTGAGTATGTGTTCCTAACTTAAACTATCACAAGCAATGAATATTTGACCTAAATAAAAGCTCTAAGAGTTGCGCGCCCAGGTCATATCTATGAGCCACTCAAATCGAGCCCACCCTTACTGGAGAGTGAAACATGTATTGATACAACACAAAAATAAATGTCCATGTGCTCGTGTACACCCGCGTGATCCCATATGGAATTTGTTGTAAAAGTGCAATTATTAAATTAATTACAAAAATACAATAAATGCAGAAAATAAAATCCTAGACTCTACTCTCTCCTATAACTCGACTCAATCTTAAATTTAATGCATTATTTCATTTGGCTTAATTCCTAGAGAAATCGACCTTCAATGCTCCTGAGATGCTCGACCACCTAAGAAATCGCTCTGTTGCATCCGGTCCCTCATAAAAAAAGAAATGGTGGTCAGAGAGTATACAAAATAAAATAAAATAAAGCAAAAAAATAAAAAATACAAGAAAATAAACAAAATAAAAATTATAAAAAAAACCGGGGGTGAGACTACCCAGGGTGGAAAACATAATTTCAAATTTTTTAAAATCAACCTAAGTCGTGCCTCCCTGACAATAGCGCCATATGACGAACCTTGAACACCCTATTTTAGTACTGTCGAATTATTGTAGTATTCAATCAATCATGGATTATCAAAACGACCACTTAATTAATTTTAGCAATTGAAGCGAGCGGTCAATTTATATTTAACTTGGGTAAGCCCAAGGTCAAACTCAAGGAGGTAGCTATCTCTTTAGATTGCTTAATAGGCAATCTAAAGCTTGGGTTTTCAAAGAAGTATTTTTTATCTTTTTTATGCAAAAAATGACATGTAAATTTAGAAAAGTTATAGGGTTTAAAATGTAATTTTTTATCAAATAATATCCAAAAATCTTAAAACTTTGTCACAAAAAGAAGAATGTTGAAATTAGTGCTCTATATTGTTTTTGGAATTTTCTGATGCAATATGAATTAATTATGAACTCAATATGCATGTAGAGTGATTTTTCACAAATTAATTTTCATAAATAGAAGACCAAATTATTCTTGGAAATAAATTTATACTAGATAAGCCTATATGAGAGGAATCCAGAAAAAGTAAAAGATCTCAAAAATAATTAACCTACAACCTATTAAAAATTAATTAATCATTATTTATTTTATTTTGACCTCGATATGTGTACAAATGTGATTATTTTTGATACAATGTAGAACACACTAAACTCTAGCAAGCGTGACTTTTTAGGAATTTTTAGTGCAATAATTAATTTAATATCAATTTAAGGTCACCTAGTAGGTAAATTATGCAATTTTCGACCAAAATAACTATATTAAATAAATTGTATCTCATAAAAATCCTATCAAACATTCACAATGATAAGTATAAGTTGTTCTACAATATGCAATTTTTGGAATAAAAATATGACGATGAAATGAGACTCAAACAGAGACCCAAACACAAGGTTTTAAATGCAATGCATAATAAATGACAAATAAAAGAAATATGCGATGGATACAACTACGGAAACATGGATGGTTTTTTGTGTAATTTTTTTGGAGGGGGTGTTGCGCACGTGCTCCTCAAACAGTGAGGGGTTCAACGTAATATGTTGGAGATGCAAGGGCTTCAACACAATTTCACCAAAGGGCACTGATGAATCTCGGATTCATCACTCTAAATCTCATTTATTAAGCTCAATTCCCTCAAAATCATCAGCATTTCTGCATTTATTCTACATAATTAGCATTCATGCATGTTTTCATAAGAATTGCATTTTATCCATCATTTTTGCACAAAATAAGAAGCCAAAAATCAAAGCCAAAAATGACCTGTAAATAGCCTAACTTCCCTGATTTTTAACTCCTTTATGCTAACTCCGAATGATTCAAGACGACCTCCACTATGTACATATCTCTAACATGAATAAATGAAAAATACAAAAAAATCATTAACCATGTTAAGTGGACCAACAACCCAAACCCTAGTTTCAGGATTTTCAGAATAAAAGCCCCATATCCTCCCTATCCATTGTCCGATTTGATCCTACTCACTTTTGAACTAATTCACATTCAATTACTAGCAATACAAGACCAAGCTCAACTGAATCGGAGCTCATATGTGAAAATTGGGTTTTGGACCTCTTTTGAACAGTGTGTATTTTAGCGGTTTTTGACCCGATATTTTTGCACATATTTTTTTAATTAATAAAAATCCAAAAAAAAAAATTTAGGTGTCTTTATTTATCTTTGATTTTTCCATAATTTTTCTGGATTTTTATCTGGTTTAAAAATGATAAAAAATACAAAACCCAAAAATCTAGGTATTCTATGTATATAGGATATCCCAAAAATTCACTTTGTTCGTTTTATCAATTTTAGTTTTGATGTCTTCATGAAAGTTGTTGATCTCATCGAGACGAGAAATTTTCGTGAAGAAACTTTTTCGATCCAAGGTCATTTACTATTTATTATTGATTTTCCAAAGGATTTATTTGGCGATTTTTCTGATGCTGACACGTTGCAGCCCCTGGGGCCGCCACGTGTCAACCATTTTTGGCCCCATTATATATTCATTTTTATTTTTTAAAAAAATTAAATAAATAGCCACCACACGTGTGTCACACGTGCCTCTCAAGCATGTGCTCCACATGTGCTCCACCTTTGCTCCCTTGACCCGCCACGTGTCAACACAGGGGCCGTTCGATATCGCTTGATCGAACGGTGCCTAGCCTTCGTCTTCTCCCAGCTCCTCCCTGATTCTTCCGCACCGGCCGCCAAACCACCCCGTCACCTTTGCAACCGCCACCTTTTGACCGCACCGCTAACGGCCCCCGTGCCGACCGCTTCGCAACCTCCTCCGCATGTCCCGCCCTCGCATCCCTATTTAAAGGCATCGCCACCCCGATCGACAACCATCCACCGTTGAACCCAAAGACTTCCCCTCCGATGGTGACAGCCCGGTGCATCCTTTCCTCGGCGTGATCCGAGGACCTCCTTCCTCGTCGCAGCTCCGCCATCAGCAACTTCTCCGCTCCAGCTTCCAATGCCGTCGAGCCCCCTTCGTTCTCATGGTACCTCCTCCTTCGCTCCACCTCACCTCCTTCTTCCAGTCCGCAACTTCCATCCCCGATCTCTCTCTCTCTCTCTCGATCACCATCATCTGCTACGACCTACAACTCCACCGATCCCCTCCGACGAATCCAACACTACTGCTCCGACTTCATCTTCTACATCACCGTCGAGCCCATCATTCATCATCGACAACCATCGTCACGACCTTGGCCACTGGGATCAACAACTTCAGCAATGACGATAATTGCAATGCCTCCAACGACAACCGACTTCATCGACCTTCACCTGCTCTGCCATCGATCGATATCGACCAGCTCTGCCTCCTACGTCAAGCCTTCAACATCGCCTCTGCCTCGACGTTATCTTCTCCGACTCCGCCCCGAAGTCCTCAGGCCGTGTGTCGGCCACTGACGACTGCGTTCAACGTCCCGCGTCACCAGCCATCGAAGCCACCGCCGCAAGCTTCGCCTCCCTCTGTCGGTGTCTCCCGCCCCTCCGCCTCTCTCTCAAAGCACGTGCGACCGAGCGCTTGTCCTGAGCCCCCCTGCGCACGTGTGAGGCACGTGCGTTCCGGGGGGAACGTCACCACCAACATCACCAGGGGTCACATGCGGAGCACGTGACGGGTGGGTTATTTGCACACACACCCCCGGATTCTTTCATATTTACGTGCAAGCCCCCACTAACTAGGTCACGTGCTTGTCATGTGACCTGGTGGCAGTTTTGCAGACGAGCCCCTCAGACTCCTAGTAATTGCACTGAGGCCTCCACTGTAATTTTTTTATTTATTCTATTTATGTTTATTGCATAAATACACATGTAGTTCCCCTATAGTTTTGGAACTTTTTATTGCATGTTTTATTTATCCAAAACTAGCATTTTGTTTAAAAAATTAATTCTCTACTGTTTGACATATTGTGGACATTTTTGTGATTGATGATTAATTAATAATTAATGGTTTTGTGGGAAATTTCATATTTTGCCCAGTTTGTGCTCTGAAATCTATATTTGATTAATCATTGCTCTAAAAATTCCCCAAAAATCACATATTGTAGAGTTAATTGTGCTTGATATTATGCTCAAAAAGATTTACATTTGCATGAATAAATTGCCCTATAAAAATCATTTTGCATATTTCAGTATTTAATTTTTAATAGGTATTAAACCCCATATTTTTAAGGTTTAGGATTTTTCTGAGATTCATCACCTAGTGATAGATTTTAGATAATTTTATCCCCTGAAAATAAGTAGGTTTAATATTTATTATAATTAAATATTGAAAATCATTCTGTTTGCATTTAAAAATTCATAAAAAAAATCATATTGCATCCAAAAATTCAAAAAAAATTACAGTGCATTCATTTCATATATTTTATTGTGGCCATTCGGACATTGTTTGATTGAATTTTACATTTTAGTCCCTAAAATAGGCCAAAATCGCATCTTGCATCCCTTATTTGCATTATAAAAAATCCAAAAAAAAGACCGCCTCAAAAATCATGTACGAATTTTGATAGACATAATTCTAGGTTGTTCCTTTGCCTCCTTATGTTCGACCTTGGGACTTGCCCAAGTAAAATAAACATAAAACCACTCGATTAAAAATTGCTTAAAATATTCGTGGTTATTTTCTTGACCGATTCCGATCGCCGCCTACAACGAACGACACATTAATTTTTATGACGAATAGATAAAACATCTCTTTTAAAGCTGTGATTTCGGAACCGTTAGATGGCACCGTTGCCGGGGAGGTAAACGGCTTAGTTTTTTGTCTTGAAAATTTTCGTGCGGTTTGCTGCATTCGGGTAGTCTGACCCTCGAATTTTTCATTCCATTTTATTTCCGGCATTTATTTCTCAGCATTTATTTTTCTTATTTTATTCTTGATTATTTTTTAGTCACTCTCTTACATCTTCTCTCTTATTTTTCTTACGAGGCACCCGGCGTACATGGAGAGGTTTTTCAAGAAACCAACGCATCTTCACCGACTTCTGAAAAGTCGCAATTAATTTAAGATCGAGTCGAGTCGTGAGAGAACGTAGAGTCTAGGTTTTTCAATTCTACAAATTTCAATTTCTTCTCATTTATAGCGGTGTCCGTTTGGACTCTCGTGTCTGTAAAAAGACTCTGAACTTTTCTATGGTGTGTCGTGGCCTGTTTCACTCTCCGGTGAGGGTGGGGCCCGACTTGAGTGGCGAATAGGATAGACCTGCACATACGGCTCTCAAAGCATTTTATATTTTTGATTGTGCTCGTAGGATCTAAGGCCACATTGCACATTAACTGAGGTGCACATAGATCGTTCAATTTAGCCAAAATTTAACTCAATTCCTTCCCGCTAATAGAACTTTCTGTTTAGGTGTGGTTTTTCATCCGCTTGCATACATTTAGAGTAATTTTTCAATTCTGTCTAGCATCCCACATGGAGATTGCGAGGATTCACTGTAAGTCTTCTAACTAAGCATACATCATAGTTTTCCGCGTGCATCGGCTTTTCCCGAATTTCTCCCTCTTGTTTTATCACATAATTTTAAAGGAAATTGGGACTGGACGGTATACGTATATTTGTGCTCATTTAAATTCTTCAGTGATCACCTAATTAAAATTGGGACTGCTAAATACAGCCGATCTGAAGAACCCATAAAATCTAGAATTCTTGCGGGAGAGCAACCCCGACATTATTTGATTTTATCTTGCAGCGAGGAGAGTGATGCACACTAGGATAGAGCCAAAACCAGGATTTGCATACTGAGTACTGATTCCGCCAAAAATGATTACCTACTTCTCAGTTAGGATCTACGGCTAGCCGGTAAACGGTCCGTATTTCCTTAGCAGAGTGGGTGGTTTAGAGGACACTACATAAGGCTCCATCCTCAAGTAAAGGGTAGTCATTCTACGGTCCTTACTTACTCCCATACTGGCTGAAAGTAGATGCAACTAGTCGTAAGAATTCGGGACAGTCGGTCGAGAAATACAGGCACTTAACAGCTCGTTTAAACGGCTTGCAAGACTTGAATTCTCACCGATTAAAACTGACAAGATAATTGGCCGAACTCTCACGGCCTTCATTGATGAGTAGATGAAACAGACCCTTGTATTGTGTTTGGATTGTGCGTAGAAACTAGATAATCAACGAATACCGCATACTTGTGCCTAGATCATGAACCGTAAACCTCTTGCTGATCAGTTTAAATCGAGAATGGAAAATTGTGGTAATTCTAGTTCGGACTTCGCAAACCCTTCTCTGACCGCCACAGCTTTTCCAATCTCAAAGGTTCAGAGGCACTCTTACTCAGGACCACCTCGGGTTTATGAACACCCTTCCCGTGAATCTCCTCTTATGATTCTTTTAGTTTCCGGGAAGAAGGCCAAACCCATACTCTTGCTTTACCTTCCGATCACATCGAGGAAGACTCTCACCTCGATAACTCTGATTCTGAATCTTTCCATTCTATTGATTCTGATTTCTCCCATTCTGAAGGTGAAGAAAAGAAGAAGAAGAAGATGTCGCCCAAGCTGCCTCCCAGAAAGGAAGGAGAAGTGGAACATAATGAAGACTCAATCCAGATGATTCTTGCAAGACTGGCTGCATCTAAGCAGCATCAACAGTTACTGAGGGAACAACTTGAGAAGTTGAATGCTGAGGGAGAACCGCCAATGGAAGCTGCATACAATCCTGGGTAGTACAGAGTGAGGAATTATTTGCAGCCACCTCAGCCAGAGATTAACTATGAACTGAAACCACAATTTATAAGTCAATTACCCCAATTCCATGGTAATGCGACTGAAGAGCCATATGAATTCTTGCGAGACTTGGAGCTGATATGTTCTAATTTGAGGCACCCACAAGTCAGCCAAGACTACATTCGTCTCACTGCGCTACCTTTCTCCTTGAAAGGGATGGTGGATTGCTACGAGAAAAACTTAGGAGTGATTGTGACCACTTATGAGAGGTTCAAAAACTTGTTTTTGAAGAAATTCTACCCTTTGAGTCGGACCAACCAAATGAGGACCTGTATCACCAGTTTCTCTCAGATGCCTAATGAACCACTCTATGAGGCTTGGGATAGGTTTAAAGACCTGCTACAGAAATGTCCCTGCCATAACCTGGATAACAACATCCTAGTTCAGTCACTCTACTCTGGCCTCAAATACGAGACTCAAGGGTTAGTTAGCGCTGTCTGTAGAGGGAATTACACATCACGTGGAGCTGAGATCGTCTGGAAGGTAATAGAGCAGATGGCAGAGACAAGCCGTTCACAGATCGCTAGTAGAGCATACACTGATTCCTTGAATACCTTTCAAGCCAAAGGAGGAAAGCAAACTATCGCAGAGATAGCAGAGGATTTGATTCCAAACATGAACATCATCGTCGATAAATTAACAATGGTGGATCAAATTCATAAGAGAATGAACAACATCGACAGTAGGATTTCCCCATTCCCAAAGCAGATGGAGGAGCTCACTGAGAAGGTGTCCAAGATGGGGATACCTACTACACCCACGGTCCCGATCTATCATGTGCATCATGTCTAGGAGCAGCCAGGAGCAGAACAACAGTAACCATGGGTTCAGGACCAATCCTATGTTCAACCTTCCCAGCAACCACCCCCACCGGCCGAGACATACAATGAAGCCCCACCTCTAACATTCGAAGTAAACGGCATTTGGTACACACAGGAAACTACCCGACAGGGTAATATGGGGGACCGTTAGCCTTATTAACGTCCACCTACTTTCTATAATGTCACATTTCCTCCACAGCACACTCTGAACACTGCATCTTTCCAGCATCCGAAGCAGCAGCAACCCTACAATCACCAGAACCAACCTCAATAATACCGTCAGCAATATCAAGCTCCCAAACAATCAGCTCAATCGTCCAATCCTCCAAAAGAACCAGTTGATATCCAGAGGCAAATGCTTGAAGAAATTTGCAACTTTCAAAATGAGTTGCACGATCTATGGGTTGATGTCAATCGCTTGTCTCGTTGGAAGGATGAGCAGACAGCCCCAGTCACAACCATTCCCGCCCAAGTTCAAGCTAACCCCAATAGCTTGAACAAATCTCAATCATCTCAACACATTGTCCAGGTATACTATTCAGATTTTTCCACATCTGAACGTGAGATCCTTTCGTTTGACAATATCAATGCCATGTCACTCAGGAGCGGAAGGACCGTGGCCGTACCTGACCGGGAAAGGGAATCGGACCATGAAGACTCGGAAGATCAACTGGAGGATGTTTCCGAGGAAGAAGAAGAAGAAGGACGCCTGAAGATCCCATCATGAGATAAAGGGAAAGCATCTATGGAGTCTGCAGAGGACCTTGAAACTCTAGTTGCTGCAAAAATACCTTTGTCACCTTTTCAGCAACCTGATTTTGATTATTATCAGAAATCTTATGATTGTAATAAGAACTCCAAGTCTAATAAAGATGCTCTTATTTATGATTTTGGATCTCTATCTCATGTCTTAAATGCTTCCATCCCTTTCCCCCATGCTCTTAAGAAAGGAAAACAAAAGAAAAACATTCTAGATGACCCAGAAATGGAACGATTCTGCCAGCAAAATATTACAGTCAAAGTACCCTTTGATCAGTATGTGGCCAGTAATCCAGCATTCCAGAAGTACTTGAAGGTGAAATGCACTCCCACCAGTACTCGTACAAAGAAAACAAGCCAATTTGTGGAGACTCATATCTTGACAGTTGCCACTACCAGGTGTGTCAAAAATCAGCATTTACCAAGAAAGAAAAAGGATCTGGGTGCCCATTATGTGGAGAGTTGCATTGGCGGCATTGCGTTCGCACGCACACTTCTATACAATGATTCTTCTATAAATCTTCTACCCATAGTCTTATATTATAGATTGGAGTTAGGCCCTCTCAAGAAATCATTATCTTTACTCCAATTTGCTGATAAATCCAATAAAAGACCTAAAGGAGAAGTGAAAAATGTTATCATCATGATCGAGGGTACGTAATACAAAGTGGACTTCACTGTCCTTGATATGGAGACCCTGAACCATTGGAAGGAATCACAAATCATTCTTAGAAGACCATTCTTAAGAACCGCCAAAGTTGTATTCGGTTACGGTTCTGGAATAATGAAATTCCGCTCTCCAGGCAGAGAAATAGACTTGGAAATGAAACAAACAAAGTGGCAAAGGCTAGATTCCGAATCCACCACTGAATATGCCGAAACATCAAAATGCAATCTCCTCAGCACTACTGGGCCGTGGGACCAACTACCAGACATGCAGATTGAAAGCACATCCTCAGAATAAGAAACAATGCACAGTGCATATTGTGAGATATTGCCAAACATATCTAGTCACCCAGATCACTATAGTCGTGATAACACAGAAATCCTTTATGATTTGTCAGTCCCATTATCTTCGGGACAATCAAGAAATATCGATGACGAGTCGAACGCGACGTTTGCCGAATTACCGCACTACTTTAGCGATTCGACTCAACTTTCTTCAGAATGGGTAGCCAGCACATCACAGAGTGATTCACCACCAACCGACACTAAGCCATATGCAAAAGTCATTCAGCCAGACTTGATTGATGATTCAGAATTGCCAGAGCTGAAACCACTACCTGCCACACTGAAGTATGCATATCTAAATGAACCCAAAGAAAAATTTCCTGTGATAATTAGCTCATCATTAACCGTGGACCAGGAAACCAGATTACTCGAAGTCCTTGAGCGAAATCGAAAAGCCATCGGTTGGACTGTGTCGGATCTCGTAGGAATAAACCCCGCTCTCTTCTTGCACCAAATTTATGTCGAGGATGATGCAAGGCCTTCCCGTCAATTTCAGAGAAGATTAAACCCCAATCTTCGGGAAGTGGTGAAGAAAGAGATAGAGAAATGGTGTAAAGCAGGATTTATATACCCCATTTCTGACTCCAAATTGGTGGCCCCCTTCATGTTGTCCCGAAGAAGTCGGGAATCCACCAACGAGGAGGGGGTAGAGATCGCGACCCGAGTACCCACGTCGTGGCACATCTATGTCGATTACAGGCGCCTGAATGCTGCGACCAAAAAAGATTACTTTCCACTGCCATTTATTGATCAAATCTTGGAGAGACTTGCAGGGAAAGCATTCTTCTGTTTTTTTGATGGGTACTCCAGCTACAATCAAGTAGCTATCACTCCTGAGGATCAGGAAAAGACCACATTCACATGTCCCTTCGGTACCTACGCATTCAAGCGCATGACATTCGGGCTTTGTACTGCCCCATGCACATTTCAGTGGTGCATGATTGCCGTATTTGCCGAAATGGTTGGTGATTTTCTGGAAGTCTTAATGGATGACTTTTCGGTTCATGGTGATTCATTTGATACATGTTTAGCGCACTTGGACCGAGTCCTCCAGAGATGCAGGGAGGTTAATTTGGTACTCTCTTGGGAGAAAAGTCACTTTATGGTGACTAAGGGTATCGTGTTGGGGCATGTCATCTCTAAAAAGGGAATGGAGGTCGACCCTGTCAAGGTGGATGTGATCAAGAAACTTGAGCCACCAACCAACGTGAAGTCAGTGAGGTCGTTCTTAGGGCATGTTGGATTTTATCGATGGTTTATTCTAGATTTTTCAAAGATCGCCTGCCCACTGACTGAGCTCTTAGGAAAAGACACCGAGTTTATTGTAAATCACAGGTGTCTAGAGGCCTTTGAGCTTCTGAAAAAGAAAATATGTGAATTGCTGATATTACAAGCTCCCGACTGGTCTCTTCCCTTCGATATCATGACTGATGTATCGGATTTTGTTGTCGGAGCGGTACTTGGACAAAGAAGAGATGGAATTCCTTATGCAATTCACTACGCGAGCAAAGTGTTGGATCCTGCACAAGGAAATTACACTATGACTAAAAAGGAAATTCTCGCGGTTGTTTGGGCCCTTGAAAAACTCAGATAATGCATATTGGGCTCCAAGGTGATAATTTTCACAGATCACATGGCAATTAGATATCTCATGGATAAAAAGGATGCCAAGGCACGACTTTTGAGATGGATCTTGTTAATCCAGGAATTTAATTTGGAGATCAAGGATAAACCTGGAATAAAGAATGTTGTTGTTGATCACCTTTCCCGAATCGAGCAAAACGATCATCCTGACACCGGACCAATTAAGGAGACTTTTCCAGATGAATCGGTTTGCATCATTGATTCAACCCATGGTATTTTGACATAGTGAACTATCTTGTCTCCAAGAAGGTTCCCTTTGGTTGGACCAAGAGAATGATTGATCGATTAAAGTCTGATTCGAGAAAATACCATTGGGACGATCCTTTCCTTTTCTATGAAGGACCAGATTGTGTCTGGAGAAGATGTATTACACAGGAGGAATATCAGAGTGTCCTCACACATTGTCATTCTCTTGAAGCTGGAGGACACCATTCGGGAAAGAGAACCGTGCACAAGGTACTCCAATATGGATTTTACTGGCGGACCTTATTTCAGGATGCTGATGAATTTGTACGGTCATGCCCGATTTGTCAAAGAATGGGAGGGTCTGTGGGATATAGAGATGAAATGCCCATGTAATCAATGATTTTCTGTGATGTTTTCGATGCATGGGGGATTGATTTTATGGGTCCCTTTCCCAACAGCAATGGATTTGTGTACATCTTGTTAGTGGTTGACTATTTATCAAGATGGGTAGAAGCTATTCCAACCCAAACCGCAGATAGCAAAGTCGTCTGTAAGTTTATCAAGGATAATATCATTGCAAGGTTCGGGATACCAAAAGTTTTAATTTCTGATGGAGGTAGCCACTTTGTGAACAGGGAGATGAGATCTTTGGGTAAGGAGTATAAATTGGGCATAGAATAGCCAACCCATATCATCCACAATCTAATGGCATGGTAGAGGTTTCTAATAGAGAGGTGAAGGGTATTCTTCAGAAGTTGGTTCGTCCAGATAGGAAGAATTGGTCAAAGCTGTTGGACCAAGTTCTATGGGCCTATAGGACAACCTATAAGACTCCACTCGGTACTTCACCTTTTAGGATGATTAATGGCAAGCCATGCCATCTACTTGTAGAATTGATTCACAAATCAGAATGGGCGATCAAAAAGTTGAATTGGAGTTGTCACCTTGGGAAACTATGTCGAGACTTAAATCTGAATGACCTAATTGAAATCCGAAACCGAGCATACCAAAACAGTGTAATATATAAATACAAGGTCATGAGATGGCATGATAGACACATTCGAGATAAAACCTTTGTCCGTGGGCAGAAAGTGTGGTTGTTTAATGCTCGGTTGAAGATTTTTCATGGGAAACTAAAATCAAAATGGACGGGTCCCTACATTGTCATTGATGTGCATACCAATGGAAGCGTGGATATTGCCGAACTCAAAGATGATGCACAATCTTTCTCAGTAAATGGACAAATGCTGAAGCCATATATTGAATCACCCGAAGAGTAGACAGTTCAAGTTGAGGTCATCTACTTCACGCAGAATGAGGACATTGAAGATTTATCAGATCATTCCCACCCTCCCTCCCGACCACATCGGCCTCCTTGTACAGCTTCTTCCTCTACTTAGGCCAAGTCCTAAGTATAGGGGGGGCCGATGACATCTGTATATACCATCCTTCTCCTTCTCCCGATCACTTCACTTCCACCCTTCTTCCATACTTAGGCTGACCAGAGCCTAAGTATAGGGGGAACCAGCATCTACCTGTACATACTCTCCTCATTCACATATCCTGACCACTTCATTTTTTTTCATTTTCACTCTCTTACGCTTAGCCCAAGCTATGTCTTCTTTACGCTTCTTGTGCTCTGAGGACACAACACTCGCTAAGTATAGGGGGGTCTGTGTATATACTTTGTATATATTTTACCCTTATCTTGTACTTTCGCATAAGTCTATATGTATTTACGAGGTGGGTAATTAAATTCAAAAAATACCACAAAACAAAAAAAAGTTTTGCTACTAACACTGACTGTGCCCAATTTGTTTTAAAAAAAACGGGTTCTTTTCATTTTTGCATTGAAAAAAATTCAAAAAAAATTAAAAAATGTGTCTGCATTTCACACACATGCACCTCATCCAGCATCGCATTCATTTGCATATGTGAAAAGTCATTAGGTTCTGAACCGAGTTATGAGTGGAAACTGAGAGTGGTCTGGACTTGTCCTTAATCCACCTAATCTTCAGAGGAACTTCACTGAGAAATAGGATTTTAGAAGCTTTAGGTCTTTGACTTAATTCTTTGAGTTCTACATGATAATGTGCAGCATTTGACTCTTAGTGTCTAACCTGGTCTCTTCATTCTGGGTACAACTCTGGAATAGGGAATTAATTTGTACTCACGCACTATGCACTTAGCTCAACTCAGATGGGATGTCGGAAAACTGTGTGAGTTTCTTTTCTGGTAGCGTGGAAATCTAAAGACCGGAGTACGGGTTGAAATAAAGCTTCGGAAAAGGGATGGAGGGCTGGGCAAAATTTTTTCTAAGAACGTACGGAACAAAAAGATTCTATATCTGTAGGGGCATAACAAGATCCAAGTAGAACCACAAAAAATTCCCAATACAAAGAAGCATTCTACCAAATAAAAATCTGACCAAAAAGGTCCAAGCTTCCAAAAACCTGCAGATCTTGGTGGAGACTCGGCTACACTGGCCAGCTTCAAAAGGAGAGGTGACTACACTGGCCACCCTCCAGTTCTTTTCCCCTTCTTCTAACTTCTCCCTCAATTCGATTGTGAACACAGTGCGACAGACCTTAGAATGAAATACATGACTCCCCGAGGACGAGTTACTGGAGAGGAGAGGAGCATGGTAGTCCGGCATTCTAGATGGGAAGAGCCAAAACCTTTCACACACATGAGTCGGTTATTCAATATTCATAAAGTATACTTTGTGAAGAGGATTGATCTAAGATGACTTCTGAGCCAAAACTGTGACAATGATATGTAGAACTTAAGGGATGTTAATTTTAAAATTCTAAGTCTCACAGAAGTTCCGCCAAACTATTAATCCAAAGGTCGAGTTTAGTTTCATCTTTCACCTTCAACTCATGGTCTTGGTATGGAACCCAATCTCATTTCACCTCATGGCATTTCTTTTTGATGCTCACGGACAAGCATGGTTTAATTATAGGGGGATGATGAATCTCAGATTCATCACTCTAAATCTCATTTATTAAGCTCAATTCCCTCAAATCATCAGCATTTCTGCATTTATTCTGCATAATTAGCATTCATGCATGTTTTCATAAGAATTGCATTTTATCCATCATTTTTGCACAAAATAAGCAGTCAAAAGTCCAAGCCAAAAATGACCTGTAAATAGCCTAATTTTCCTGATTTTTTACTCCTTCATGCTAACTCTGAATGATCCAAGACCACCTCCACTGTGTACATATCACTAACATGAATAAATAAAAAATACAAAAAATCACTAACCTTGTTAAGTGGACCAAAAACCCAAACCCTAGTTTCAAGATTTTCAGACTAAAAGCCCCATATCTTTCCCATCTAGTGTACGATTTGATCCTACTCACTTTTGAACTAATTCACATTCAATTACCTTCAAAACAAGACCAAGTTCAAGTGAATCGGAGCTCATATGTGAAAATTGGGTTTTGGGCCTCTTTTGTACATTGTGTATTTTAGCGGTTTTTGACTCGATACTTTTGCACATATTTTATTAATTAATAAAAATCCAAAAAAATATATTTAGGTCTATTTATTTATCTTTGATTTTTCCATATTTTTTCGGATTTTTATCTGGTTTAAAAATGACAAAAAAAATACAAAACCCAAAAATATAGGTATTCTATGTATATAGGATACCCCATAAATTCACTTTATGCATTTGATCGATTTTGGTTTTGATGTCTTCATAAAAGTTGTAGATCTCATTGAGACGAGCAATTTTTGTGAAGAAACGTTTTCGATCTGAGGTCATTTACTATTTATTATTAATTTTCCAAAGGATTTATTTGGTGATTTTTCTGTTGCTGACACGTGGCTGCCCCTGGGGCCGCCACGTATCAGCCATTTTTGTCCCTATTATATATTCATTTTTATTTTTAAAAAAAATTAAATAAATAGCCACCACACGTGCGTCGCACGTGCCTCTCAGGCACGTGCTCCGCACGTGCTCCGCCTATACCCCCTTGACCCGCCACGTGTCACCACAGGGGTCGTTCGATCTCGCTTGATCGAACGGCGCATGGCCTTCATCTTCTCCCAGCTCCTCCCCGATTCTTCAGCACCGGCCACAAAACCATCCCGCCGCCTTCGTAACCGCCACCCTTTGACCGCGCCGCTAACGTCCCCCACGCCGACCGCTCCGCAACCTCCTCTACATGTCCCACCCTCGCAACCCTATTTAAAGGCATTGCCGCCCCGATCGCCAACCATCCACCGTTGAACCCAAAGACTCCCCCTCCGGTGGTGACAGCCCAGTGCATCCTTTCCTCGGCATGATCCGAGGACCTCCTTCCTCGTCGCAGCTCCGCCATCAGCAGCTGCTCCGCTCCGGCATCCAACGCCATCGAGCCCCCTTTGTTCTCCAGGTACCTCCTCCTTCGCTCCGCCTCACCTCCTTCTTACCATCTGCAACTTCCATCCATGATCTCTCTCTCTCTCGATCGCCATCGTCTGCTACGACCTACAACTCCATCAATCCCCTCCGACGAATTCAATGCTACTGCTCCGACTTCATCTTCTACATCGCTGTCGAGCCCATCGTTTGTCATCGACAACCATCTTCACGACATTGGCCACCACAGTCAACACCTTCAGCAACGACGATAACTACAATGCCTCCAACAGCCACCCACTTCATCGACCTTCACCTACTCTGCAACGACTGATATCGACCAGCTCCGCCTCTTGTGTTATGGCTTCAACGTTGCCTTCACCTCGACATCATCTTCTCTGACTCTGCAATGACGTCCCTTGGTCATGTGTCAGCCACTGACGATTGTGTTCAATGCCCCGCGTCACCAGCCATCGAAGCCACTGCCGTAAGCTTTGCCTCCCTCCGCCGGGGTCTCCCGCCCCTCCGCCTCTCTCTCAAACCACGCGCGGCTGGGCGCTTGTTCCGAGCGCCCCCCTCCCCCCTGCGCACGTGCGAGGCACGTGCGTTCTGGGGGGGAACGTCACCACCAACATCACCAGGGGTCACGTGTAGAGCACGTGACGGGTGGGTTATTTGCACGTACGCCCCTGGATTCCTTCATATTTACGCGCATGCCCCCACCAACCATGTCACGTGCTTGTCACGTGACCTGGTGGCAGTTTTGCAGAAGAGCCCCCCAGACTCCTGGTAATTGCACTGAGGCCCCCTACTACAATTTTTTATTTATTCTATATATGTTTATTGGATAAACACCCCTGTAGTTCCCCCATAGTTTTGACCTTTTTATTGCATTATTTATTTATCCAAAAATAACATTTTGTTTGTCAATTAATTCTCTATTGTTTGACATATTGTAGATATTTTTGTGATTGATGGTTAATTAATAATTAATGGTTTTGTGGAAAATTTTTTATTTTGCCCAGTTTGTGCTTTGAAATCTATATTTGATTAACCATTGCTCTAAAAATTCCCCAAAAAATCATATATTGTAGATTTAATTGTACTTGATATCGTGCTAAAAAAGATTTGCATTCGTGTGCATAGATTACCCTATAAAAATCATTTTGCATATTTTAGTATTTAATTTCTAATAGGTATTAAACCCCACATTTTCAAGGTTTAGGATTTTTCTGAGATCCATCACCTAGTTATAGATCTTAGATAATTTTATCCCCTTAAAATAAGTAAGTTTAATATTTATTATAATTAAATATTGAAAATCATTCTATTTGCATTTAAAATTTCATAAAAAAATCTTATTGCATCCAAAAATTCCAAAAAATTACAGTGCATTCATTTCATTATATTTTATATTGTGGCCAAGTTTTATATTTTTCGGACATCGTTTGATCGAATTTTACATTTTAGTCCCTAAAATAGGACGAAATCGCATATTCCATCCCTTATTTGCATTAAAAAATTCTAAAAAAAGACCGCCTCGAAAACCGTGCACGAATTTCGATAGACATATTTCTAGGTTGTTCCTTTGCCTTCTTGTGTTCGACCTTGGGACTTGCCCAAGTAAAATAAACATAAAACCACTCGATTAAAAATTGATTAAAATATTCGTGGTTATTTTCTTAACCGATCCAATCACTGCCTACAACAAACACACATTAATTTTTACGAAGAACAGATAAAACATCACTTTTAAAGCCACGATTCCGGAACCATCAGGCATGTGTACCTCACATGCTCGGCAGGAGCGGGGGGGGGGGGCGTTGATGAGTTGAGTGAGCGGTCAAAAGTCCCACAGCTCACATACTTCTCACATTAGTGGGACTTCTAGGGCAGTGGGTGGTCTATAGTGGCACACCGCCCAAGAGTGAAGAGGGGCGGGGCGTTTAGGGGGGCATGAAGTGCGGGCACTCGGGTAGTTTAAGGGTTCGGAGCACGGTAGGTGTTTCGTGCGGGGACGTGAGGTGCAATTGTAGTCGAGGTGGCACACCAAAAAGTGGTTGAGGAAGTGTTTCAGTGGCTTTAGTGTTGCACGATTGGGAGGGTATGGATATGAAGATGCACGGTGAAATTGAGACAGGGGATGCAAAGAACGATAGTGGTAGTTGGTGGCTGGGTAGTGGATGATGGGTTCTCGAAGAACCAAGACCTTTTATTGGTTCAACGGTGAAGAACCTCGACGGTGGATGAGGTTTCTTCTTCGGATGAATATGTTGATGGGTTTTGTTGGGGTTGAATGAGGGAGTGGGAAGAGGGTGTCATAGTGTGTGATCAACACCAAGCTAGAGGGTGAACGGATTTGCCTGGGGTTGGAGGAGCTACGCTCCACTCCGATTGTCACCTCAAAAGGTCTTTTAAGGGGTCCTTGAAGCTTTGAAGCTGTACAGGTTTGTCACAGCAAGATGGAGTGTACCACCTTGGATCTCGCCACACTTGAGGAACATGTCGTCGTTGCTCGATCGATCTCCTTCAAGATGTCAACGAGAAGAAGACGAGGGTTGGTGGCTCCTGTGATTCTCTTGGTGGTGGATGGTGGTGACACATGGCTAAGGATAGAGCTTTATTGGCCATTGGGGTCTACAGCCAAGACGGATATAGTTAGTGATGAGGGTGGTCCGTACGAGATGCGGGTTGACCGAAGGTGGTGGTTGGCTATGACAGTGGGGGAGATCGGGGAGAGAGGGAAGAGGGTAAGGGCGTTATGGCTGCGGAACTGCCATGACGGGTGATAAGGAGGAGGATCATGGGTGAACAAGAGATAGAGAGAAAGAGAGAGAGAAAGCTGGGTTGACCGGACGCACCAACACGAATGGCAGGAGGTAGGTACGTGAGCAAGGAATGTGGTGATGAGAGAAAGAATGAAGGGGGCGTCACATGGCGTCTGGGGGAAGGCGACCATGTGGCGGGTTAAAATAAAATAAAAAAATAAACTAAAATTAAAATAATACAAAAATAATAAGTAACAATTAAATAAAGTAAAATAGAAATAAATAAATAAATAATAACGAAAAGATGTAATAAATAAAGTAATATTCATAAAATATAAAATAAAATGAATAGTAAAATAAATAAATAAACGAAATAAAATAAAAATAAAAATAATAAAAAGAAATAAAATAAAGTGAAAGGGGGTAGCACGTGGCAGCTCTAGAAGCTGCAACGTGTCGCTCCCAAAAAAAGTGAACACTAAATACAAATAAAATTAGAAAAGAAATAACAAAATAGGTTAAATGAAAAAGTGGTCAACAAAAAATTGTTGCTCTTCTCAGTGAGATCTACACCTTTTGTGAAGGACCCAAAACCAAAATAAATCATCAGTATAAAAAATCTTTTTGGTGGTACTATATAGATATAAAATACCGCATTTTTATGTTTTGCGAATTTTTTTGTCATTTTTAAAATAAGATAAATAAAAATAAAAATCAAACAAGGAAAATTGTAAGATGAATATTTATAACTTAATCTATTTTTGGATTTTTAATATTTAATAAAATAAAATTATAAAATATATAAAATATAGGCAACATATGTACAATATATAATGAGGGGCCCAAAATCCAAGTTTCACATCTGAACTCCGATTCTTTTGAATTTGGTCTTGTTTTAAACGTAATTGAACGTACATTAATTCATAAGTGAGTAAGTGTTCATATGATTTTATAGGAGTGAGATATTCATATTTAAAGCTTTTAGTCTAAAACTAGGGTATGGTTTTATTGGTCAATTTTACAAGTTAATATCTTTTTTATAATTTCATTTATTAGTATTAGTAATATATACACTACAAAGTTGATTTTATACAATTCTGAGTTAGTGAAAAATAGATGAAAATAGAAGAAAATGTGGTATAATACATGTGATAATTACAAGGGACTTGGCTTCTTATTTAATGCAAATATGCTTGCTAAAATGCATATATTAATTCTAAGTGCATGAGTGGTGAAAACTGCAGAATAGATGGAGAAATGCATCTAATCACTTGGGAATGGAGTTCTATTTCCAATTTTTAGAATAATGAATCACAGATTCGTTAGTGGACGACCACCAAGTCCTAATTAGATTAGTGGTTGTCCAACCCCCTTATGGAAGGAGGCCTACTTCCTTCCTATTTCTCCCAGATTGATTGATTTAATTAAAATTAATTTATATTGATTATTATTCAATATATATTTAATTTAATTTAATTTAACTTTAATAATTGTTGTTGTATTTTTGCAATAAAATCATGGCCATTGAAAGAAACACAAATCAGTGTCAACCATTGATTTTGTATCGTCCATGGATTGTGATCCATGGACTCCCAAAATATTATAAAAGTCTCTGGTAACCAGAGCTATACATTTTACAACATTTTGAATAGCATCTCTCTCTCTCTCTCAGAGTGTCCATCCACTCTAAACACTAGAGAGGATCATTGTCGTTCCACGTCATTGTGTCGCCGCTTTGACCGTTCGTGGATCTGAATCTCCTTTGGTTCATATTGCTCATGAAGAAGATGTCAGATCTTGTGTGATGAGATCTGGAGATTCTCGCTTCGATCATCAAATTGGATTGTGAGGAGCATGTGTTTCATCAACACACTAACAAGTGTCTCCTCCATTGGATCGGACTAGAGGCAGGAGGTCTCTTGCTTTAGAGACACAATCGCATCCATTTTTCAAGTGATATTACTACATATCCTATGTTATTTAGATGAAACGACCCGAGAAGTGTTCTCGGATCATGTGGTTTCATCATTTAAAATGTTTAAATTTTATTGCACCGAGCAACTAGTGCAACTAGTCGCCCCCGATCACATAAGATGCGATCTTCACTGTTCTGTGACAAACTTAAGATTCTTTCCATAACATTCAAGTGGTATAAGAGCCTTGCTTGAGGTCTTGGATATGATACAAAATCCTAGGAGATGAGGTTCATGTTTCAGATGTGCGAGAATCATTGCTTTTGCATTGGATGCAAGATTCGAATCGATTTTTCGCTAAATTAAAAACCTATTTGTGGAATATTTGGACATAATTTTAGTTATTAAAATATATTTATAATGTCTAAATATTTACCAAAAATAATAGTCTAATATTGGTACACAAAGTGCATGAAAATGATTCGAAGAGTTCCCGCTATGAAAGTATTTTGCATGAAATCACTTATGTAAGAAAATCAATTTTACTTACTGTTTTTCCATCATGAAACATGGAATAAACACTTGAATTAAGTAGAGAATCAAATCAACAAACCACTCAAAGTTATTTCACACGATTCCAAACCTATTTTCCCTAGATATTCCATATGTAGTGGAGATGGGTCGGAAGATGATTAGATTATCAAATTTCTTTGCTTAATGTGTTTATAAATCAATGAAAATCATGGAAATTATAAATGTACCTTGATTAGTTATGATGATTAATAATTATGAAAATAATTGATTAATCATCATAAGCCATTGAATGCATGTTTCATGCAAACCCTACTTTATCCTACAATAGTTGTAGGACAATCTTCACATGCAAACCGTTGTTACTTGAATATGATTGGGGATTTGTTTAGAAAATCTCCTTACAATATTAATAAAAACGATTTTGATAAATATTATATGGTATAACTTCAGTTGTAATGCCAAATATTTTCTCAAATACAAAATGAACAAAATCACATTATACTGACCTGAGGCGGATATGGTGTCTAATCGAGGATCGTTGGGATAGCAGGTTGCTCTGTGAGCGGTCTGTCCCACATCCTGTGCGTACTGGACATGACAATGGGTAAGGAAAGGATAATGCTTTAAAAGATCATATGATGTATTTTTCTAATTATTAAGATTTGTTTAATACATATTTTGAGATTATACCATCCTTCAAGTAACAATCAAGATTGTTTGTTTGTTGATTAAATTGGATTGATAATTGATTTATTCTGATTAAATTAATTATATCCAATTAAAACATTCTATTACGAATAGAGTAGTATTTCCCTTGGAAGAATTAATTATGTGATTATGATTCATAATAATTAATTAAAATTTTAACATGATATGGAGGATCACATAAGTAACATCTATGGTCTCTCATCAAGGCGAAGGGTTCTGTCGCCTTGTATTGTATTTAGGAGATGCATGTCATAAATGACAACTCATGAAAAAAATGCACATGGATCGGGATCTTTTCTTCTCGAAAGAGTAAGGTCATATGCATAGTGACCCCAATATCGGTTCATCACATTACTGGGACGATATTGGATTGCGCTTATCGAGTTATATTCATGTTATTAGTTCGTTATATTAACGACAGGTCAACATCACCTTAGGGGTGGTGGACCTAGATGTTAAAGACCGAATTGGGAATGCGAGTTGGACTTGCAAGGCGGAATGTGTTCCCGCTTCTTTTTACTTGAGTTATAGTTTCTCATATTATTGGGATGTAACTAAGGAAGAAAAGGAGATCCTCGTTCTTGTTAGAGATATAACAGTAAGTATATCTCTTGCTTTGAAAGTGATTAAGGGAATTCACTTTCAAATTTGGAAAGACAAGACTACTTTGATTTAAAATCCTTAATCAAAGAATTTAATATTGAATATATGTTCTAATATAGTGCATTCTTAATTTTAGACAATGAAGTTCATGAATCCGCTCACCAGGCTTCTAGAGGTCAACCTTTTGACTGAGCTGAAATACTCGGATTGGATCCGTAATTTGGATCTCATTCTTTCTGCAGACCGCATATCTTATGTGTTGTCTAAGGACAAGCTTGCAACCCCTAAGATGCTAGATGAATCAAATACAATGAAAAATATGATGAAGTTCATACATTAGCTAGGTGTTATATTCCGGGATCTCTCTCCAATGTGATTCAGAAGCAACATGTGGAGATGGACAATTGCCAGGTATAATGTTGAATCTCAAGGACAAGTTCTGTGATATCAACCGCACTCAACGTTATAATGTTATGAAAGAGCTCGTTCGCTACAAAATTCTGGAATGAACTTCAATTAGAGAACACATACTTAAAATATTTGGGTAACTGTCTGAACTAGAAAATCTCATGACTGAGATGGATGCAGATATGCAGTCTGACTTCATATTGTTATCTTTTCCCCAGACTTTTAATAACTTTTTGTTATCAAACCACGTGAACAAGATGAACTTGTCTAACACTCAGTTAATGGCTTCATTAAATTCTATAGAAGACATAATGAAGAAAGATAATCCCTCTAGTAGTGAAACGGTTGCATAGGTCAAAGGGAAGCGCGGTCAAAAGCTAGGATCTCGGAAGGATCTGGCCCATAAGAGTAAGAAGAAGAGTTAAGGTGTTGGCTCATCTTCTAATGCTTATGCTCTTATGGCATCAAAGAAGAAAATTGTGTGTCATCACTATAAGAAGCCATGGCACTAGAAGCATAACTCCCCATAGTACCTTAAATCTTTTAATAAAGGTAAAGTCCCAGCAGGTATGAATTCTACTCATATCCTTGAAACCAATTTTCTCGTAGGATGTGAAGGTAGTTGGGTCATCGATTCTGGTGCTTCTGTTCATGTATGCAATTTGTTGCATCTATTTCAGGAAACAAGGAATCTCAATGAAAAGGAGATAGTCATCCATATGGGATCTAGTGCAACCGTGCAGGCAGTCATCGTCGATACTTGAAGACTATCATTATCTAGTTGAAGAGTCTTATTACTTAAAGAATGCCTTTATCTTCTAGATGTCAGAAGGAACCTTATATATGTATCTAAGTTACTTAGGAATGGATATTCGTTTCTATTCAGTAATAAACTTGTCAGAAGTTGTTATGATAAATATATTGCGTATGGTGTTCTGACTTTTGGTGGACTCTATGAATTATGCATTGATGAAAATATCATGAATGTTACTGCCACTGATAAAAACCCTAATAAGCCATGGAGGATGGAAATCATTCTATTATGATTTGGCATCAAAAGCTTAGTCGTTTATCTATTGACGGGGTCAATAGAATGCTAAAGGATGGGCCCTTAGATTTTCTACAAGTTCAATCTTTGCCTACCTGTGAACATAATATTCGAGGTATAATGACTAGGACACCATTCTGTAACAAGGTAATAAGATGCGAAGAAATTGTTGACCTAATATATACTGATGTATGTGGTCCCCTCAGTATCATGACTTAAAATGGATATTGATATTATTTGACGTTTATTGATGACCATTCACGGTATGGGTTTATCTTCCTTTACGTCTGATGAATCCACGATTCATCATCTCAACATCATGATCTTAGCAAAATCCCCAAATAAAATGTCAAACAAATGTATAAAAAATCAATAAATTAATAAAATGACTCTTGTAAATAAATACACTAATTATTGTATGTTATATTGTAAAAAAATTAACAATAAAAAGCCGTAAAATAAAAGAGTTTTTCACATGTAAATAGCCCAAAATTTATATATTTTTAATAATTTCATTTCAACTCTTTTTTGACTAATTCTTTCTCTGACTTGTTCATAAAAATGTATATAAAAATACAAATATATAAAATAAATTCTCCCTTAAATAAATACTCCTAGATCCCAAAGATAAAAAGCCGTAAAGTCCAACTTCCCGGCCAAATTCCCGCTTCGTATGAATTCCAAATTCGCCAAACTCACTTTTAGAGTTTAAGTTAGATAATTATCTATACAGTAAAAGTGGTTTCATTAAAATCGAAGCTCGTTTGCAAAATTTGAGTTTTGGGACCTAGGTGTACTTTGTATATAATGTATAAATTCATTCTTTCTTCATTTTTTATTTTATCTTTCTTCATTACTAAAAAATCCAAAAAATTATGTTGTGTTGTATCTTATTTCTAGTATTTTATTATATTTTTCTGTTTTAAATATCTTTTATTAAAAATACAAAAAATATAAATTAGAAAAGCAAAAAATATACATATTGTTTTTCTTTTGTAAATTTTCACTATTTTTATTCTTTATATTTTATTGAATTTTAGTAGCCTACTTTATCTTATTATTTATTTTTTATTTAATTCTCATTCTCTACAATAACCACCCATTCAACTCCATTATTACACCATTTTTTTCTAACTTTTATTCAACTCCACCATTTTTTCTAACTTTTATTCAACTCCACCATTTTTTCTAACTTTTTTTAACTCCACCATTTTATTAACCTCCATTCCACTCCACCTCCATTCTAACCTCCATTTTTCCATCTCGTTTTATACATCCCATCCTCTTATTTTCGCACTGGATCCATCTTTATGTGAGGAGAGCCTAGTTCCCGAAGTTGAATAGGTGACAGTGACACAACCACAGTCGAGCGACGATAGCCCTCTCTCCAGTGAGATCCGTTGGCTTCTTGGCCAACATCGCAGCCGCAACCGTGCACTGTTCGAGCTCATCGCTCGCCGATGATTCGAGCGAAGATCATGCTTATTGTGAGCACACCATAGGCGTCCGCGTTCATCATAGGTAAGTTCTCTTTTTTTCATTCGACATCATTTTTTTCTTCACATTTTTTACATCACATTCACCACCCCCACACCTTCATTTGTGCATTTTTTCCATATCACCATCACTTCATCTTCTTTTTTATTCTACTTATTCCATGTTTTAAAAAAAACAAAAAAATAGACAAAAAACATTTTTTATAGCAGCAGAAATTAACTCACAAAAAATCAAAATAAAAAAATAAAAATAATAAAAAATAACATAGGTGATCGGCCACTCACTAGGCCTCCACGCCCTTCTAACTCCAGGCTGCCAGCGGCCTTACTCCTCTGCACCGTCGACTCTCCACCTCGACTGCCCCCCACCGCCCTTCAGGTGCAGCGGCCGCACTAGCTCCAGTCAGCCACGCCACCAACAGCCGTGGGTGGCCCTCTGCCAGTCATGGCCCCTCCTACACCTTCAGCTGTCGTTCCACTGCCAGCGACATCCTGCGCCAGCCCCAGCCGACCATGCCACCTGCCAAGGCCTCCGCCACCTCACAACCTTCTGTGTGACCCCACGTCGTACCTCCGTCTACCGCATCCTCGCTCCAGTCCGCCACTCGCTGCTGTCCCCTTTTGGGTGCTGCACCTACTGAAGAAGAAGGTCTTTCTCGTTTATTTTAATTTTTTTGTAAAAATTGTATATGTTTTCTGTTACATTTTTGTAATTACAGTTCAGTCAATGTGTATGTTTTCTATTGTCAGTTTTAATTCTATTTTGCATTGATAACCCTTTGTTTAAGTGTTAATTTGGACCTCAATTGAGCATCACTTTATTCAATGAAAGTGTCATTATGTTGCACAACTAATTCTCTATCTTTTGGATATTTACTTCTATTTTTTTTTAATTTCTAATTAATTAACTCAAAATTTTCATGTGAAATTATACATATTTTACCTAATCTGGTCTCTTAAATTCATAATGCACTCTCAGTTGCTCTTAAAATTCCACAAAAATAAAAAATGATGCTTTGCAATGTACTTCAATAAGTTTCCAAATTTCATCAAACTTGGAGTTGTCTTGTGATTTAAATAAATTGTAGAGTGATTTAGATACTTGATTTTTAGGTAAATCTACACACATCTATTTCGCAAAATTTCAAATCTCCTGGATTCCAGATAAAATCACCTATGTGAGATAATTCGCTCTTTAGCTAATTTGATGATGTGGATTTATTAGAAATTAATAACTCACTATCACTCTATTTCCATTAAAAATTCCATAAAAAATCTTACTTTGTCAGAAAACTCCAGAAAAATTACTATCTCCTCCTTGTATCATGTTTATGTTCCAATAATATTTTTCATAATTTTTGCATTCTGTTTGTGTAAAAAATTGTGAAGAACCCCATAAAAAGTGTGCATTTTTCTTTGTTTCTTTTTAATTCCTAAAATTCCAAAAAATATGTTTTGTACTCATCTCTGGATTAGGGTTCTAGGAAAAATATAATTTGGCTAAATCTGATTATATTCATATTAAAATTAACTTGGCCTAGTTGCGTCTTTTCCTATTTACTTAATTCACACGCATATTGCATCTCACATTATTTTTGCATAAAAAATTAAAAAAAAATATGCATTGGAAATCTAGACCTAAGTTTTCAAATTAACCTGAAGTTTTTCCTTTCCCTCCCTATGTTCGACCCCAATCTTGCCCAGCATATAAATTAAAGCTGAGATACTCTTCATGGAGATCTTCTCTCGGTTCTGACTGATTTGCTAAGTACATGTATTACAACGACCACAAAAAAAATCAAGTGCCTAGCAGATCGACGAGATGGCACTGTTGTCGAGGAGGCAAACGACTTAGGGATTAATTTGAAAAATTAGATTTATATTTTCATTCATTTGGGTAGTCTGACCCCCGAGCCACCTTGTTTTTATTCCATTTTTCTCTCATTTTTTACTCATCTTTTTTTATAAATTTTGTTGTTTATATCTCTAACATAAATTTTATTTCCTTGCGATGGACTGATGAACTTGGAGTGCATCGAAGGTCGACGGACGTGAAGCACGCTAACTGCTGAAGAGCAAGAAAATCCAATTTATTTTGACAGCAATTTTTGTAAAATTTTGTAATTATTTAGGTAATTTGCTCATTTACAGCGGCTTTTGTTTGAGAGCTCACACATGTAAAAAAGACTTGGACTTTATTTTGTGGTTTGTCGAGACCTGTTTCACTCTCCGATGAGAGTGGGGCTTGACTTGAGTGGCCAACTTAAGGATAGGCACACGGTAGCATAGCATCAAATTTGTTTGTGCCCATCGTAATTTAGGCCATACATATCTTAGAAGATTGATTTATCTGATAGAATTCATAATGAGATGCTCAAGGACACGTACTACTTAGCTCAAATTAAATTAATTCTTCCCCGCTAATAGTATATTGTTTAGGTGTGGTTTTCTCGATCTGCATGCATTTAGAGTAAATTTTAAAAATTCAGTTTTGCATAACGCATGGAGAGTGATGGGATTCATTGTGCGCATACCTTCTTCTGAGCATGCATCATCATTTCACGTTTGCATTCTGATTTCGGATTCCCTTCTTGTTTTATAACTTAAGGTCAAAAAGGAAATTGGGACTAAACGATAGAGTATTTTTGTGTTCAGATAAATTTCAATTTATAATCTAACTCTAAAAATTAGGACTAAATTAAGCAAGTCGATTAAAAATTGGAATAAAAAGAACCTTATTCACAGGTGCATAAAGCCCTCACTGTTTGAATTTACTTGCAAGAGAGAGAGAGAGAGATGACCCTAGGATAGAGCCAAGCTAGGATTTCTTACATACTACTGGTTCTTTATTTTTAGGCGCAACTACATTTCAGTGAGGAATACGGGTAGCCGGTAAACGACCCAGATTTCCTTAGCAGAGTGGGAGGTTTGTAGGACACCTTAGTCCTCAAGGAACGGGTAGTCGTATTTATACTATCCACACTTACTCCTATCTTCGCTAAAAGTAGGTCCAACTAGTCGTAAGAACCAGGCCAGTCTGTAGGAAAATACGAGCACCTAACAGCTTGTTAATTTTTCCAAGATTGCATTTATCACCAACTAAAATTGACCAGATAATTCGGTCAAACCCTTACGACCATCACGTGTTGAGTTGGTGAAATTGAGGGTTTGAATTGTGTTTGTATTGTGTGAGCTTACTCCACACATTTACGTGCACCGTAGAACTAGTGCCTCATTGAATATCGTGTTCTGATCGATTCTTTTGACATCGAAGATGACTAATTGGGGGAATAATTATTCGGACATTGCGAATCTCTCGTTGAACCCTCCAAGAAGTATGTCTTCAAAGGTCCAAGCACAACTAGGGCCAACCTGGACTCATGACCCTCTTGAGCCCAGGATCACTCACTCTCAGGATGGTTACTCTCCAACCATTCCCTTTCTTTCTTCCCACCACACCGAGGAAGACCTTTGCCTCGGTGAGAATACCTTCATTCCCGAATCCTTTTCTAATCAAGAAGACATTGCTGATTCAGGACCTAAAGAAGATTCAAGTAAAATGTCTCAAAAGAAGATAGAAGAAGAAGAAGAACACCCTGTAGACCCGATGAGAATGGTACTAGCCATATTAGTTGCATCTGAGAAGCAACAAGCATTACTAAGAGATCTGTTAGGACAACTCAATGTTGGGGTCGAACCACCAATGGATGCGGCATATAACCCCAGACAGTACTGAATTCGAAAACTACTTGAGTCTGGCCGAACCCACAGTCGATTTCGAGTTGAAGCTGCATTTTCTAAACCTGCTGCCACACTTTGATGGGAATGCTTCTGAGGAACCATATGCATTCGTAAGGAACTTCAAGATCGTCTGCGCTAACCATAGACATCCTAATGTTAGCCAGGATTATATTAGGCTCACAACCCTTCCATTTGCCTTGGGTGGCAAAGCTAATTACTGGGTGAAAAATCTTGGAATTACAATCACCACTTATGCCTAGTTCGAGGACCTATTTCTGAAGAAGTTCTACCCCTTGAGTAGGACTAACATGATGAGGACATGTGAGTTTTTCCCAATTACCCCATGAAGCCTTCTATGATGCTTGGGAAAGATTCAAGGACATCCTACAGAAGTGTCCCTATCATAATCTAGATGACAACATCTTGATCCAGTCGTTCTTCACTGGTCTCAACCCTGAGATGCATGGTTTAGTGAGCGCTACCTGTGGAGGCAGTTATACATCACTAGGATCAGATACCGTTTGAAAGGTATTCGGATACCGTTTGAAAGGTATTTGAGCAAATGGTTGAAACCAACCGCTCACAGATGGCCAGCAGGGTATATACATCGTCCCCCAGTTCACTCTCATTTGGACTGGGAAAATCAACTGTAGTCGATCTCTCTCAGGACATGATCCCTAACATGGGACTTCTTGCGGACAAGCTTATTGTAGTCGAGAGGATTGACAGGAGAATTGATGAATTGGACCGGAGCATCTCCAAAACTCCAAAACAAATGGAGGAGTTGTCTGATAGGGTATCTAAGATAAAGATACCTATCATGACTACACCTTCTGCTCCCGTATACTGAGTTCACCATGTTCAGGAGCAGTTGGTGTCAGGGAAACCCCAGCCGTGGGAGTAGGACCAATCCTATGTCCACTCTTTCTAGCAGCCACCTCCATTAGCATATACAGTTCAGGAGGAGCCTCTGCCGATTTGGGAGGTGAATGGAGTATGGTATACTTAGGACCCTGCCAGGCAGGGAAGTATGGGAGACCGATAGACCTACCAATGTCCCCCGACCTTTCATAACACCGCATTCACCTCAGCACCACATCCTTTACAGCAGAGCCCTGGATTCCAGCAACCCCAGCAGCAACGGCAACAGTATCAGTAGTATGGATGACAGGGCCATTATCAGGTGAGCCAGCAGGGCCTTTAATTTCAGCAGACACCCCACCAGCAGCAGCTGAGGCAGTACCTTTACCAACAGGGCCAGTCTTCCCATTCTTCTTCCCAGTCTTATCCCCTTCCTTTTTCATCTAGTCTCGTGGACATACAACAACAGATACTCGATGAGATCCATTCTTACTGGAACAAAATTCACGACTTACAGGTGGATGTCAACTGCCTGTCCAGATGGCGAGACAAGCAGACTGCACCCTCTACCTTAATCCCATCCCAAGTTCAGGCTAAAACCCCAATAGCCTGAACCGATCTAGTTCTCAACAACACTTTGGTGAGGTATATTATTCAGCATCTCCTAGATCTGAACACAAGATTCTTTCCTATGACGACGCTAATCACTTGTCACTCAGGAGCGGAAGGACTATAACCATACCTGACCGGGAAAGGGACACGAGGAGGGGCATCTCTGGAGCTCTACCTGAGTAGTCTTCAAAGGACAAGGAGGAGATGCAACATATTTGGGAGCCCCATCAACACCACTTGAGGATTTCTACTCAGGGAGCTGAGAGGAGAAGGAGAGTGTGTATGCAGCATCGACAACATGGATATTCTTCTGAATCTACGGAGGACCTTGCATCTCCGGTTGTGGCAGATACCACTCCAGCCTCTATTCCACAACCTATAGTAGATAGTTTAGATTGTGATTCCTTGTTGCATCAAAAAGATTCTTGTATGAAGAATTATGTTTCCATTAATGCAAAGAATGATGTTTCAGTTCATGATTCAGACTCTTCATCTTCTATTTCCCTAGCTTCAATCCCTTTCTCCCATGCTTTTACGACAGGAAAGCGCATCAAAAAGATTCATAAAGATGACCCCGATATGGCACAGTTTTGTAAAGAGAATATCACTGTAAAGGTGCCATTTGATGAGTATGTGGATAACCATCCTGCCTTCAAGAAATGGCTTAAGGTGAGATGCACACCTACTATGGTTAGCAGGAAGAAAGAGAACCAGTATGTGAAGACACTCATCTTGTCAGTAGCCACAACATATTGTCTCAAGAATCAGACATTGCCAAGGAAAAAGCGAGAAATGGGTGCTCACTATTTGGAGAGTTGTATTGACGATATTGCATTTGCACATACACTCTTGGATAACATTTCATCAATCAACTTACTTCCCTTAGCATTATATCAGAAATTGGAGTTGGGACCACTTCGCAAATCTAGAGCTTTACTCCAATTCACAGATTGTTCAGTGAAGAGACCTAAGGGAGAAGTGAAGAATGTTGTTATCTCGTATGAGGGGCAGAACTATCAAGTTGACTTCACGGTATTGGACATAGAGACCCCCAGTCATTGGAGAGAATCTCATATCATTCTCGGGCGGCCCTTCCTTAGGACCGCAGGCATAACTTTTGATTATGGTACATGAATGATGAAGTTCCATTCTCCAAGCGGAGAAGTGAACCTTGAGATGAAGCAAACCAAGTGTCAGCGACCCGATTTAGAGAGTAGCACAGAGTACTCATCTTCAAAGGTAGATTGAAGAATTATTAGCACTATTGGGATTTGGGGATAGATTCCTTCAGGGCAGAGCGAAACCCTTTCATATGGAAAGTAAATAGTAGATGATTCAGTTTGCCATGTGTTGTCTGATCTTGTTAGAGATGCATCTACATGTTCATGCGATGACGTAGAGATCCATCTGGATCTGTCAGTTCCATCCCCTTCGAAACGATCATGGGACATAGATGATGAGTCAGATGCAGCTTTGGCCAAATTACCATATTTCCTTGGCGATCTGACTCCTGAAACTTCTGAGTTGTTGGAGAGTACTATAAAGTTGATCCCATCTTCATGCAACACGAAACCAGATTCATATTCAGTTCAGTCAGATTTGCTTGATGACACCACATTGCTAGAATTGAAGACACTTCCTCCTACACTCAAGTATGCCTTTCTTGTGGGACCCAAAGAGAGATATCTTGTTATCATTAGCTCAGACTTGACATTAGAACAGGAGTCTAGGTTGTTATAGGTCTTAGAGAGGAACCGCCAAGCAATAGGCTGGACAGTGTTGGATCTCATGAGGATCAACCCTGCTCTCTACTCGCACCACATTTTTACTGAGGATAATGTGAGACCTTCCCGTGAGTTTCAGAGGAGACTTAACCCCAACTACGGGAAGTGGTGAAGAAAGAGATTGAGAAATGGTGCAAGGCAGGGTTTATATACCCTATTTCTGACTCCAAGTGGGTGGCCTCGCTTCATGTTGTCGCAAAGAAGTCAGGAATTCAGATGGTCACCGACGAGGAGGGGGTAGAGATCGTGACACGAGTACCTATGTCATGGCTTGTCTGTATCGACTACAGGCACTTTAATGCTGTGACCAAGAAAGACCACTTTCCCTTGCCTTTTATTTATCAGATCTTGGAGAGACTCGTAGGGAAAGAGTTCTTCTGTTTTCTTGATGGGTACTCAGGCTACAACCAGGTGGCCATAGCCCCTGAGGACCAGGAAAAGACCACATTCACATGTCCAATTAGCACTTATGCTTTCAGGCGCATGCCATTCAGGCTCTGCAATGTCTCGGACACTTTTCAGTAGTGCATGATCGCCATATTTGCAGAGATGGTGGGAGATTTCCTGGAAGTGTTCACGGATGACTTCTCGGTCCATGGTGATTACTTTGATACATGTTTACCGTACTTGGACCGAGTTCTCAAGAGGTGTAGAGAGGTGAATCTGATACTCTCCTAGGAGAAGAGACACTTTATGGTGATGGAGGGTATCATGTTGGGGCATGTCATCTCAAAAAGGGGAATGGAGATTGACTCTTCCAAGGTGGAGGTGATCAAGAAACTCTATCCACCTACCAACGTGAAGTCAGTGAGGTCTTTTCTAGGGCATATTGGATTCTATAGGAGATTCATTCAGGATTTTTCAAAGATCGCCCACCCACTGACTGAGCTCTTAGGGAAAGACACGGAGTTTGTTGTAGATCACAGGTGTCTGGAGGTCTTTGAGCTCTTGAAGAGGAATATTTGTGCCTTGTCTTTCCTACGTGCTCCGGACTGGTCTCTTCCCTTTAAGATCTTGGCTGACGCTTCAGATTTCGCTATAGGAGTTGTGTTAGGACAATGGCGAGAGGGGATCCCATTTGCGATCCACTACGCGAGCAAAGTATTAGACCCTACACAAAAGAATTATATAGTGACTTAAAAGGAAATGCTCGCTGTAGTATGGGACCTCGAGAAGTTCAGGTCGTATATTTTGGGCTCGATGGTGACAATCTACATTGATCACACAACCATTCAATATTTAATGGAAAAGAAGGAAACGAAGGTGCATCTTCTTAGGTGGATTTTGCTCCTCCAGGAGTTTGATTTGGAGATAAAAGATAAACCTGGAGTGAAGAATGTTGTGGCTGATCACCTTTCAAAGATTGAGCTTAAGGATTCTCTTGATTATGAAAGGATTAGAGAGACCTTCCCATACGAGTCAATTTGTGTTATTGACTCACTCCTGTGGTATGCCAACATGGTGAACTATCTTGTCACCAAGCAGGTTCCCCATAGTTGGACTAGGAGCAACATTGACCGACTTAAGTCAGATTCGAGGAGATACCACTTGGACGATCCTTTCCTTTTCTTCGATGGACTGGATTGTGTTTGAAGAAGGTGTATTCCTCAGGAGGAGTACCAGAGTGTCCTCACATATTGTCATTTACTTGAGGCTGGAGGACACCATTTGGGGAAGAGAATCGCTCACAAGGTACTTCAATGTGGATTGTATTGGCCGGCTTTGTTTAGAGATGCCATTGATTTTGTACGATCGTGCTCGATCTGTCAAAGGATGGGAGGGACAGTTGAACAAAGAGATGAGATGCCCATGCAACCGGTGATTATTTGTGATGTTTTTGATGCATGGGGCATAGATTTTATGGGCCCTTTCCCAACAGCCAAGGATATGAGTACATCTTGTTAGCGATTGACTATTTGTCTAGGTGGGTGGAGGCTATCCCAACCCAAATCGCAGACAGCAAGACTGTCTGTAAGTTCATAAAGAGACCATATTATTGATAGGTTCGGGTGCCAAAAGTTTTGATATCTGATGGGGGTAACCACTTTATGAATCGAGATATGAGATCTTTAGCTAAGGACTATGGATTTGAGAATAGAGTTACTACTCCTTACCACCCACAGTCCAATGGCATGGTAGAGGTTTCGAACAGTGAGATGAAGAATATTTTGTAGAAGTTGGTTCGTCCTGATAGGAAGAACTGGTCTCAGCTCTTGAACCAAGTTTTGTGGGCCTATAGGACAACCTACAAGACACCATTGGGTACTTCACCATTTAGAATGATCTATAGAAATCCATGCCATTTGCCCGCAGAGCTGATTCACAAATCTGAATGCGCAATTAAGCAGATTAATTGGAGTTGTCACCTAGGGAAGCTGTGTCGAGACGTGAACTTAAACGAGCTCATGGAAATCCGAAATAGGGCATATGACAACAGTTTGATTTATAAGGACAAAGTGAAGAGATTGCATGATCAGCACATTAGGTGCAAAGACTTTGTCCCAGGGAAAAAGGTATGGTTGTTTAATGCTAGGTTGAAGATGTTCCATGGGAATCTCAAATCTAAATGGACGGGTCCCTTTGTTGTTACGAAAGTGCACAGGATTGGAAGTGTAGAGATAGTTTATCTCGTAGATGGTGCACAATCTCATGTGGTAAATGGACAACTGTTGAAGCATTTTGTAGATTCGAAAGAGCAGTTAGTCCAAGTCGAGGTCATCAACTTCATGCATAGTGAGCACGGAGCAGATACATCATATTACTCTTCATGAAGATGCAGCACCAAGATTCAACAACTTAGAAGATTCATTCATGCTTGTATATTATCCCTTCTCTGTATACTCTCCAGATCACATTGGTTCTCACACTTACTCGTGTCTTATACTTAGGCTGACCAAAGCCTAAGTATAGGGGGGACCGATGCCCGCCTTGTGTATATACTCACCCATTTCACCTCTTGACCTCGACCGTCCCATTTTTGCTCCTTCTCAACACTTAGGCTGACCAGAGCCTAAGTATAGAGGGGTGAATTGACTTCTATACTTTTTATTATTGTAACTATCCTACGCTTAGCACGAGCTATGTCTTTTTCTCGATTCATGTGCTCCGAGGACGTAGCACATGCTAAGTATATGGGGTGTGTATATATTACAAATATACTTTACCCGTAGCTCATACTTTCACGTATTTTTGTATATATTGTAATAATTACGGGGTGGGTCAAATTGGTAAAAAAATTCTTTTTCAAAAAAACTTTTCAAAATAAAAAATTTTTACAAAAAAACTTTTTCAAAAAAAATCTCTTTTCTTCCCTTATCAGCTTTAAAAAAAACTTTTTAAAAGAATACAAAAAGAATCTCTTTTCTTTCTTTATCTGCTTTAAAAAATGTGTGTTTTTCAAAAAAAACTTTAAAAAAAAACAAAACATCTTTCTTCCTTTCCTTTCCTTTTCAAAAAGAAAACATCAAAATAAAAAAACAAACAAACAAAACTAACTAGCTAATAAGTTGGTTAATCCGTGACACTTACACTTTAACACAAGACTAGTGAAGTTTAAGAACACTTGGTTTATGAGATCTTGAGATTTTGGGTTAACTAGCCTTAGTCATTACGGTCTTTGACTTAATTATTCACATTTCCCTAGTGTGAAAGATTTGTGTGCTATATCGCATGCTTAGTCTCTACCTTAAGAATATGATCAGCACCTCACATACCTGACTGCAGTTATGATGAGATGAGTTGAAATTTCACTTGAGGAACTGGGTTGAGTGATGATTACATTATATACAGTTATAACATGCTTAAATTATGTGGAGTACAGCCTTAATATTTGATTTATAAACTCCAAATTCACATAATCTACATCTAATTTATTCCATGCACCCCAATAGAGAAAACCACTTTAATACATCTAGAGGACGGCTAATCAAAGTATAAATCGAAAATTCATGCTTATATATCTAGATAAAATATTTCAATGATCTCTATTTATATAAATATATCTATGAACTACATCCATCACTGAGATTGATAATTATTTGTGTTCATCATCAAAATATAACTTAAATATAGACTTCATTAAAATTATATGATACAATAGAGATGGAGAGAAAAAATATTTAAAAACCAACACATTGATTTGGCATTACAATTTCCATTGACATTTTATCTTGGAAAGAAAATGGGAGGTTGATTCTTGTAAATTCACCAAAAGTATTTCCCATGTGCAATGAAGACCCTTCTTAAGTTCTCTCTCCTTCCCATGTATGGAGCCCCCCACATTGGTATCCTTTCCCATGCATATATTCCCCACGCATGTGATCAATTCTTTTCTCTTTATTTGCATGCTCTCTTTTATTTGCAAGAAGAAGAGCCATATATGACAACTATAAAAACACACCAACGTGAATGGAAGAAGGGCTCATGCACTCCACCCCAACGTCTCTCCTCTAACCTTGCGAACTCTCACTCTCTCTCCCTAATACTCTCTCCTCATGCATACGTGAAGTAGCGCTATAGCCATCCCCTCATCTTCGCGTGGACGAACACCTCTCCAGTCATGGTTTTCTCTTCCCCACGAGTCTCATGCAAGTTTCTCTCCTGATAGCCCATCTCTCACGCAAGCTCGCCCCCTTCTCTGTTCGCGAACTTGGTCGGCGGCCGGCAGTCTCTGACGCACTCCAATAGCTCCTCCTCTTCCACCTTGCGAGACCGGTGACCTACACCTCTCCCCGTTCACGCTCCAGCCCGCGACCACCTACTCGTGTACCTCCCTTACTCCGGAGTGTGCTAGCAGCCCACGTGATGGTCGTCGTCATTGTCATCATTGTCACTTTGCATCCGGACAGAGAAGCACTCCCTTTCTCATTTTTATTTCATCTCATGCAATTTTTACATTAACGTTTAATCTAAAAATAAATTTGGAAGCATCTTGTTCTGTAAACTCTTCTCAAAGTTCCCTTCGAATACATGCATTGCGAGTTTATATTTTTTTCCATCTTGATCTATTATGAGTGTTACGCTATCACTTCTACACTCATTTACGATTCACCCCCTACTTCCTCCCTAAGATCACACTCATAATCACAAGTACTTAGTTTGAGTTGGTAGAAATATTTTCACTGTAGATCATATTTTTTCCATCATTTGTCTTCCATCGCAAGAGATTAGATCAAGTTCTAAAGGAAAACAAAATAGCAAGTTTGCTTAGTCCCTGTGGATACGAACCTCTACTTGCACTATACAACTCATATTTTCCAACATGCTTGTAGTTGTAATATTATTTGTTTGATTGCGGGTTTTTCGTGGAACAACAACTTGATAAATTTATCTTTTTAAACCGCAAAAAATCGTGTCAACATTTTGGCACCGTTGTCGGGGACTAAGCAACATTTGCAATTTTTTTCTTCATTTTAATTTTTTTTTATATTCTAGTCCGTACATTTTTTTCAGGTACTTGAATCCCGGAAAAGAAAAAAAAAAGAAAAATCCATGAAATTTTTTTAGCATACTTGTAGTTTTGTTCTAAGTAAAAAAATTGTAATATTAATTTTCTCCACTTCTCGGAAAAGCTCGCTATCAGCAAGATAAAACATTACGGATTTAGCGTCAGAAGTACAAGCACTATGGGCTTCCTTTTTCACTTAGGCATTCTAAAATTTACATTTTTGCATTTGTTTGCGCATTGAACTAAACTAAAAAAACAAATAAAAAATAGTTCTTGATTGCATCATCTCTGTGGTCTTCTCCCTCTGATAACCTAATTCAAAGTCCACCAAAATCATGCTTGATCACATTAAAAAGATAAGCTTGAAAGATCACCGCAGTGATCCGAGCGAAAGCGGACAAAAAATTGAATTCTTATTTGATGCACATGGTGAATGACACAAAACTCACAAGCACATAGAACCGTAGGATAGAGACAAAAATATATGGTGCTACGTAGGACAACAGAGAGAAATCGTAACTCCTCGACGCGTTGGGCACAGATTCTTGTGGGAAGAACAGATCATTGATCTGAGTACCGCACCCTGGATCCCCCAGCCGGATTAGGACAACAATTTCTTACAATCTTCCACACCCACCTCTTCATTAAGGACTCTTAATTCTCTGATAATATTTGTTGAATCACTAAATTAAAATCGACAAGATAATCGCTTCTGCGGTGATTTTTGTGTGAGTTGGTGAATCAACACTTTGTCTAGTGTGTGTGTTGTGTATGTTAGGTCGTAGATCTTTGAAAAATCAATTGCAACAACCATTAGATCATGACCGATCTATAAAAGAAAACCCCACCCATATTGTTCAAGTGAGATGTCTGAGAATTCATTTGATTTAGTAGACATGGGAGAAGAGAACCGATCTAATCCCATGAACCTCATTCTACAACAATTATAACTTTTGAGAGAAGAAAATGCCACAATCTGCCACACCATAGCACCTCTCATCCGACCACCACCCATTAGTACACATTTTGACCCTGTGGCAGAAGACTTAGTCCATTGGGTCCAGATTCCACCTGAGGTAGGAGACTTTGAAATAAAGTCAGCATCTCTCTCCTTGATACCAATGTACTATGGAAATGAGAGTGAAGACCCTTTCTTATGCATACAAGACTTTTGATCTGCCTATGACACAATGAGCATCCCTGGGGTAGCAAAGGAATACATTTATATGAAAGCCTTCACTCATTCTCTGAAGGAACGAGCACTCCAATGGCTCCAAAATTATGGAACCCCACTCATCTCCTAAGATGCCTTAAGAAAGGCATTCATCAAAAATACTTTCCAATAGGAAAGACAAATGCCCTGAGACAAGCCATATCATCATTCACCCAGAAGAACAAAGAACCCATTCACGAAGCCTGGGAGCATTTTAAGGAATTACAAATAAAATGCCCTCATCATGCACTCCCCAAATGGAATCATTCAAGAGAGTTATCGATGGCTCATGTGACGGGAATTATATTAGCCACGACGAACATTTTGTGTGGACTTTATTTGAAAACATGGCTGATAATTCGGTGAATAGCTGCTCCATTGAATAATATAGTGGGCATGTGAGACTGGTTAATTTAGTTGATCAAGAGAGATCCACTAGTGACTCATCCAACCAAAATCAAGATAAATGGGAAATCTTCTCCAAACAAATGGATCTCATGACCCAGGAAATTGGTAACTTGGCTTTTAATAAAGTCCTTAATAACATCTGTGGGGTTACTTCTGACCCCAACATTCAAGACTTTGGCCATGTACCATTCACCTATGATCAAGAAATGACTCCTGAGGCAGTAAATTGGATACAAAGAAATCAAGGTCGATCATTCTCAAATACCCAAAATTCAAGATGGAGAGAACAATCAAATACTAGGTGGAATGGACAACCCAATTACCATTTTCAAAATCACAACCAGCCTAAACAACAGACGGGACCTCCCATGACTCAACCTCCCTCGGCTGTGAATTTTGATGCTCTTACACATGATACTCAATAGCTTGCTGCAGCACAACAACAAGCCAACCAAGCTCAACAACAAGCAAATAATGAAAATGCTCGACAATTTGCCGAGATCAGGTCTTACATCCTAGCACCGTCACCTCAACCCTTACCCAATTATATCACTAATAGAACTACCTCATATGGATATTTCCACACCCCTCCACCACCTGTCGATTCATTCACCTCACCTTATGGGTTTCAACATCAAAATCAAGGATTTTCCACACCTCATAAGACCAACAATTCAACCCAGGGAAACATACAACAACCTCCTAGGAATCAAGTGAGTTTCAAAACACCAACACGTTCCAACCAATCCGCCAATGTTGTAACTCTTCGAAACGGAAAAACCACATCTACTCACGTCGCATCTCAGACTGTTGAGAATGGAAGCGAAGAGGAAGAGGACAACGATAATGAGGAGGAATCAATTGAGATCCCCACCCCTCCCAGTTCCTCCCCGACCATAACCATTCCCTTTCCTGAAGCTCTTCGCATGAAAAACACGATATCATCTGCCATCGATCGAGAACTCGAAAAACTATTCTCATATATTGTCATCGAAGTCCTGCTCCTGAAAGCCCTCGAACAAGTCCCGGCATTCTCCCGCTTCTCAAAGGAAAAATGCACACCAAAGCGGAAATAAAAGGGAAAGAATAACAAAGATCAAGAAGAGACCACAAAGTATGTGCTTCCACGAGCCACATCAAATGCCATTTCCCAATTCATGTCCGCCAAGAAAAAAGATCCAGGGGCACCCTTGGTTTAATGCACAATCGGTGACTTGACCTTCGAGCGCACACTGTTGGATAATGGCGCCTCAATTAATCTCCTCCCTACTGCTATCCTATAACACTTTGACTTAGGGAGACTAAAACCTATCTCAATGATTTTACAAATGGTTGATCGTTTGGTGAAGAGACCATTAGGACTTCTTGAGGATGTCATAGTCACCGTTCAAGGATATCAATTTTCTGTGGACTTCATTGTGATGGATATGGATCCCGCTAACACATTGAGTTAAACTCCCATCATTCTGGGAAGACCCTTCTTAGCTACTGCCAGAGCTTATTTTGATTATGAGCAGGGCAAACTAGATTTTAAAATCAATGGCAAGATCGTCCCTGTTGATCTTATCATACCCACTTCTGTTGACTCCGAAACCGAAGACTGTGGTTGGATAAAGAGTTGTGTTGTCCTTGACATACAAAATGACTTTGCTCCTATCTATCTCTCCAAAGATCCTTTAGAGGTTAGTCTGAACACCTCTAGATCCACTTATAAGAGTATCTCTAATGAAATTGCCGCATACAATTTGAATCTCGCACTCGAAGCTCCACCATGCCCTCTCACCGGACAAGAAATTGATGAGCTTGATAATGCTTGGGACACACTAAACTCCGAACTTGCATTGACCTCAACCATGATCATGCCCATGATGGAGTCACCTTTTGAGACCATTTCATTGATAGATTCATCAGAAGAAACTACACCTCTGACTCTACCAATACCTATTGTTGAATTGAAATCCATATTCCAAGATCTGAAGTATGCTTTCCTTGATGATGCACGCTATGCTTTCCTTGATGATGCACGTACTCTATCAGGCATCATCAATGCCAACCTAGATCACACTCAGGAAAGCCAACTCATGGAAGTTTTGAAAAGAAATTCCCAGGATATTGGATGGAAGATAACTGATTTGAAAGGAATAAGCCCGACATTCTGTACACACCACATATATCTGGAAAATGATAGTAAACCCTCTAGAGAAATGCAAAGACAGTTAAATCCCAATATACGAGAGGTTGTGAAGAATGGAATATACAAGTGGTCGAGTGCTAGTATCATTTATCCAATAGTTGATAGTCCTTGGATCAGTCCTCTCCAGGCCATCCCCAAGAAAGTTGAATTAACAATTGTTAAAAATGAAAAAGGAGAGGACATTCCTACTCGAGTGGCAACATCTTGGAGAGTTTGTGTCGATTATAAAAAATTGAATAAGGCTACACGTAAAGACCACTTTCCACAATCATTCATTGACCAAATCATTGAGAAACAAGCCAGAAAAGAATTCTTTTATTTTTTGGATGGATATTCTGGATACAACCAAGTTTCCATAACACCGGAAGATCAGGACAAAACCACATTCACTTGTCCTTTTGGGACTTATGCATTTTGGTGCATGCCTTTCGGATTATGCAATGCCCTCGCTACTTTTCAAAGATGCATGATGGGTATCTTTGATGATATGATCAGTAAATTTATGGAGGTATTTATGGATTATATTTCAATTTTCAGAGACTCCTTTGAGGAAACACTTGGATTTTTGGATCGAGTCCTCAAGAAATGCATTGAAGTAAACTTGATATTATCTTGGGAAAATCACATTTTATGGTGAGACAAGGGATTGTGCTAGGGCACATTGTATCAAAGAAAGGGATGGAAGTAGATCCTTCAAAAATTGACACAATCACCTACCTGGGCCCGGCTATTAATATAAAAGGAGTTTGTTCCTTTTTTGGTCACGTCGGTTTTTATCGACGATTTATCAAGGATTTCTCGAAAATTGCATGTCCACTCACCAAGATACTTTAGAAAGACCAAGATTTTACATTTACTGAGGAAGAATTCAAGTCCTTCACTCTTCTGAGAAAAATCATCACTGAAGCACCCATATTACAACCCTCTGATTGGACTCTTGAATTTGAAATCATGTGTGATGCTTCTGATTATGTTGTTGGGGCAGTTTTGGGACAAAGGAAGGATGGTAAACTATATGTTATCCACTATGCTAGCAAGATACTTGATTATGCACAAAAGAATTACACTGTAACTGAGAAAGAGTTGCTAGCTGTGGTGTTCTCACTAGAAAAAATTTGGTCTTAAATCTTGGTATCTTATATCATAATTTACACAGACCACTCTGTTCTAAAGTACCTATTCACAAAGAAAGATGCCAAGCCTAGACTCATTAGGTGGGTTCTATTGCTCCAAGAATTTGACTTGGAAATTCGAGATAAGGTTGGAGCAAAGAACGTCGTTGTCGGTCACTTATCAAGACTCCATTCACCTCTTCCACCCGACGGCTCGATCGAAAATATGATCCCCATTTCTGACACTTTTCCAGATGAAAATATAATGGTTATCTCTCAACTTCTTGGTATGCGGACATCGTCAATTACCTCGTTACTTCCAAGTTACATGACGATTGGACAAGACATAAGAAGGATAAAACCAAAGCCCAAGCTTGATACTATCACTGGGATGACCCTTTACTCTTCAAAGAGGGCACTGATTTAATTCGGAGACGTTGTATCCCTGAATCTGAAGTCTCTAGTGTCCTATCTCATTGCCACACTTCTGGGTGTGGAGGACACCATTTAGGGAAGTGCACAACTACTAAGGTCTTACAATGTGGTTTTTACTGGCCTACACTCTTTAAGGATGCTCATAATTTTGCTCAATCTTGTCCTGCCTGTCAGACCAATGGAACAATGACCCAACACAACATGATGCCCCTCCAACATGTACATATAGTCGAAATCTTTGATACTTGGGGAATAGACTTCATGGGACCTTTCACTACATCACAGGGCTATCAACACATCCTGCTCGTCGTTGACTATGTACCCCATTGGGTTGAAGCCATTCCCACTCGCGCTGCTGATAGCGCCACTATTGTCAAATTCCTTACCAACCCTTTTTCTCGATTTGTATTACCAAAGGTGGTCATTAGTGATGGTGGCACCCACTTTCTGAATGCTTCATTAAAGAATTTACTTAAGAAGAATGGATTCAAATACCATGTCTCAACCGCCTATCACCCACAAACAAATGGAATGGCTGAGCTGTCAAACCAAGAAATCAAGACCACACTCCAGAAAATTGTCCGCTCTGATCGTAAAGACTGATCTCAACACTTACCTTCTGCTCTTTGGGCCTACCATGCAACCTTCCGCACACCCTTAGGAATGATCCCATACCGATTGGTCTATGGAAAGCCATGCCATTTACCCATTGCGATTCACAATAAATCACTCTGGGCGATCAAGAAATGCAATTTGGATTCTGATGAGGCTGGAAAAAGAAGATTATTGGATTTATTTGAATTAGAGGAACTACAATCACAAGCCTATGACAACAACTTGTTGTACAAAGAGAAAATCAAAATATGGCATGATGCTAAAATTTCAAGGAAAATATTTCAGGAAAATCAAAAAGTATGGCTTTTCGATGCAAAATTGAAATTATTCTCAAGAAAGCTGAGATCGAAATGGAAAGGACCATATATTGTAACCCTAGTTTTTGATAATGGTTCAATAGAAATCTGTGACCCACACACCAAAGCCACTTTTAGAGTCAAAGGTCAAAGATTAAAACATGTTGTTGAACCCTCTGGTCCCATACATGTTTGTGCAACATACCTTCTACAGGAATAATAAGCAGTACACATCACTGAGCTGAGGCATTAAATCATGCATTCTCGTGAGCCTCTCCTCACAAGTATCTTTTCTTCTTATTTCTCGCATGTTTATCTTTCACCGCATTGCATTAGATAAGTATGGGGGTACACCTCTTTACTAAAAAATCCAACAAAACACAAAAACACGTTTTCACATCACTCGCTCAAATCTGTTGGTCCTCTAAGTCATGCGAACATGGCTTCTGATAAGCATGGGGGTGTTTACATATTTTTCAAAAATTGCATATGTTTTACAAAAAAAAAGAGAAAACCACCAAAAATATGGCATTCCCTATTTTTATCCTACTTTTGAGAAATCATCTCTTCATTGCATATATCATAGATTGAAGCTGAGTTGACCCTAATCCACTTAATTCCATCAGAATTTCACTAGGCATGAGTTTTAAAGCTTTCTTCAGGTCCATATGGACTTTACTCTCAGTTCCACTAACTCCACTGGTGAATGAACTTTTGTATCTAACTAGATCACCTGAGCAACTAGCAGCACTCTTAAACTCTTCATGGATATTAAGCAACTACACATTCCACTTAGCTTTATTGAGTTTATCTTACGAGATACAATTATAATCTAGTTGAGGTGAGGAGTTGCCCTCTTTGTTGTGCCAACGCCTGAACCTTGTCTATAGTCAGGGAAGGAACCTGACTCAGGAGCAACATGATCTCTCTAGTCTAAGTGTGTCAGCAAATAAGCCAGTATCGTGCCTCCAAAGTCAATATCAAGCCGATACTACCTTGGATGCCAAACCCAAAGCAAAAACACCACAAAAAGACATATCACAATACAAAAGAATGCCAAAAACCACCAATCATGCAAAGATGTGCAAAGCAAAAGCAATGAAAGAAGATCACCAAATAACCCTTCTCTACCAACAAGCAGTGGTAGCAGCCCAATGATGCTACCTAATTTCTTAAAAGAGGCCCAAAGAGGCCCAAGGATATGCTCTGCAAAAGGAAAAGAATGAGAGCAACGAACCAAAGCGGTCTACGGATAACCCCGAAAATTAAGTCCAATTCTCCCATGAATTATGACCAATTTTTTATGTTCACGTACTTGGGTAAAAAGAGAATATGCCTGAATTCATGTGAGGACTGAGGCTATATGTGTAGGGAATCATTCGGTACCTTAATAGATTGTGATGTTAGCTCGTTCTCTTGACTCACGAAAGCTAAAACATCACTAACACTGTTTATATCAATTCAAGGTCAAAGAGAATACTTGTTTCTTAGGGATGATCTGACTTGATCGACCTTTTGAAACTATGTCTGATTTTGTTGGAGCTGAGAGGCTGTTGAAACTACAAAACTCAAGTCTAGTCGACAATTCGAACAAATCAATAATCCATGGGTCAACTCTATTGAAGTTTGTGTATTTGTGCGGTTAGGATCTGAAAACTTGACTTTGTGGGTATGTCTGCTGCAAACCCTCACCCAATCTATCTTGACTATTTCCCTTGTCCTTCATTATAATTTATCTTATTCTTGCTCCATACTAGCAAGATTTAAGTATGGAGGTGTGGTGATTAAATTATATACAGTTATAACATGCTTAAATTATGTGGAGTACAGCCTTAATATTTGATTTATAAACTTCAAATTCACATAATCTACATCTAATTTATTCCAATCACCTAACAGAGAAAACCACTTTTATACATCTGGAGGACGGCTAATCAAAGTATAAATAAAAAATTCATGTTTATATATCTGTATAAAATATTTCAACAAGCTCTATTTATATAAATATATCTATGAACTACATCCATCACTGAGATTGATAATTATCTGTGTTTATCGTCAAAATATAACTTAAATCTAAACTTCATTAAAATTATATTGATACAAGAGAGATGGAGAGAGAAAAACATTTAGAAACCAACACATTGATTTGCCATTACAATTTACATTGACATTTTATCTTGAGAAGAATATGGGAGGTTGATTCTTGTAAATTCACCAAAAGCATTCCACATGTGCAATGAAGACCCTTCTTAACTTCTCTCTCATTCCCATGCATGGAGCCCCCCACGTTGGTATCCTTTCCCATGCATATATTTCTCATGCATGTAATCAAGTCTTTTATCTTTATTTGCATGCTCTCTTTTACTTGCAGGAAGAAGTGCCATATATGACAACTATAAAAGCACACCAACATGAATGGAAGAAGAGCTCACGCAATCCACCCCAAACGTCTCTCCTCCAACCTTGCGAACTCTCACTCTCTCTCCCCGATACTCTCTCCTCATGCATACGTGAAGAAGCACTACAACCATCCCCTCATCTTCACGTGGACAAAAACCTCTCCAGTCGTGGTTTTCTCTTCTCCACAGATCTCATGCAAGTTTCTCCCCCGATAGCCCATCTCTCATGCAAGCTCGCCCCCTCCTCTATTCACGACCTTGGCCGACGGCCAGCAGCCTCCGACGCATTCCAGTAGCTCCTCCTCTTCCACCTTGCATGGCCGGTGACCTGCACCTCTCCCCTTTCACGCTCCAGCCTGTGACCACTGTTGAACAGGATCTTGTGAGGGTCTAGAGTAATCCACACAAGGCCAGATCACAGTGTCGATATGGCGACCGCTTACGAAATCCAAATTCAGACAACAATTAACCAACAACAGAGATCAAACAATGAAAAGCGGTGTGGAGTTAAAATTCATTTTAACTCTACAATGGATGTGTATAGTGTGCAAGCATGTAGAGGTCGAACACAGGGAGCAGACAGGTAGATCAAGGCAAAAATGCTCAAAAGGTGATTGTGATCTATTTGTCTATGAATGCTATTTTTTGTGGGCTTTAAATTTTATATTTTTAATTTTTTTTTATATTTATATTTTTGTATTTTCTTTTTTATTTTTTGATTTTGTATTTTCTTTTTATATTTTATATTTTTATATTTTCTTTTTATTTTTATAGAAATATAAAGTAATATAAAGGATATATATATAAGAGAGGTAAGAGAGAGATAAAATAGATAAAAATAAGCAAAATACAGAAAATAAAATGTTTTTGTGCTTTTTATATTTTTCAATTGCTTATAGAATTTTCTGTATTTTTGCTATTTTTTTTGCATTTTTAAAGTCAAAAATACAGAAAATAGTGAATAAAATAAAAGGCTAAAATTAAAATGGGGGTGAAAAATATCAATTTGAGTAAAATACTCCCCAAATTAATTGTAAATTAAAGATAATAACATAGAGAACAAGTGGGAATATAACTTATATTTTTGTGATTTTTTATGAATTTTTAATATTTTTATAGAGGTTTTTTGGAGTTTTGTAATTTTTAGGAGTTTTATTTTATATTTTTTAGTGATTTTTGGTATGAAGTTAAAACACATTTATATACATAAAATATAATTCTTTTTGGAATTGTTCAAGTAGGTTTTAAAATTTTATGGATTTTTTAAAGCAAACATTGAAGAAAATGCATGTTTTTGAATTTTTATAAATAAGAAAATGATGCAAAAATGCAAAATAAAAAGATTCTGTGGTTGTAGAATGCAACAAGAACTTAAGGTAATTTTTAGGGATTTATTAGGATTTTATAGAAGCATTAAATAAATAAAAGAAACAAAGTGAAAATGGATTACTAGTAGGGGCATTTGTGTAATTAGCAGAAAGTTCAAGGGCCATAGTGCAAATATTCAAGAAATATATAACTAATTAAAAAATGTTTCGGTACCAAAATGAAATAAAAGAATGGCCAAGGTTATACTTGCAAATTTTGCCAAAGTCACGTGCACGAGGCACGTATCCTAACAGGGACCTGTACGTAATTAACAAAATCTTGGGGTCCGATATGCAAAATTCTCATAACTTTATAACTACATAACCAAGTTTTTGGATTAAAGACAAATATAAAAATGCCAGGGGAAGCCTTGCAAATTTGCCATGTCACGTGCGAAGAGCACGTGACCAGGCAGGACTAAAAGGTAGTATTACAAAAACCGGGGGGGGCAATGTTACAAAATGTCCCAAAATATTACACTAATTTTAAATGTATCTGGACTAAATATAAATATGAAAAAGGCTGAGGGCCATTCTGCAAAATGGCCACTCACCTCACGTGTGCGTGTTACGTGAGGTGATGTGGCTAAGGACCCGATAGTAATTATCCAAAATGCAGGGTGTTTATTGCAATTATTACAAAACTAAAGAACTGCAAAGGAAAGATTCAGTACTACAAAATAGATAAAAAATTGATTGGGCAGCTCTGCAATTTACCCAATCCTAGAAGCGATTGGACGGTGGGATTTCTCCCACTTAACACGTGGTGGCTCCTGGTGTGTGATACCCCTTCGCCACCGAACGGTCTGGAATAGATCGCCAATCGATGGTCAACGACTGAAGGCTTTCAAAATCGGACGGTGGTTCTGGTGTTTGAGGAACTGGCAGGGATCTAATGGCTCTACGTCGATCGGCAAGAACAGGCAAAGAACAGGGAGCCGACAAGATTGAATCGACACAGACTCTATCCTCCGACGTGATTTGTAGCTGCTATGAAGCTCACGAGCTTACCGGTGACCTCCTCTGATGGCTAGAAGTGACAAAATGGAAAGAGCGACACGGGAGCTCTTCCACGGTGAGGTGGAAGCTGCCCCCCCCCCCCCCCAGGTGTTGCCGTTGATCCCAAAATTCGCTCCAATTACGCGTAATGCCCAGAGTACCTGCAAAAAAGTTAAGAGGGTCACGGGCAAACCATCGCGACCCTCTAGTAGGCGATAGGTGGTAGAAAGCATCAGAATGAAAGCTCGCCAAAGCAAGATCCGACGAGAGGTGGATGGGGTTATTGCGTGTCTAAAAAGTAAGGAAAAAGCACGTGAGAATAAAGCTATCAACTACGGCTAGCTAAAGAGTACGAAAAATGAGCAAGAATGACCTTGAGCAGCGGTAAATCGTAAAATTAAACCTCACAGCCAAGATGGCCAGAGATGGGGATGGAACGCCACATTGCTTCCTCGCTGGCCCTCGCTTGAAGGAGCTAGAGATCCTCAGTCACTGGCGTCAATCCAGATATCCAAGTCTCTGGCAAACTCGATCGAAGGGGGTTCAAACTTCGAATGGAAGCTCAGGTTGTTTTTGAATGGGTGGCATGACAGTGCTCAAAGATCGAGGGACAGCGGGTGAGAAAGAGATTCAATCCCCAAAGTATACCATGGATGTATATCCTTTGTCTATGGGGAGAAAAAGTGCAGAAGGCATCGACATGAAACGGTGAAAGACGAAGCCTCGAGAAATCTGCAAAATCATGTCAAAACTCGACACAGCCCATATGTTGGGCAAAGAGTTGACCAAAGGTCAACTTATGCCGTCTCCTGGTTGGTCCGCGTGGACCAACCAAGAAAAAGTCTGGGGAAAAAGATTGTAAAATAAATTAAAAATAATAAATGATTTTATAAATTAAACTTATAAAATAAAAAATGTTTATTTTTTTATAAAGTATTTTATTATAATTTTTAATTATTTTTTAGAGGTTTAAAATTACAAGTTACCTTTTATGGCCTATATAGGTATATTCATCTATATATTTTAATGTTTTATTTTTATTTTGTATTTTTTATTTTATTATTTTGGTTTATTATTTTATATATTTATAACTTAATTTTATACACTTAAATATATTTTTATTTTACTTTTCTGAAGTATTTTATACACATAAATTAATAGAAGTATTAATTATATTGGTATATTTACAGGTATTATACCTATGTATTTATATAAAAGTATTTTATATTTGTGTTTTCTTTGTGTTTTTATTCTTGTTTTAATACACACATATATTATAAATAATATTTAAAAAATTATAAAAATATAAAATTATAAAAAAATGAATAATAAAAAATGAATATTTTAACCAGTACAAGTATACAATAGGGTTCCAAAACTCAACTTTCAAATCGTGGCTCTGAAAAATACAAAACCACCTTCATTAATATCTTATTGAACATTATACACATTTAAAATGATATTGATACATTTTATGTTTTTATTTGAGAGATACAGGTCTGGGAAGTTGGGATTTTGGAAACTTATTCATATCATAACTTTTTATCTGTACATTATTTTTGAGTGAAATTAATTTATATTTTTCTATATTTATTTATGTACAACGTTCATGTACAAAGTTTCTTCATTTGAAGTACAAAAAGTAGAACCGAAAATAGGTCCCAAAATGAATGAAGAATGAATTAAATAAAAGGGAATTTTATTGGTTTCTAACCCTTATCTCCCCCTACTTTATTCCTTGTCGACCTAGTCATCGAGATGCTCAGGTCTCGTGGTTTCAGATCATAAAATATTTGCAATATTTTATTCTTTTTCTTTTCTTTAATCTATAATTTTGGCTTTAAATACCGTATTTTATACAATATGTACACAAATATGCATGGATGATAGAATGCGTAAATTAACAGTATTTACATGCATTTACTAGGGTTTTTAAGGCCAAAATGATCGAATAAAGACGATGCAACGTAGATTCATCATCCCCTTGTACTTGCCTTTGCTAGTACCTAGAAAACACTTATGCAATAAGTGCAGAAAAAGAAAAACAAAGAAAAGAAAAAGAAGAAGGCTGGAATAAATTTAATTGCCAAACTTGTCTTCAAAAAATCAAAGTTTGGAGCTTAAATCGGACCTTTGGAATTTTACTGTGGGTGTAACCTTAATGGGAATCGGATTTGAAATACAACAACCTTCGAGAATCCCAAAACTCTGCTCAAATCTCCTCAATAGCCAGGTCAGAAACATTTCAACTCATACGCAAACCCTTATGACTATGAATCTGACTCGTACAATGTAAGTGATGGTGGCTCTCCCCTACTAAAATGACAATGAGACTGACTTCTCCAGTACGACAACCCAATTATTCCCCAATCCAATAACTCCTTCCTCGAGGAGCGAGGTATTCCCTTCTAAGTTCAAGTGACAACCAGCTCTAGAGGAGGGGGTGAAGAGAAGAATGGTCGGTAGCCAATGTAGCTACCTATCCTAGAATGGAAGACCAATGTAGTCAAGTCATCTAGCTACAGGCTCACATAATTTGACTTTTATGCTCAAGCTTGTTTATTGACTATACAACATATTTACATACTCCGGCAGGTATTTTATTTTTACACGGGTCAGTCCACTTTTTTGGAGTTTTTTTTGAAATACTATATACAACAACATATACATAAGGAGTTTTTCCTCGTGAGCCAGTAGACTATCCCTCTTTTGAAGCTTTATTGCAACCCACACTCTCCTATCTTTAGAATTCCTCATCAATGGACGGGTTGGGGTGCACTTCCCTCCCTAGAGGAGGACAAGTGTTTCCACTTGTGTGCGTCTCATACCGGCAAATCCAATCCCCTCACCACTCCAACTGAGTTGAGCCATGTGAAAGGTGCAGGAGTCCAAGCTAGGTCATTATCAACAAGAGTCGTGCGTGTGCTCCGAAATACTCTACTTAGGCAGTCAAGAATATATTGAACCAAGTCTCGTGATCCTCAAAGAATTAAGTCAACTAGACCTGAAGTACCTCAATTCCAGCTTCTATAAGGTTCCTATTATTAGGTAGATTTTAAGGTCCAACCAAGCTCCAATCTTCAGATTTTATTTAGACTTGTTCAATTATTAAACTCAATTCGAAAAAATACAAATTCTAAGCAAATGCTATGCAGAATGCAGAAAATATGTTTATATGCAACTTTCAAAGATTTTGAACTTTTTATGGATTTTTGAAAAGGATGATGCATAAGCATTTTTTGTATTTTTAAAAAAGATTTTTCAAATGTTTTTGGTATTTTAATTTTGCAAATGTTTTTGAGATTTTTGAAAAGAAAAGATTTTACCTAAAAAATAAGTTAAAAAATTTACACGGGGATTCTTCTAATATTTATAAGAAGTAGATTTTAAGAATTTACAAGGGTAAGTGCTAAATTTTATAAGTATATATAATAAGTAAATTTAGGTGTGATGTATATATTCCTCAAACTTATTTGAAAATCATTTTACAAACAATTTTGAAAAATTATAGTCCAAAATAATTTTTACAAAAGTTTTTACAAACATGTACACACATTTGAAAATTATTTTGCAAAGGTTTTTCAAACAGTAATATAGATTTTTTTCAAAATATTTTTTCAACCATCTTCAAACCATTTGCAAGTAGCTTTCCAACATTTTATTTCACACAAAGAAAAATAAAATTTTCAAAATTAAACATTTTACAAAGGTTGAAAACATGTAACAAAAAGTTTTCCAAATAGCTTTCAAAAGATTTTTCACAAAGATTTTCAACCTATTTTTCAAACATTTTGCAAAAAATATTTTCACCTAATTTATTAATCAGTAAATACAAAACAATTTGAGGAATAAAATATCTTCTTATTAAGGTGTTTTCATTGAATTTTAAAGGAGGGTTTTTATCACTTGTGCCCCTCCGAGATATCGCAAAATCAGTTATGTCCCTATCTTTTTAGTAATATCAGTTGTTCCCCTCACTTCTTTCTCCATCATCACTTGTGCCCTTCCGTCAGATTGAGCGTCAAAAACTTAAAATAACCATGGTTTTTTCAAACCATGGTGTGGTTAAGAAGGGTATTATGGTAAGAACAAAATCAAGGGAGAAGGAGGGGCTCGAGGGAGGAGCTCGGGGAGGACCGTGACGGAGGGAGGAGGAGGCCCAGGTGGTGGGAGTGGTGGGGAGTAGGGGACGGGGCGGGGCAGGGAGCGGTGCGGGGAGCACAGGGCGGGGTAGGGGGCGGGGCAGGGAGCACGGGGCAGGGCAGGGGGCGGCGCGGGGAGCACGGGGCAAGGTAGGGGGCAGCGTGGGGAGCATGGGGTAGCGCTGGGAGGGGAGGGAGCAGCCCAGGGGATGTGGGGCGGCGTGGGGAGGGGAGGGAGAGCAGGGCAGTGCAGGGGAGGGGAGGGGCAGCCCAGGGGACGTGGGGCGGCACGGGGAGGGGAGGGGCCGACCCAGGGGACGCGGGGCAACGCGGGGAGGGGAGGGAGAGCAGGGCGATGCGGGGGAGGGGAGGGGTGGCCCGGGGGACGCGGGGCGACACGGGGTGGGGAGGGGCGGCCCAGGGGATGCGAGGTGACACAGGGAGGGGAGGGAGTGGCCCAGGATGATTGCGTGCTCGGGGAGGAGCTGGGGCAAGCTGGGTCGGAGAGGGAGGAGTAGGAGGTTGGAGGAGGAGGAAGAGGATGGGGGAAGATGACGAAGAAGAAGAGGATGAGGAAGATGCTGTCAAAATGACCACTGAACCATTTTTTAAAAATAATTCTGCGTATGTCCTTAAAGTTAATGTCCGTTTGCACTGTGGATGGACGGCAACTAACCTAAGGGGCACAACTGATAAAACAGCAAGAAGTGAGGGGCACAACTGATATTACCAAAAAGATAGGGGCATAACTAATATTGCGATATCTCGGAAGGGCACAAGTGATAAAAACCCTTTAAAGAATTATTATCCATAATTATTAAGAAAATATGAAAGTACGAGTTATGGCTAAAGTATATATGTAGTATATACGACCCCCTATACTTAGCTTGAGCTATGTCCTCATAGATCAGAGAGAAAAAGAGAAGACATAACTCGTACAGAGTATAGAAAAGTCTAAAGAATAAACAAATAAAGAGATTGATGAACGAATGAGAAGTTGACCTTGCCCCTATACTTAGGATCAAATAATCCTAAGTATCACAGACTGTACACAAAGTAGGGAGGGTCAAGGGTGGGAATGAATAGATTGTACTCAGATTGTCTCCCCCTATACTTAGGGTAAGCTATCCCTAAGTATAGACAAGAAGAGGAGACAATGGAGAGGATCAAAGAATATAAGAACTCTAGGTGCACACCCCTCTATACTTAGGACAAAGTACGTCCTAAGTATAGAAGAATGTCAACAAGGGGTGACACCCTTTTGGTAGAAAAAGAAAATAGAAAAAGAAAAGAAGAAAAGAAGAAAAGAGGTAGAAGAATGAAGAAGATAGAAGAGGATGTACACACCACTCCCCCTATACTTAGGGTAAAAGAAGCCCTAAGTATAGGCAACAACAAGAGTGATGAAACAGAACGATGAACTCTCGGCTTATCCACCTCCCTATACTTAGGAAAAAGTACGTCCTAAGCAAAGCAAACACAGGAATGGGTGAATGAGCAAAACGGGAGAGGGATGAAGGTGAACAAAAGCGGATATACAACAGAGGTGGATGTACACATGATCAAGAAGGTAGAAAGCGAACCTTCTTGCGGGACTGCTGAGGAATGGATCTGGTATGGTGTAGGTTGACATCGGGGTCAACAGTGGACAAAAGCCGATCAGGGTCAACATTGTGTAAATCCTCGGTGGTCCTTGGGTGTAAAGGCACAGACGGGTGTGTGGAAGAAGTACGGCTAGGTCCGGCCTTAGGAGTCTTCTTGATATCAAAGTGAATGGGACGAACTCATCATCATCATGTGAGGTCTCATCCAGGTCAAAACCAGAAGGCACGAACTCATTAGTGGAAGGAGTCGAACTCTGTTCGTCCTATATAATCTCAACCAGATCGTCTTTTTCATCAAAAGGCCCGGATTCCCGAATAAAAGCAATTAAATCAAATTCGGCCTTCTTCTCATTTGAATTAAGTAAATAGGAATAGACTCATCGGTGAAAGAATTCAAGTCATGTCCATCATGTCTAGTCTCTAAATCTACCCTCCGCTCAATGGTGTCAATCATGTAAATCCCACAGATGTCATCAACACAACGCCTAGTCCCAGAAGGAAGAACTCTGAGTTCCATGCTTTCCGAGTCTCCCTCCACAGGGAGGAATTCTCGGGTCTCAATGGAATCCAATAAGCAGCAAAATTTTCTAATGTTCTCATCAAGGTCATGGTACTCAGGGTCAGCCAAGATAGGTATGGTCGCATCAGGTGCAGGTCTCTGGTCGGCAGTGGGTGCAGTGATGATCACTTCGCTTTCGTCAGCAGGACGGAACATCTGTAGTTAATAACGACCCTCGTAGAGGCGAGGAATGGTCATCCCAGTATGATTGGAGAGTGCTACCCTATGGAGGCCTCCATGGGCAATACGACAAAATCAACATGGTAGCTCGTGCCCTGAATCGAAATGATGGTGTTTTCAAGGATACCCTTCGGCCTCTTTATTTATCCATCAGTAAACTGAACGATCATCCTGATCTTCTTGAGAGGCCCTAAGTGAAGAGACCGTACCAACGAGAAGGGTATGATGCTAATCGAAGCACCGCCGTCTAGGAGAGTGTGATCATAGGTATGGTCAGAGATGATGTAGCTGATGAAAGGTGTGGCAGTGTTCTTTTTCTAGGAATGGGACGATGTGTGATGGCGTGGACAGTAGCCATGGTCAAGATATGATGCTCAGATCTACTCCTACGCTTTCTCTTCTTGGGAAGAGGAGAAGATAAATCGATCATGGCATGCTGAAGTGGGGCACGGATGATCTCATGAATGATGGCCACTACATTGGGTTCAGTCGGTATTTTTTTGAATTTTTGGACCTTCTCCATGCAAGGGAGGAAGTCATAATCATCATATACACGAGGCATGCCAAGAGCAGTCTGTACAGCAGCATCCTCAGGGTCAATGGTGGGATAGGGTGTGAATGAATGTGTGGTCAAGGAATCTTGAAAGTGGTACCTCTCCTCACAATCTGAATCGATCATGTGTCTCCCGAAATCTTTTTGGATTTTTAAATTTTTTCCTCTTTTGTATTTTGGGTGATTGTAAGATCTCATGATAATCCTCAAATAAATCCATATCCTCAAAGAATGGAGCGACATTCTGGTTCTTATTCAAACTAGTAAGATCAAGGATCCTCGAATTCATATGCTCTGTCATCTGATTTAAGGTCTTGAGTGTGGATATCAAGAAAGGTGACTCCAAAATCGTAGGATCAGGTGTATCAAATGTGGGTGGTGGATGTGGGCAAAAATCACAGTTCGAATCTGGATATTCTATGAAGAGTGGGTTGCCGAACTGTGAAGGAGATCGTGGTGGAATTGATTGGTGAAGGTCGAAGTCCCGATCCTGAAATAGTGGGTTAGTCGGATATGTATAAAAATCAGGAGCAAAGTCCTCCTGGAAAAAGAGAGGTGGACCGGCTGGAGTGAACGAGGGGTCTGCAAAGTCCGGACAAAACACACTCCAATCGGCCATCTCAAAACAAAAGAAAAAATGATAGTCGGGAGATCATGAAGGTCAAGTCAAGAGAAGTGAGGAACAAGGCGCAAATGTGCAGATGCGATCTAGAATACACACAAGCAATCACAAACAAAACTCATACAATACAAACCCTCAATTCACCTACTCAACTCGGTAGAGACCGCAACCACGAGCTTTTTATCTTGTTTGTTTCAGAGTTATGTGAGAAGTCAAAAATTACGCAAACACTTAGGGGGCTGAAATGGGATTTGGGCACTAATCCTTAGTTTGTTTCGTGAGCAAGTAAAAGCAAAGACAATGAGGGGATTACTCGCCCCAAGACAAGATTTTCTGTTTGACTGATTTTAGGGTAGAGTAATGTTAGCAGTTCCAATTTTATTGGTTATCACATTTTTTGTATTTTCAATGAGAAATGCACACTCCTAACGAAGAATCAATTTTACTTAGCATCTAGATGATCAAAATCAGAGGGAGAGGCTGAAAAGCAATGCAAGCCGCAAAACGATGATGTATGCTAAAGCGTAAACGCTCACCTTGCCTCTAGCACTCTACGCAAAACGATGATGTACGCTAAAGCGTAAACGCTCACCTTTCCTCCAACACTCTACATGCAAGGATGCTCAGTAGAATTGAAACCTAAACTATATGCAAATGCAACTGATGAAATTGCCCTAGGATGAGAAGCTGCTATTAGCGTGAAGAATGATTTTCAAGATTTGCCTACGTCCAAACGAGACTATAGGTACATGCAATGGTGATTAATGTGTTTGGACCTAATACTATTGCCAAGCATATCCTAAATCTAAGGGCTCAATCACACAAAAGAAATAAAATAAAACCAGAAAACAAATAAAAAATACGATGAAAACACGAGAAAATCTCGGTGAGCCCCAAGTGTACAAACACTTGGAAATTGGCCCAAATGTCCAGTGTTCGGTCTACATGTATTATTATAATAATGGAATCTCTCTCTTACTTAAACTACAAAAATAAATACATAAAATAAATGCTACAACTAAAGATGGAGCTTGGTCTTCAAAAATCCTTTAAGTCTCCTTCGGTGCAAGGCGAGCAGACTATCGCCGGCTTCACGTGGGTGCGTAGGCGCCTAGGGTAGAGCGCCTCTCTCAATCCACGGTACCTTGCATGAAGTTAACAAAGAGAGGGGATAGACAGCCCAAACAATTATATCAAATAAAAAGTAAACAAATAAAGTCGTAAAAATAGACAGACAAACACAAGCACAAATAATCCCAATCTAAGCATTGTTGCTCCCCGGCAACGGCACCATTTGTAGAACATGATTTTGTGAGGGTCTAGAGTAATCCACACAAGGCTGGATCACAGTGTCACTTTGGCGACCGCTCACAAAATCCAAATTCAGACAATAATTAACCCACAACAGAGATCAAACAATGAAAAGCAATGCGGAGTTAAAATTTATTATAACTCTATAATGGATGTGTATAGTGTGAAAGCATGTAGAGGTCGAACACAAGGAGCATACAGGTAGATTAGGGCAAAAAATGCTCAAAAGCTGATTGTGATCTATTTGTCTATGAATGCTATTATTTGTGGGTTTTAATTTTATATTTTTAAATTTTATTTTAAATTTTATATTTTTATATTTTCTTTTTATTTTGTGATTTTGTATTTTTTTTATATTTTATATTTTTATATTTTATTTTTCTTTTGATAGAAATATAAAGTAATATAAAGAATATATATACAAGAGAGATAAGAGAGAGATAAAAATAGATAAAAATTAGCAAAATATAGAAAATAAAAATTTTTTTTGCTTTTTATATTTCTCTAATGTTTTTATGATTTTTCTATATTTTTGCTAATTTTTTTGGTATTTTTAAAGTCAAAAATACTGAAAATAGTGAATAAAATAAAAGGTTGAAATTAAAATGGGGATGAAAAATATCAATCAAAGTCAAAAACTCCCAAATTAATCGAAAAAATAATAATAATAAAATAAAGAAAATTTGGGCACAGAACTTATATTTTTGTGATTTTTTATGAATTTTTAATATTTTTATAAAGGTTTTTTGGTGTTTTGGAATTTTTTGTAGTGTTATTTTATATTTTTTAGTGATTTTTTGTCTGAAGTTAAAACACACTTAAATACTCAAAATTTAATTTTTTTGGAATTTTCAAAAAGTTTTTTTATAATTTTTATGAATTTTTCAATGCAAAAAGTGAAGAAAATGCATTTTTTATTTTTTTATAAATATAAAAATGATGAAAAATGCAAAATAAAATATTCGTGGAAGTAGAATGCAACAGGAACCTAAGGTAATTTTTAAGAATTTTTTAGGATTTTATAGATACATTAAATAAATAAAAGAAACAAAGAGAAAATGGACTACTAGCAGGGGCATTTGTGTAATTAGCAGAAACTTCAAGGGCCACAGTGCAAATATTCTAGAAATATATAACTAATTAAAAAAGTTTTTGGGACCAAAATGAAATAAGTGAATGGCCAAGGTTATACTTGCAAATTTTGCCAATGTCACGTGCACGAGGCACGTGACCTGGCAGGGACCTGTAAGTATTAACAAAATCTTGGGGATTGATATGCAAAATTCCCAAAACTTTATAACTGCATAAATAAGTTTTTGGACTAAAGATAAATATGAAAATGCCCAGAGGCAGCCCTGCAAAATTGTCAAGTCACGTGCGCAGAGCACATGACCTGGCAGGTACTAAAAGGTAGTATTACAAAATATGGGGGGCAATGTTGCAAAATGTCCCAAAATATTACACTAAATTAAAATTTATCTGGACTAAATATAAATATGAAAAAGGCCGAGAGCCCTTCTACAAAATGGCCACACACCTGACGTGCATGTGTCATGTGAGGTGACGTAGCCAAGGACCTGACAGTAATTATCCAAAATGCAGGGTGTTTACTGCAATTATTACAAACTAAAGAACTGCAAAGGAAAGATTCAGTACTACAAAATAAATAACACAAATGATTGGGCGGCTTTGCAATTTACCCAATCCTAGGCACGATTGGACGGTGGGATTTCTCCCACTTAACATGTGATGGGCTCCTGATGCGTAATACCCCTTCGCCACCGAACGGTCTGGATTAGATCGCCAATCGATGATCAACGGCTAAAGACTTTCAAAAACGGGCGGTGGCTGTGCTGTTTGAAGAACAGGTAGGGATCCAACGGCTCTACGTCGATCGGCAAGAACAGGAGAAGAACAGGGAGCCGGTGAGATTGAATGGACACGGACTCCGTCCTTCGATGTGATCTACGGCTGCTATGAAGCTCACGAGCTCACCGGTGACCTCCTTTGATGGTTGGAAGCGACAAAATGGAGCGAGCGGCACATGAGCTCTTCCACGGTGAGGTAGAAGCTGTCGCGCCCCCAAGTGTTATCATCGATCCCAAATTTCACTCTAGCCACGCGTAACATCCAAAGTACCTACAAAAAAGTTAAGAGGGTCGCGGTCAAACTTCTGCGACCCTCCAGTTGGCTATAGACGGCGGAAAGCGTCGGAATGAAATCATGCTAGAGCAAGCTCTAGAGAGAGGTGGATGGGGAGATTACGTGTCTAAAAAGTAAGGAAAAAGCACGCAAGAATAAAGCTATAAACTACATCTAGCTAAAGAGTACGAAAAATGATCAAGAATGACCTCGAGCGGCGGTAAACCGCGAGATTAAACCTCACGGCCAAGATGGCCGGAGATGGGGATGGAATGCCGCCTTGCTTCCTCGCCGGCCCTCGCCTGAAGGAGCTGGAGGTCCTCAGTCACCGGCGTCAATCAAGAGCTCCAAGGCTAGGGCAAACTCGATCAAAAGGGGGTCCAAACTTCGAATGGAAGCTCGGGTCATTTTTGAATGGGTAGCGTGACAGAGCTCAAAGATCGATGGACAGCGGGTGAGAAAGCGATTCAATCCCTGAAGTATTCCATGGGCATGTATCCTTGGTCTATGGGGAGAAAAAGTGTAGAAGGCGTCGACATGAAACAGTGAAAGACGAAACCTCGAGAAATCCGCAAAATCGGGTCAAAACCCATTTCTGACACAGCCCAGACGTTGGCTAGAGAGTGGACCAAAGGTCAACTTCTGCCGCCTCCTGTTTTGTCCACGTGGACGAACCAGGAAAAAGTTCGGGGAAAAGGATTGTAAAATAAATTAAAAATAATAAATGATGTTATTAAATTAAACTTATAAAAAATATGTTTATTATTTTATAAAGTATTTTATTATAATTTTTATTTATTTTTTAGAGGTTGAAAATTACAAGTTACCTTTTATAGCCTATATAGGTATATTCATCTATATATATTAATGTTTTATTTTATTTGTATTTTTAATTTTATTATTTTAGTTTATTATTTTATATATTTATAATTTAATTTTACACATATAATATTTTTTTATTTTTCTAAAGTATTTTATACACTTAAATAAATAGAAGTATTAATTATATAGGTATATTTACAGGTATTATACCTATGTATTTATATACAAGTATTTGAATTTTGTGTTTTCTTTGTGTTTTTATTCTTGTTTTAATACATACATATATTATAAATATTATTTAAAAATTATAAAAATATAAGATTATAAAAATAATGAATAATTAATAAAATGAATATTTTAATCAGTACAAGTATACAATATGGTTCCAAAACTCAACTTTCAAACCGTGGCTCCGAAAAATACGAAACCACCTTCATTAAATATCTTATTGAAAATTATATATAATTAAATGTGATTTTGATACATTTCATATTTGTATTTGAGAGATAAAGGACTAGGAAGTTGGGATTTTGGAAACTTATTCAGATCATAACTTTTTATCTGTACATTATTTTTGAGTGAAATTAATTTTGTATTTTTCTATATTTAATTATATACAACTTTCATGTACAAAGTTTCTTCATTTGAAGTATAAAAAGTAGAACCAAAAATAGATCCCAAAATGAATAAAGAATGAATTAAATAAAAGGGAATTTTATTGGTTTCTGACCCTTATCTCCCCCTACTTTATTCCTTGTAGACCTAGTCATCAAGATGCTTAGGTCTCGGGGTTTCGGTCATAAAAAATTTGCAATATTATATTCTTTTTATTTTCTTTTCTTTATTATATAATTTTGGCTTTAAAAACCGTATTTTATACAATATGTACACAAATATGCATGGATGATAAAATGCCTAAATTAACAGTATTTACATGCATTTACTAGGGTTTTTAAGGTCAAAATGATAGAATAAAGATGATGAAAAGTTGATTCATCAACCACCTACTCGCGTACCTCCTTTGCTCCAGAGTGCGCTAGCAGCCCACGTGATCGTCTTCGTCGCCGCCATCATTGTCACTTCACATCCAAACAGAGAAGCACTCCCTTTCTCATTTTTATTTCATCTCATGCAATTTTTACATTGATGTTTAATCTAAAACTAAATTTGGAAGCATCTTATTCTGTAAACTCTTCTCAAAGTTCCCTTTGAATACATGCATTGCGAGTTTATATTTTGTTTCCATCTTGATCTATTATGAGTGTTACGCTATTACTTCTACACTCATTTGCGATTCACCCCCTACTTACTCCCTTAAATGGCACTCATAATCACAAGCACTTAGTTTGAGTTGGCAGAAATATTTTCATCGTAGATCGTAATTTTCTTCATCATTTGTCTTCCATCGTAAGAGATTAGATCAAGTTCTAAAGTAAAACAAAATAGCAAGTTTGCTTAGTCCGTGTGGATACGAACCTCTACTTGCATTATACAACTCATATTTTTCCAACATGCTTGTAGTTGTAATATTATTTTTTGATTGTGGTTTTTTCGTGGAACAACAACGACATGATAAAATTATCTTTTTAAACCGCGAAAAATCATGTCAACAATGAGGGATTTGAGTTTGGACCTGATTTGATGATACTTGAGGATGGGATAAAATCAATGATGGCTTCATGAAACCTGAGTGTTAGTACCTTTAGCCAGTATAAGAATATGGTTCTTGTACTATTGATATTTACCTAAGTACCAGGGTGTGATAAAATAAAAAAATGCCGATCAGTGTATGCCAACTCTTGTTAAAAGCAGTGGTGCTAGCAAAAAATAAAGCAAAGAAATATCAATGTTGAAATAAGCTCTCTTTCCACAAAGTCAATTATCAAAAGAGCTTCCACCAAAGGCAAGCCCTCCCAACCATTTCAAAGTGTCCACTTGGACCATCGCTATTAGGACCAGGAGTCAGGCTTGCACCAAAAAAGGTCTCTTCATCGTAAATGCTACAAGTCTGGGTGTAGAAGGTACTATAGGTACTCAAAAAAGGCACACCCTGGTGTACTCCCAAGAAAACAAGTGTCGACGACTCCAACTTCTCTTGACGGACGCACTGATCAACACCAAAAATATGCTTTAAGTTAATAAGGCACTCGATAAGATCCTTGTTCCAATGAGAGGTAGATAAGAAATGGCGCAATCCTAAACCCTCCATCAACTGGCATGTCATCTACACTTTTAAGTCTGATAACTAAAAAGACGGTGGATTGGATGCAAGAAATGATTTATTCCCTAGTGTTTAGGATTGGGTTCTTAGGAGAGTCTCTTGGACTAGAACCTTGGGTGACGTTGCGACTCTACTCTTGTAACTGCAATCCACACTTAAAGTTATATCCCTATTATATATGTATACAGAGAGAGTTTGATGATTAGGAAAAGTGGATACCTTTTGACTGGAGATTGGTTCAGCTTTGAATTTTAGGGTCTTTATGAATCCCCATTCATCATACTTTATTCTTTTATTTTAGCTACAAAACCATTGCAAAACACCATCTATATAAGTATAAATAAAATAAATTACCGACATGCATGCATTGTGTAAATATTAATAATTAGCATGTTTTTGTGCAAAAATAAAAGAATAAAGAAATAAAAGAAAAAGAGGGAAATATTTAGAATAAATATTGAGCGACCTAATCCCAAGGGAGGGCTCAGCATGGGCCTGACCGCAAAAGAAACCAAGTAAAGGGAGATAAGGTCAATCATGGTGTACATAGCCCTTTGTATATAAATAATTTTATTTTCCTCAAAATATATATAAAAAGTGTTTCTTATATTTTTTACATTTTTATAAAAATAAAACTAAAATAAAAATCAAAAAAATAAAAAAAAATAATAAAAATCATTTTCCGCCTTGTATATATACCATGTACACATATATATAAACCTATTTATTTAACTCTTGTAAATAAATCATAAAAATAAAATAAAACTACCTTTTTATTCCAAATCTTATGTTGTAAATAAATAAAATATAAAATTGGAATAATTGTACAAAAATAAATAATTAAAAATAAAAATAAAAAATACATATGTGTATATACCTATATATAATAATAATATAATGTAAATACGTTATTTATTTTTCAAAAAAATAAATAAAATTAACTAAAAAATTCTTTTAAAATAAATAAATATTTTTTATTTTGTAAATATTTTGAAATAAGTCTTTATCTATTTTATTTTGATTTTCTAAAATACATTCCGATGGCAGCTCCTGATTGGTCCACGGGGGATGTTGACCCCCGGTCAACTCCCCCGCCAGGACCACTTGCTTCGCGGACTTGCGCCCCGACCCGATTTCTCAGACTTTTCGTGCATTGATGTGCATTCCATAAGTCCAAACCCTGGGTCCTGATTTCACTTGAATCATCCTTGATCCATGCCCGGGGATCTGCTTAGGGATCCGAGCTCCGAATCACTCACCCGACCTCCATCTTGCCGGACTCCTACGAGTATGTATCATCTCCTTCGCCGCACTTTTCACTCCATCTTTGGTCTTCATCTTTCATCCCAGGACCTCCATTCCCTCTCTAGAGTGACAGCTACCCGAGGAGAGTGTCGCAGTGAGGAGGAGGCAACCCCAGCCACTGATCCGGCGACTTGCACCGTCGTGCTCCACCACCGAGTGAGCCGAGCCTCTGGCCCTGACGAGCCATCGAGGCGACAACCCCCAGAGCTTCCTGAGACCCAGCCTAGTCGATTGCATCCATCAGGTATCCCTGATTCATCTTAGGATAGAGTAATTTCCATTTTAGCCTAAATCGCGCTGCCGGGCTTTGCCGGCTGATTCACGCCAACCCGACCATCCATCTGCTCATCCGACCATCGATTCACATCCATGAGACCTCTACCCACCTTCTACGCCCCTCCGATCATCTTGGTTCGCCCCGGAACCAAGAAGTGGGCCTCCATCGCCATCGCCTCGGCTGAGGCCTCCGCTCCGCCTCACCTGATCATCCCCTCCGCACTTAATCGGGTCGAGGGACTTTACCCTTGACCCAGAGTTCTTCCTGTGCAGGTAGCATTGAAGAAGGGCCATCTGGGGGTCCAACAGTCGAAGAACAGGAGCTCCGCACCGCCTTCGTCGTCGGAGCTCTCCAGAGCTCCTCCGCTTCATTAGAGCATCCTAGGAGCTGCAGACCATCGTGACCGATATCTTCCACATCTCAGCAGCCTCATCGGAGCCCCCCACCGTGCGCATTGGGACGACGAACTTCGCCAGATAGGTGTTCTTGTAGGAGCTCCAGATACCATAGATCCAGCCCCCTCGTGCCAGATACGATCGTGACCATCCATTCGCGAAAGCTGACGACCGTTGGATCGAGCCAGGACTTCATCTGAGGCGTCGATCCAGTCGAAGGCGTAGCCACCTTCATCCACCGTCAGATCCTACACGTGGCATGCCCTCGACCGTCGATCATTAATAAAGGGGTAATTTCACTTAGGCCCCTATCATTTTCTTACTTGTTGTTGAGACCTGTAAATATTTTAGCATGTTGTCTTTATTTTGGAACATTTGCAGTTAGGACCCTAAGTTTATTTTATTTGCAATTTAGTCCTTGTTTACGTGAGCCACGTGCATCGACACGTGAGATTTAGGATATTTGCATGTTTCGTCCTGTATTTCCTAAGTGTTATTGATTGGATATTTTTAAATAGGATTTACACTTATGCCCCCTGTGTCTGAACCACGTGTTGCGCACGTGTTATTTTGGACTTTCTGCATAAGGGCCCCTGGACTTTCTTTATTTGTTACTGTTTGTCCCCTAAAGTATGTTTTCTTGCACTTAGGTCCCTGCTTGTTGTGTGCCTTGTTTTTATTGAATAGAATATCAAATCAAATCCAAATTAGGTGAAATTTGGACAGTGGCTCCTGCCACTGTGTAAAAATTTCCTAAATTTTTGGGACATTTTTGACGCTTTTTACTATTTTTAAAAATTCAAAAACCTGTATTTTTGTCACAGTTTGAAAAAGAAAATCAAAGGTAAATATAAAAACTTTTCTAAAAATTCTAAAATAATTAAGGATATTTAGTTTTGGTGTTTTCTACCTTCTATCCAATTTTTGTTCCATTTGATTTATAAAAACCAAAAAAAAATAAAACCACTAAAAACCTTACAAAAAATTCATAAAAATTCTCTAAAATTCAAAAAATTGCAAACTCTTTTTTTGTAATTTACTTTTTGCAGTTACTTTACACAGAAATTACCATCAGATTTTTGTTGCCAATTATATATTTTTAATTGGCCTTTCAAATTTGACTGTACATATTGCTCCTGTTTTCACCATTCTTGATTTTTATAAATATAACTAAAAATTGAAAAATTCTGAAAAAATCACCAAAAACACTTAAAAACATAAAACACACAAAAATAATTTTATTTGAATTTTCTGTGCATTTTTGAGTGTTGAAATAAATTGTTGAAATTGCTTGTTTTCCTATTTTCTTATATACTTAAAAATCCAAAAAAATAAAAATATTTAAAAATCCACCAAAAAGTTTTTTGTTTATTTTATTTTATTTTTAGACTACTTCGTAGGCCATCTCGGCCATCTTGTGCTCCCTGAGTTCGGCCCTGATCGCTATACCAGGTTAATAAACTAGCAAGAACCGCTTCATATTTTATTGGTTTTATCTTTGATTTGGTGGTCTTATATTTTTCTCGTTGACAGATTCTCTCGATCCGGGTCGTAAGGACTTGAGAGTGATCTCTACCTTACCCGAATCTTGGTTTCATGAATCATCCGGTCATTAGAATGGCGTCGTTGCCGTAGAGCACGGCTTAGTAGTCTTGTTTTTTATTTTTATTTGATTTTGTTTTTCACGGCTTTTTTCTGCGGCTTTTTGGTTTTCCGTAGCTTTTTGGTTTTCTGCGGCTTTTCGTGGCTTTTTATTTTTCTTTGTTTCCTTTTTCTTTTATTTTTGTTTTTGATTGTTTTGCTTTATTTATCTTTATTTTCACTTCTGCATATAGTGTCATTTTATTTTATTGCTTGTTTTTTATTTTTATAATAATCTGGTTTGACATCTTTGCTTGTTTGCATGCGAGGGCCCGAGGATCGAGGCAGCTCTTCTCGAAGAGCTGACGCAACCGCGAGATTCGGAGGTGGTTCCCTTCTCCATGAAGCTACAGGAGAGCGCGAGGAGAGAGCCGAAGTGCAGGAGCCGCGGAATAGCCACGAAATAGCCGTATCTTAAATTAGTTTTATTTTCTCTGCAGACCATTTGTTATTGTAATAATACAGGTACCCGGACTCTCAAACTTGTGGATTTTGCGGGGTCTGTTTCGCTGAGCACCGGTGTGCTCGGGGGACCCCACCACTGTTTTGGTTTTGCCGCTTTTCTTTTCTTTGATTTCACGTGGATTTCTGTGCTTGAGCCCCTAGATTTAGGTTTTTATTTCGTTAAGCCAGGTAGCCTTAGGTCCAAAGCCCTAATAGAATATATGTTCCCATAGAACATGCTTGGATCTAGAAAAATAAACCCGTGCTTCACAATAATAAAAATTTCTACTTAGGACGGTTCTCGCATTGCATCCATATAGGTAGTTTAAATTTATGTGCGGATCATAATTGCATGTAGACTGTCGGAGTCAGGTACGCCTTCTATCTCGTGCATGCATCATTGATTTTCGTGCATTGGCTTTTCCGCGTTCCTCCCCCTATTTTTCTGAACTTAGGAATAAAAGGAAATCAGAAAACTCATTAGACGATTTTTGAAAAACACATAAAAAGAGAAAAATAATAAAATCGGTACTACTAATCACACTTGACCTAAAAGACACCTCATTGAAAAATATGTCTTGGGGAGAGTAACCCCCTCCTTTTTTGGTTTGGATGAGAGAGAGAGTGACCCGCATCCTAGGCTAGAGCCATATCCGATTTCTTGACTGACTACCGGCCTTTTATTCAGGACAGTCGGGTAAGAATATTGGATTCCTATCAGCTCACGTAATCTCTCTGAAAGACTGACTTGATCACATAAATAAAATTGACAAGATAATTGACCGATCCCTTACGGTCTTCAGCTCAGTGTGCGTAGGTGAATCGGGGGTTTGCTTTCTCATCTTGTGTGTTTACAGATCCCTTCCACCTTCTCCCCATCTATCTTCTCCATCTTTTCATCTATCTTTCTCCCTTCCACCCTCCCTTCAGTCTTTTAATTCTTCCTCTACTCTATCCCTGGATGATGGATCCCCCTCACTTCTTGCCGACTCTAACGGCTTCTCCACCTTCTGACCATCAGTCCAGTCCACCTTTGAGGGAGGTCGGATCTCCGACCAACCTCCCATTCCCTCCCTCCCATCCCTTTCATTCCTCTGGGCAAGCTGCGCTAGACGTCTGCAGAGATCAGATGGAGCACATGCGAGGCCCGGACGATGCCATTGTTGAGTTGAGAGTGCACTCCGTTGCTGATCAAAGAGAGCAGATACCAGTATCAGATGCCTCCTATGCCAGATTGATGGATGAGCAAATAGGACAGGGAGCTCAGTCAGCTTCTACATTAGGTCCATTCATTCTGGATTTGGAGCTTATTCTGAGACTGCCGACATTTTCAAGGGAGGCGCACGAGGAGCCCTATCTTCACCTGTCCGAGTTCGAGGAGTTTTGCAGGATGCAGATCTATTCAGATATCACTGTAGAGGAGATGATGCTGAAGACCTTCCCATTCACACTTCAGGATAGAGACATGTGATGGCACCGACGGTTGGGAAGGAGATTCGCTACGAGGGAGAGCTACGCCGAGAGTTTCTACAGAGATACTTTCCCCAGTGTAGAGCAGAGATGATGCGGTCCTTGATCACAGAGTTTTCAGTATACCCCCAGAAGCAACTGCATGAGGCATGGCCGAGGTTTCTTGACCTCTTGAGGAGATTTCCTGACCACGGACTCCCACTGACAGACCTGATCTCCATATGGGGGACGACCGCAGAGCAGATAGCACTGGTGATTACCGCGTGTGGTGGTTCACACCGCAGTTCCAACATTGAGTTGCTGGATACCATCTTGAGGTTACTTTCACAGAGAACTTCTTCACGAGATGTCGTAATCGGGACAACACATGAGGACAGTGCACTACCAGTGGGGTGTGTCACGCTACATGAGGATACAGTTTCTACACACCAGCTTGAGGACTTGGATGCTGCAGCACCACATAGTACAGACGAGATGACTGCGACAGTAGAGGTTCTGACCCAGAGTCTACTCGAGTTCCCGTTGGCTTTCCAGCTAGAGCTCGAGTTAGCCCCAGAGTTCTCAGTCGACGATTCTTGGATATCATATCTTCTGATACACCAAGAGACAGAGGATCCCCCACTACGGCAGCCATTGATCCAGCCAGTCCAGATTCTAGTCCCGGAGGAGTCAGCTTCTTTTCTGCAGAGACACTTCTCGGAGTCCGATGGTTACCATGAATCAGCCCAGCAGCCACAGCTCTATATGGGACACCACTTAGAGAGGTCAGACATCGAGAGTTCTGTATTCAAGCCTTTTGTCCTCTACTTTGTCGAGATAGATACCTTTGTTGAGGACCAGATGGCAGCCAGCATTGCCACAGAGCGAGGATCAGCTGCAGACACATTGCCAGCCTCCATGGTGTTAACTAGTACCTTCTCCTGCTTCCAGATTATTGAGAGCCAGACTTCAGATGGTGATGCATCCTGGTGCACAGAGTAGGTGCTTTGCAGCAGCGCAGATGCTTTGATAGATCCTGATCCTCTACTTTTCACCTCTGATCTTGCATTCCACACCGAGGGTTATCTGCGGGAGGATGCCGCACACTATGTGTACTCTATTTCACCTTCTGATTGTGTATCTGATCTGGCAGATCACGAAAACGAGTCTTCTGATCCTTCGGATTCCGAGTCATCTTACCTCGACGACCCTCGTGAGGATGAGCCCATCCTAGAGATATTCGATGGTCTGCCCGATTTGTTTCTGTTATATACATCAGATATCAATCTTCTTAGAGAGTCTCCTGATCTTCACTTTCCATACCTCTTTGAGACACTGATCGACGTGGAGGATTCTATGATTGATCCATCCTTCTCCACGTTTGATTTCTTCGTCTCTACACTTCCACTCCAATCTGATCCTGAGCCGATGAGTTCTTTTGTGCTACCAGATTCCGATCACATCTTCCCATATCCATGGCCGGTAGCAGACACTCGCCTGATTGCATACATGTGTGTCATTCTTTACACTTTTGATTTCGTCGATGTTCCCATACCGAGACTGCGACAACAGTACGGCATTCGCCTTACAGATGTTGTCCTGAACCTTGACACGACGTTATCCTAGTCTTTGCGCCCAGCTAGGGGCATAAAACCTAGTGCTTGTTGAGAGGCACCTCAACATTGTACCCTTTTGTATATACAAGTTTCGTCTTTGTCGTGATCTTTCTTTCTTCCATTTTTATTTTCACCCTAGGTCTCGTATAGAATTATCTTTACTATACTTAGGATATACCTCATCCTAAGTATAGGGGGTAGAAACACCGAGTTGTTATTTTCGTTCCGTTTCATCACTTCTGTTGTTACCTAAAGGATTCATCACCTTAAGTATAGGGGGAGTGATGTCCTTCCATCTTGTTTATATTTGTTGATTTTCTTCGTGATTATCTACCTCTGATTTGCTGCCTATACTTAGGGATATTTTACCCTAAGTATAGGGGGGTAGACCCTGTACATCATTCTCACTCGGATTTCCCTTTGTGTACAGCCTGCTATACTTAGGATTATTTGATCCTAAGTATATGGGGAAACCTCGAGATCTCTCACATTTCTATTCTTTCATTGGTCGTGGTATATACCATTCCTTTTCACTTTCCTATACTAAGCACGAGTTATGTCTTCTTCATCGCTCTTGACTCTGAGGACATCGTTCGAGCTAAGTATAGGGGGGTGTATATATTTCATATATACTTTAGCCATAACTCGTACTTTGTGTGAGTGTGTTAATAAATAAAAATGGCTAAAACCCAAAAATCCATAAAAAATAAAAATTTTTCCTTGTAAATAAAATTCTTTTATTGCACATACATAGCTAGTTGTACAAATTATTTTGTAAAAATATTTGTAAAAATCTTTTGTGTAAATAGCTTGTAACTATTTTGATATCAAAATTATGTATATAGTACAACATTTTTGTAAAATGTTTTGAAAATCAAAAGTTTGCAAAAAAACCTTGTGTAAATTTTTGTACATATTTTGCAAAACTTGCATTCATGCATACATCCATTTTTTCAAAACATTTTTCGAAAATTTTGCACATGTGTAAATAGTTTGTAAATTACATCTTTGTAAATATTTGTATAGTTTTTCCTGGATCATAGTTGACATTTAAACTAGCCTGGAATTAAATTGGAAAATGGAGTTTGCTTAAGATCTTAATCCACCTAATTATAAGAGGAACCTTATAGGGCTTAAGGTTAAGACTTTTCAGGTCCATGGTGACTTAATTATTTGAGTCCACTAGGCTATGATCATATGTCATCTCGATGGGCCTAAGTAGAGCACTTAACAACACACACAAGACTCATATAGACAATGGCTTGACTTGGACCCGTACTTTACACCAAGCTCTCTACGGATGAGGTGGTCAGGAGGCAGTCTTCCTTGACTTAGGGTAGCATATGAGGGTAGTACTTCTAGGCGGGACCTCTCTTCTTCTTATAGTGAATGAAGTGTGTCTCAACTTGGTCTGGTTGCCATGAGGTCTAATGACAGGAGTTGTGGGTTGCAATAATGCTTCAAAAGAGGGATAGTCTAGTGGCTCAAGAGGAAAAACTCCTTATGTATATATGCTGCACTTTGTAGACATGTTGTACAATGCACATCAAAAAATGCAAAAAGAAAAGAACTCCAAAAAAGTGGTGGGTCTGAGAGAAAATGATAATCCCACTGGAGTGTATATAGTGCAATAAGAAAAGCTTGAGAATCATGTTCCATCTTATGTAGCTTGCAGCAGGGAGACTTAGCTACACTGGTTAAGCTCCTAGGGATACATGGCTACACTGGCCATGGTCCATTCTCTTCTTCCCCCTCTTCCATAGCTAGTTGAACTTGAACTTAAAAGGGAATACCCTACTCCTCGAGAAAAGAGTGGCCAGACTAAGGTCATAGTGTTACCTTGTTGGGGAGGATTGTCATTTTGCTACTTCTGAGGTGGAGAGATATACCTCACTTACACTATGCAAGGAAAGATTCATGGTCTTCAGGGTTTGTGTATGTAGACTTGTTCTGATCTGGATTATTGAGGAGTCTTGACTATAGATTAGTGGATCTTAGAGGCTGTTAAATTTTAAACCTAAGTGCAAATAAGGTTCCGACACATTAATAATCCAAAGATTTGACCGAGCTCCATATTTCAAGTTAATGAAGGCAAGTTTAATAATCAGCATTGATTCTTGCATTTCCTCTCTTTTTCTTTTTCTTCTCTTTTCCACTTCTTTTTCAAATAAGTGTTTGCTAAAGGACTAGCAAAGTTAAGTATAGGGGGTGATGAATCCCCATTCATCACTCTTTATTCTTTTATTTTAGCTATAAAACCTTTGCAAAACACCATGTATATATGTGTAAATAGAATAAATTACCAACATGCATGCATTGTGTAAATATTAATAATTAGCATGTTTTTCTGCAAAAATAAAAGAATAAAGAAATAAAAGAAAAAGAGGGAAATATTTAGAATAAATATTGAGCGATCTAATCCCAAGGGAGGGCTCAGCATGGGCCTGACCGAAAAAGAAACCAAGTAGAGGGAGATAAGGTCAATCATGGTGTACATAACCCTATGAATATAAATAATTTTATTTTCCTCAAAATAAAAATAAAAAGTGTTTCTTATATTTTTTACATATTTATAAAAATAAAACTAAAATAAAAATCAGAAAAATAAAAAGAAAAATAATAAAAATCATTTTCCACCTTGTATATACACCATGTACATATGTATATAAACCTATTTATTTAACTCATGTAAATAAATCATAAAAATAAAATAAAAATACCTTTTTATTCCAAATTTTATGTTGTAAATAAATAAAATATTAAATTGGAATAATTATACAAAAATAAATAATTAAAAATAAAAATAAAAAATTCATATGTGTATATACCTATATATAATAATAATATAATGTAAATACGTTATTTATTTTTCAAAAAAAAAAAGAAAATATTACTAAAAAACTTTGAAAATAAATAAATATTTTTTATTTTGTAAATATTTTGAAAAAAGGTCATTATCTATTTTATTTTGATTTTCTAAAATAATTTCCAATGGTAGCTCATGATTGGTCCACATTGGTATTGACCCCCGGTCAACTCCCCCGCCAAGACCACTTGCTTCGCGGACTTGCGCCCCGACCCAATTTCTCAGACATTTCGCGCATTGATCTGCATTCCATTCGTCCAAACCCCGGGTTCTGATTACACTTGAATCATCCCAGATCCACGCCCAGGGATCTGCTTAGGGATCCGAGCTCCGAATCACTCGCCCGACCTCCATCTTGCCGGACCCCTACGAGTATATATCATCTCCTCTGCCATGCTTTTCACTCCATCTTTGGCCTCCGTCTTTCCATACCATGACCTCCATTCCCCTCTCTAGAGTGACAGCTACCCGAGGAGAGTGTCACAGTGAGGAGGAGGCGGCCCCAGCCACTGATCCGGTGACTTGCGCCGCTATGCTCCGCCACCGAGTGAGCCGAGCCTCTGGTCCCAACGAGCCATCGAGGCGACGACGCCCGGAGCTTCCTGATCCCCAGCCTAGTCGATTGCATCCATCAGGTATCCCCGATTCATCTAAGGATAGGCTAATTTCCATTTTCGCCCAAATCACACCACTAGAATTTGCCGGCTCATTCACACCGACCCGACCATCCATCTGCTCATCTGACAATCGATTCACATCCACGAGACCTCTACCCACCTTCTACTCCCCTCCGATCATCTTGGTTCGCCCCGGACACAAGAAGTGGGCCTCTATCGCCGTCGCCTCACCGGAGGCCTCCGCTCTGCCTCACCTGATCTTCCCCTTCGCACGTAATCGGGTCGAGGGACTTTGCCCTCGACCCATAGTTCTTCCTGTGCAGGTAGAGTCGAAGAAGGACCCCATCTGGGGGTCCAACAGTCGAAGAACAGGAGCTCCGCGCCGCCTTCGTCGCCGGAGCTCTCTAGAGCTCCTCCTCTTCATCGGAGCATCCTAGGAGCTGCGGACCATCGTGACCGATCTCTTCCACATCTCAGCAGCCTCATCGGAGCCCCCCATCGTGCGCATTGGGCCAGCGAACTTCGCTAGCGAGGTGTTCTTGGAGGAGCTCCAGATACCGTAGATCCAGCCCCTCGCGCCAGATACGATCGTGACCATCCATTCGCGAGAGCTGACGACCGTTGGATCGAGCCAGGACTTCATCTGAGGCATCGTTCCAGTCGAAGGGGTAGCCACCTTCAGCCACCGTCAGATCCTACACGTGGCACGCCCTCGACCGTCGATCATTAATAAAGGGGTAATTTCACTTAGGCCCTTATCATTTTCTTACTTGTCGTGGAGTCCTGTAAATATTTTAGCATGTTGTTTTTATTTTGGACCCTATGTTTATTTTATTTGCAATTTCGACCTTGTTTACGTGAACCACGTGCATCGACACGTGAGATTTGAGATATTTGCATGTTTCGTCCTGTATTTCCCGAGTGTTATTGATTGCATATTTTTAAATAGGATTTACACTAATGCCCCTCCGTGTCTAAACCATGTGTTGCATGCGTGTTATTTTGTACTTTTTGCATAAGGGCCCCTGGACTTTCTTTATTTGTTACAGTTTGGCCCCTAAAGTATGTTTTCTTGCACTTAGGTCCCTACTTGATGTGTGCCTTGTTTTTATTGAATAAAATATCAAATCAAATCCAAATTAGCTGAAATTTGGATACGTGGCACCTGCCACTGTTTAAAAATTTCCCTAAATTTTTGTGACATTTTCGAGGATTTTACTATTTTTAAAAACTCAAAAACCCGTACTTTTGTCATTATTTGAAAAAGAAAATCGAATAAAAATATAAAAACTTTTCTAAAAATTCTAAAAAATTAGGGATAGTTAGTTTTGGGTTTTTTTACCTTCTGTCCAATTTTTGTTCCATTTGGATTTATAAAAACCAAAAATTAAAAAAACACTAAAAACCTTACAAAAATTTTTAAAAATTCTATAAAATTCAAAAAATTGCAAACTCTTTTTCTATAATTTAGTTTTTGTGTTTACTTTATAAAGAAATTATCGTCGGATTTGTATAGGACAATTATATATTTTTTATTGGCCTTTCAAATCTGACTGTACATATTACTCCTGTTTTCACCTTTCTTGATTTTATAAAATGAACTAAAAATTGAAAATTCTTATAAATTCACCAAAAACACTTAAAAACATAAAACACACAAAAATAATTTTATTTGAATTTTTTGTCCATTTTTGAGTGTTGAAATAAATTGTTGAACTTGCTTGTTCTCTTGTTTTCTTATATACTTAAAAATCCAAAAAAATAAAAATATTTAAAATCCACCAAAAGGATTTTTGTTTATTTTATTTTATTTTTAGACTACTTCATAGGTCTTCTCGGTCATCTTGTAATCCCTGAGTCCGACCCTGGTCTTTATACCAGGTTAATAAACTAGCGAGGACTACTTCGTGTTTTTTTGGTTTTATCTTTGATTTGGTGGACTTATATTTTTCTTGTTGATCGATTCTCTCGATCCAGGTCGCAACGACCCGAGAGTGATCTCTACCTTACCCGGATCTTGGTTTTACGAATCATCCGATCATCAGGTCTCCAAAACCGAGAGTTCTTGAACGGATCAAGTCTCGTATTCACATGCACAATCAAGGGTTTTTCTAACTTGTTCATTCTTTATTTGCTCGAGGATTAGCAAAGTTTAAGTGTGGGGGGGAGGTGATGAATCCATGATTCATCATCTCAATATCTTGATCTTAGCAAAATCCCTGAATAAAATGAAAAATAAATGTCTATAAAATCAATAAAGTAACAAAATGACTCTTGTAAATAAAATTCACTAATTATTGTATATTATTGTATAAAATAAACTAACAATAAAAAGCCGTAAAATAAAGGAGTTTTTCACCTATAAATAGCCCAAAACTTCATATATTTTTAATAATTTTATTTCAACTTCTTTTTGGCTAATTCTTTCGCTGACTTTTTCATAAAAATGTATATAAAAATACAAAAATATAAAATAAATTCTACCTCAAATAAATACTCATAGATCTCAAAGATAAAAAAACCGTAAAGTCCAACTTCCCGACCAAATTCCCGCTTCGTATGAATTCCAAATTCACTAAACTAACTTTTAAAGTTTAAGTTCGAAAATTATCTATCCAATGAAAGTGGTTTCATTAAAATCGGATCTCGTTTACAAAATTTAAGTTTTGGGACCTAGGTGTACCTTGTGTATAATGTATATATTCATTCTTTCTTCATTTTTTATTTTATCATTCTTCATTACTAAAAATCATTGTTGTGTTGTATCTTATTTTTAGTATTTTATTGTATTTTTCTGTTGTAAATATCTCTTATTAAAAATACAAAAAAAATATATTAGAAAACAAAAAAATGTACATGTTGTTTGTCTTCTTTTGAAAATTCTCTACTATTTTTCTTCTCAATATTTCATTGCATTTTAGTAGCTTACATTATCATATTATTTATTTTTAATTTAATTCCCATTCTCCACAATAACCACCCATTCAACTCCATTATTCCACAATTTTTCTAACTTCTATTCATCTCCACTATTTTATTAACCTCCATTCTAATCTCAATTTTTCCATCTCTTTTTATACATACATCCTCCTCATTTTTGCACTGAATCCATCTTTATGTGAGGAGAGCCTAGTTTCCATAGTTGAATCGATGACAACGATGCAACCGAGGTCGAGTGATGACAGCCCTCTCTTCGGTGAGATCCGTTGGATTCTTGGCCAACATCGCAGCCGCAACCGTGCGCTGCTCGAGCTCATCGCACGCCGATGATTTGAGCAAAGACTGTGCTTATCGTGAGCACACCATAGGAACTCGTGTTCATCGTAGGTAAGTTCTCTTTTTATCATTCGGCATCATTTTTTATCTTCGTATTTTTTTTACATCACATTCACCACCCCCGCACCTTCATTTGTTCATTTTTTCCATATCACCATCACATCATCTTCTTTTTATCTTCTATTCATTCTATGTTTTAAAAAAACTAAAAAAATAAATAAATAAAAACATTTTTCATAGCTGTAGAAATTAAATCACAAAAATCAAAAGAAAAAAATAAAATAAATAAAAAAACATAGGTGGCCGGTCACCCACCAGGCCGCCATGCCCTTCCAACTCCTGGCTACCGGCAACCTTCCTCCTCCTCACCACCGACCCTCTACCATGACTGCGCTCCCCCTTCAGGTGCAGCGGCCGCACCAGCTCTAGCCTACCACACCACTTGCAACCGCGGCTGGTCCTCTGCCAGTTGCTGCCCCTCCTGCACCTTCAGCTGCCATCCCACCACCAACGGCATCCCGCACCAGCCTCAGCCAGCACGCCACCCATCAAGGCCTCCTCCACTTCATGGCCTTCTGTGCGGCCCCACGCCGCACCTCTGCCGGCCGCGTCCACACTCTAGTCCGCCACTCGCCGCCGTCCCCTTTTGGGTGCCCCTCCTTCTGAAGAAGAAGGTCTTTCTCGTTTATTTTAATTTTTTGTAAAAATTGTATATGTTTCCCGTTACATTTTTGAAATTACATTTCAGTCCATGTGCATGCTTTTATTATCATTTTTATTCTATTTTACATTGATAACCCTCTGTTTAAGTGTTAATTTGGAGCTCAGTTGAGCATCACTTTATTCGAAGGAAAAGGTCATTATGTTGTGCAACTAATTCTCTATCTTTTAGATTTTTATTTGTATTTTTGTGGATTCTAATTAATTAACTAAAATTGTTCAAGCAAAATTCTGCATATTTTACCCAATCTGGCCTCTTAAATTCATAATTCACTCTCAATTGCTCTAAAAATTCCATAAAAATTAGAAATGATGCTTTGCAATGTACTTTAATTAGTTTCCAAATTTCATCAAACTTGGATTTGTCTTGTGCCTTAAATTATAGAGTGATTTTGATACTTGATTTATAATTAAATCTACACACATCTATTTCACAAAATTTCAAATCTCCTGGATTCCACATAAAAATATCTATGTGAAATAATTTGCCCTCTGGCTAATTTGATGATGTAGATTTATTAGGAATTAATAACTCATTGTCACTCTGTTTCCATTAAAAAATTCATAAAAAAATTCATACTTTGTCAGAAAATTCTAGAAAAATTACTATACCTCCTTGCATCATGTTTATGTTCCTCTATTGTTTTCATAATTTTGCATTCTGTTTGTATAAAAAATTGCGAAAAAAACCCATAAAAAGTGTGCATTTTTCTTTGTTGCTTTTTAATTCCTAAAATTCCAAAAAAAATATGTTTTGTACTCATCTCTGGATTAGGGATCTCGGAAAAATACAATTTGGTTAAATCTGATTAATTTCATATTAAAATTAATTTGGCCTAGTTGTGTCTTTTCCTATTAACTTAATTCATCCGCATATTGCATCTCACATTATTTTTGCACAAAAAAATTAAAAAAATCTGCATTGGAAATCTAGATCTAAGTTTTTGAATTAACCCGAAGTTGTTCCTTTGCCTTCCTGTGTTCGACCCCAGACTTGCCCAAGATATAAATTAAAGATGAGACACTCTTCACGGAGATCTTCTCTCAGTTCTGATTGATTCGCTAAGTACACGTATTACAATGACCACAAAAAAATCACGTGCCTAGCAGACCGATCAACGTCATAAATCTAAAACCTTTGAAAAGTTCAAAGAGTTCATAGCTTTGGTTGAGAATCAAACTGATATGAAGATTTGACAGATTCAATCTGACCGAGGTGGCAAGTACCTCTCAGATGAATTCATTTTTATTGGTGGCATATGCTACAATTAAACATTTATGTCTGTCGCATAAATCTACGTTCCAAATTTTAATCCTCTTCTTTATCCTCTACCTTTTTTAACTGTTCAGATAAATGATATCCCACCCAACATCACTTGTTAGCCATGGATGTACAAATAAAAGGGCTAGTAAGAAAAGGAGGGTTTCTAAGATCACTAGAACAAGATGGTGGAATCTTCAATTGAAGAAACAAGCTTCATGGAGAAGATTTTAGAAGAATTATCTTAGGATTGTAACAGAAGTGCAAATGAGAGGGGGGAGGCAGTAGCATCTTGTATCCAAAGGGTAAACAAAGAGATGCACTAGTTGAGTCAAAGGGAGGAGCTTCGGGACAAAAGAAGGCTTGGTGATAGACTGGAGGGATGCAAGGGAAGCGCAAAATTAAAAAAGCATGTAAAGCTATATTTATGGATAGAACTGATGAAACTGTCACAAACTACAAAATATCAAAGAAGGAAGCAAAGAAGGCTATAAGTGAAGCTTAGTAAAACGCTTATGAAGTTTGTACAAAAATCTTGATTGTAAGGAGGGTCAGGGGATATATTTAGGTTGCCTAAAGAAAAAGAATGAAAGACCAAAGACCTTTCTCAAGTGAGATGCATTAAGTATGAGGAAGGTCACGTGCTTGATACTCAGAAGGGTATAGAGACTAGATGGAAGCAGTACTTCCATAAGCTTTTCATTGGGGAAGGAAACAAAGAGATCACTTTGGGATATCTAGCCAGTAGTGAAAGTTACTTGAATAGTGCAACCTATAGACAGATATAAAGGGAGGAAGTAGAGGAGTCTTTAAAGTTGATGAGACATGGGAAAGGTGTATGACCTGATAACATTCCTAATGAAGTTTAGAGAGTTTTAGGAGGGTGTGGTTTGACTTAGCTTGCAAATTATTTAAAATTTATTTGTCAAAGCAAGAATATGCTTGAAGATTGGAGGAGAAGCATCGTGGTGCCTCTTTTTAAGATCAAATGAGACATTCAAAATTGTTCAAATTATAGAGGTATCAAGCTGATGAGTTACAATATGAAAATTTGGGAATGTGTGGTGGAAGAAAGATTAAGGCAAGTTTCCAAATTAAAAGAAAATCAGTTGAGATTCATGTCAGGTCCCTCAACTATTGAAGCCATCCACTTGCTGAGGAAAACGATGGAGATTTATGGATATAAAAGGAATAACCTCTATATGATTTTTATTGATTTAGAGAAGGCTTATGATTCTATCCCACGACAAATATTGTGGATAGTTTTGGAGAAGAGACAAGTACATATCCTATACATTAACCTCATAGAAGATATGTATGATAAGGCTTCATCTTGTGTAAGGAGAAAGTCTGGGAAGACTTACTATTTTGGCATCAACATTGGTATGCATCAAGGTTCAACTTTGAGTTCATTCCTTTTTATTACGATTATGGACGAGTTGATAAGTCACATTCAAGATAAGATACCTTGGTATATGTTATTCATTGATGATTTTGTGTTGATTTATGATATTAGAGATGGAGTAAATGAGAAGCTTGTGTTCTGAAGAAATGCATTGGAGACTAAAGAATTTCGTATTAGTAGGGCTAAGACCAAATATATGGAGTGTACTTTTGATGGAAGCAACGGTGAAGGAATTCAGGTGAAGATTGGTGATGATAACATTCAGAAGAGAGGTTCTTTTATATGTATGGGATCTATTTACAACATGATGGGGAAATTGTCAGAGATGTTACTAATAAAGTAAATGCATGTTGGATAAATTTGAGAGGAGCCTTTACTATTCTCTGTGATAAAAAAATTCCCTTGAAATTAAAAGGAAAGTTTTACAAAGAAGCTGAGACCTGCTATGCTATATGGATCTGAATGTTGGCATGTGAACCATATACATGTGCATAGAACGGTAGTAGCAAAAATGAAAATGCTAGGGTGTATGTGTGGATCACGTACACGTAAAGATCGGGTTCAGAATGATGCAATCCGAAGGAAAGTTGGTGTAGCTCAGATCGAGGATAAGATGCGAGAAAATCACTTAAGGTGGTTTGGTCATTTGCAAAAGGAGGTCAACTAATGCACCGATGAGGAGATGCGAATTTTTGGATGTTAAACCAACTAAGTGAGGGCGTGGAATGCCCAAAAAGTGTTGGAGTGAGATTATACGAATGGATCTTAGTTTTTTAGATCTAAACTTAAGAATGACCCAAAGATAAATCTGAATGGAGGCAAAGAATCCAAGTAGCGGACCCTGCTTAATATGAAAAGGCTTTGTTGTTGTTTTCATATAAATGATCACATTGACATGTTTTCTTTATACCAAAGGTTTCAAGTATACATGCAAATAAATGTCCTTTTATTATATAAATATCTTTTCTTTCCTTATCTTTGTGGACGATTTTCAGTCATTTTTGCAAGAAATTTTATGTATGACCCTTTCCTTCCCTCAGTCATCTCCTCCACATGATGACATTTATATTTGCATCTTGATTTTTTCCACTTCCTCTACATTTAAGGTAGAATGTATATTGTTTTATGTAAAATCTAATAGGGGATGGCCTATTTTATTTTTTGTTACAAGCTTATTTAGTGAACCATATACATGTCCATATGCTCTATCCTAGGCAATGATTTAAACCACAATTATATATACATTTAGAATGAAGAAAAGTTAGACCTGAAAATGTTAAGGCTATGTAGGAAGCCTTATTTTGAACCAAATAGAAGACTTTTGGCATCTAAATTAACTTACATGGAAATAAGAAAATCTGTAATTATGAGCATGTATCTCTGCATTTCTGAATTTGTAAATTCTTGATTTTATATATAATTGAAATTTTGTATATCTTCTAAATAAGTTTGCTTTACTGGCGAGATTTTCTTACTATCATTGTATAAATATATGTTGGCTACAAAATAGGAATTTTTTTTATATTTATGTTTTTTTAGAGAAAGTATGTAAAGTCAAGTATTCTTAGTGAGCCATTTTATGATCATTATTTTTTCATTTAAATATATCATTACATAATTACTCTTTAAATTTTAGTTTAATTTTTACTAATAATGACATGCTTTTCTTTAATTGTTTCTGAACCACAAGAAAGCAACATTTCCATTCAGATGGCGGGACAATTTTGATTTCCTAGTTGAAGTCATCTTGCAGCTTCATAAATTGCATAAACATTTACTATCAGCAAATAAATCCAAGCCCTTATTTATTCATTATTAGTATATATTCATGTGCTATTGAGTGTATATTTCCTTCTTAATTTTCATCATGAAATAATATATTAAACAATACATTATATATATATGATTTTTGGTAGTTTCATCAACATATATTGATTTGGAAAGTTTTTCTTTAGCAATGTATTCTACTGTAGTTTGTCAGTTTCCATCTAAAATTTTTAGAGAAATCCGATAAGAAACATGCTCTCCCTTATAAATAGCAATGTATTTTCTTCGTGTACATATTAGATATACTTATCCATTAATTTCAATTTTTCTGGTCACTTTCTTCCATAAGTATATTTTTTACTTTTCCTCCTCCTCTCATGATTTATTTCTAATATTTACTTTCATTGTTTAGTGTCAGTAGTTTATTCTTCAGGTTCAATATAAATATAGCAATATTTTTGTTCAGGTTAATATTTATTATCCACTGTTATCTATTGTGATACAACTCCGCAGTTCGAGCCACATATAGGGATCTTCATGTGTAGGTAATGAACCTGCGATTCATCATCTTAATATCTTGATCTTAACGAAATCTCCGAATAAAATCCCAACTAAATGTCCATAAAATCAATAAATTAACAAAATGTCTCTTGCAAAAACAAACTAATTATTGTATATTATATTGTACAAAATAAATTAACAATAAAAAGCCGTAAAATTAAAGGAGTTTTTCACCTATAAATAGCTCAAAACTTCATGTATTTTTAATAATTTTAGTTCAATTCCTTTTTTGGCTAATTCTTTCTTTAACTTGTTCATAAAAATGTATATATAAATACAAAAATACAAAACAAATTCCATCTCAAATAAATGCTCTTAGATCCAAAAGAGAAAAAGTCATAAAGTCCAACTACCTGGCCAAATCCCCACTCCGTATGAACTCCAAATTCACCAAACTTACTTTTAAATTTTAAGTTAGAAAATTATCTATCCAATGAAAGTGGTTCATTAAAATCAGAGCTCGTTTGTAAAATATGAGTTTTGGGACCTCAGTGTACATTGTATATATTGTACATATTTTTTGTTTTCTCATTTTATTTACTCTTCTTAATTACTGAAAAATCCCAAAAAAATCCCTTTATGTTCCATTTTATTTCTACTATTTTATTTTACTTTTAGTTTGTAAATATCTTTTTTTAAAAATACAAAAAAATATAAATTAGAAAAGCAAACAAAAATGTACATGTTATTTGTCTTATTTTGTAAATTCTCCACTTTTCTCTCTTTATTTTATTCTCTCTTTTTAGTAGTCTACTTTTATTGTATTTTATTTAAATTCACATTCTCTACAATAACTTCCATTTTCCTCCATTAACCACCAAGTCTTCCTTCAACCTCCATTCCACTCCATATTCTTCATCCAACCTCCCATTCAACTCCACCAATAATATAACCTCCCATTCAACTCCACCATCTATCTAATCTCTCTTTCTCTTCTCTTTATATTCATCTCCACAATCACATTTTTTTGAATTTGCCATTCTAATAGAAAAAGGAGAGAGAGCTTGGAGTATTTTGTTGGTGACAGCGGCGAAGCATCTTCCTCAAGCGACGACCTCCTTCAGGCGAGATCCGCGGAGCTCCGCTCCGTGTCACGAGTTCCTCATAGAGTCCGCACAGCTTCTCCGAGTTTTTATCATCAATCAGATATAGGCGACAACAGGAGTCCAACGTAGTTGCTCCGCCAATCTGACAAAGATTTAGGTAAGTATTTCTTCCCATTTCTCTTATTATTTTATTTTATCTAATATTTTATTTTCTTGTTGTCGTGGTCACCACCATCATTTTTATATTACCATCATATCATCACTTATCATTTCCATCACTACCTTCCCCACCACATCTTTTATATTTTGTATTTCATCACCATCATATAATTTTCATCACCTCTACCATCATCATCATAGCATCCTTAAATCCATCTACCCATTGTCCACCTTCATTTTCATTTGCATTTTGTTTCATGTTTAAGAAAATTAAAAAATAAAAAAAATTTTAAAAATTTACATCACAGCATGAAAATTTCAAAAAAATAAAAAATTAATAAAAAAAACAGCATCCATAGGTGGTCGTCCCACCCCCACCACCGGCCACCGTCGCCTCCAGCAGCCGTGCACCACCAGCACAGCAGCCCCGCACGGCTGTGCCGCGACGCACCGGCCACCGCACGTAGACGCCCTCCGTCGTCCAGCGCTCCTCCGCCAGGCTCCTTTGACTCGTGCTCCATCCCCACGGCCGGCCGCCTCCCTACATCCGCGGACCGCACCGTCGCCCATCGTCAGTGACTGCCCCCGTGTCAACCGCAGCCACATGCGCCCGCCCGCGCGTCGGCCGCCCGCCCGCCCCACCTCCCCGCACTGGCGGCGCCGCCCCGTGCCCTAATTTCCCCCCCCCCCTTGCACTCTAGCATCATTGAAGAAGAAGGTCATTTTATTTTTTTTATTTTTTTTATTTTGTAAAAATTGCATTTTTATTTTGTTATGATTTTATAATTACAAAACAGTCCATGTATATGTTTTGTTTATATGTTTGTTTTCTAGATTTGCATTGATAACCTTCTATTCTTATTTTAATTTGGACTTTATTATTGCATCTTTTGTTTAATGAAAAATGTCATTGTGTTGAGCAACAAATTTTCGATCATCTGATTATTTATTTAGATTTTTTTGTGACATGGGTAATTAATTAAAATTGTTTAACTGAAATATTTCATATTTTACCAAATCTAGACCCATAAATTCATATCTCACTCATAGTTGCTCTAAAAATTCTTAAAAAATCAAAAAGGATGTCTTGAAGTGTGCTTAAATTACTATCCAAATTTCACATCAATTGAAGGTGTCTTGTGTCTGAAATAAATTGTAGAGTGATTTTAATAAATGATTTTTAATTAAATCCACACATATCTATTTTGTGAAATTTCAAATCTCCTAGATTCCTTGTATAAATACCAGTTTGAAGTAATTCACACTCTATATAAATTGCTATTGTGGATTTATTAGGAATTAATTAGTCACTCTCACTTTGTTTTCATTAAAAAATCCATAAAAATTCATATTTTGTCAAAAAAGTTCTAAAAAGATTACTGTAGAACTCTTGCACCATGTTTGCATTTTAATAAAAATAATAATTTTTGCATTCTGTTTGTCTGAAAACATAATAAAAAACCCATACAAAGTGTGCATTTTTAATTATTGCATTTTAACCCCTAAAATTCTAAAAATAATGTGTTCTACATTCATCATTGGATTAAGTTTCTAGGAAGAATATAATTTGGCTAAATTGGACTAATTTGACATTAAAATTAATTTGGTTACGTTGTGTGTTTTCTTAGTTTCTTAATCCACATGCATTTGCATTCTCATTGATTTTTGCATTAAAAAAATACCATTTGAAAACCTAGACCTAATTATTCCAAATTAACCTGAAGTTGTTTCTTTGCCTCCATGTGTTCGAACCCAGACTTGTCCGGGATATAAATTAAAGCCGAGACACTCTTCACGGAGATCTTCTCTCGGTTCTGACTGATTCGCTAAGTACATATACTACAACGAATACAAATTACAGCATGTATTAAGCGATCCATCAGTAGGTTGTTATTTATTATCTATTGTTATTTGTCATGATACATATATACAGTTCAATCCATATATAATGATTTTTATGAGTAGGTTGTTATTTATTATATGTTGTTGTTTGTCGTAATACACATGAGTAATTCAATCCATAGATAAGGATCTTTACGTGTAGTCATTCTTGCAAGAAATTTTATGTATGACCATTACTTTTTCATTCTTCTCATTCATATGATAGCATTTATATTTACTTCTTGATTTTTTATTTACCCTTTCTCTTCATCTAAGGTAGAATGCTTATTGTTTCATTTAAATATAACATAGGACGACCTATTTTATTCTCGATTACAAGATTATTTAGTGAATCTCCTATACATATACATATGCTTAATCCAAGGTAATGATTTAAAACACATTATCGGATACATTTAGAATGAAGGAAAATTAGAGCTCGAAATTGTTGATGTTATGTATGAAGCCTTCTTAGGAACCTGCAGACTTTTGACATCTAAATGAACATACACGGAGACAAGAAAATCTGCACTTCTCAGCTTGTATCCTTACATTGTTGCATTTGTAAATTCTTGATTTTATTTATAATTTAACATTTTATATATTATCTAAATGAATCTTTTTAACAAGCAAGACTTTCATACTACTCATTGTATAAATATATATTAGTTATAACATAGGAATTTTATTTATATTTATGTTTTTAGAGAAAGTATATAAAGTCAATGTCTTCTTAGTAAGGCATTTTATGATTGTCATTTTAATTATATTATTATATACTTTCTTTTAATTATATTATTATGTCATTACTTTTTAAAAGTTAGCTGGATTTTTAATAATAATGTGCAATGATGCTTTTATTAATTATTTCGAAATAACAGGAAAGCAACCCCTTTGGATTGAGATGGTAGGGTAATTTTGATTTCTTAATGGATATCATTTTGCAGCTTCTCAAATTTCATAAACATGTACTATCAGCCTATAAGTTTGAGCTCATATTTATTCATTATTTTTAAACTTTAATTCACTATTGAGTATATATGTTTCCTTCAAAATTTCCATCATGAAATAATATATTAAAATCTACATAATTTATATAACATTTTGTTGTAGTTTTATCAGCACATTATTTTGAAAGGTTTTTCGTTAACATTGTATTTTACTGTAACTTGTAAGTTTTCATATAAACATTTTAGAGACTTGAGTTTTAAATGATAGATGTATTTCGTTAAAACATTTTCTCTCTGATAAAAAACAAAGTATTTTCTTCGTGTTGATATTTTATATGCTTCTCATTTAATTTCACCTCTTTTTGGCCACTTTCTTCTGTAAGCATATTTCGTTCTTTTTTCCTTCATATCTTACATGATGTTTCCAATGTGATTCACATTTATTTTTTCCCACTATATCTTATTCATTGTTGGTATTTTGTTTATATATATATGTTGTTTTTCCTATGTTCACGCCATTTTCAAGTTCAAATTATTTTAGTGTTCAATGTATATTTTTCATTTTGTTCATGAGAGTGGTATTCTTCAGCAGTTATTTAAATTAAGAAGAAAATGAAATAACCCAAGTAAACAAGATGGTACTATTATTCAGAGAGAAAATTATATGTTCTATCCTTTACATCAATTCTTTATGCACTTTTGTATAACTATTTCTGTATTGCTAATGAATGTTCGCGTTATGGTCTTCCTCTTTGTGTTTTCCATTTCATGGTTCTGACAAATAGAAGTTACTATTTAGAATAGGTCTATATTAAACTTATATGTTCTTGTGTGGTAATTTTTTTCCTTTAAAAATAACATCTGCATTTTAGGAAAAATACGAAGGAGTTAATGCATCATATTTTCGATTTCAAAATTGACTTTCTACAACAAACATAACATATTTTTATTTATTTGATAAATTTAAAAATCTTACTATAAAATCATTAAATATTTTTAAATTGAGCAATCCATTTTATATTAATAAAGTTTAAGACCTCGAAGGCTATGATGATTATTCTAATTAAATAAATAAATTGATGTAATGCATCATCACTTGAATTTATGAGGAAATAAAATTGCAGCCTTTTATGGGATAATTATGTACATTGTTTAATTCTATATGATCTTACAGTGGTGAGTCCAATCGAGAGATCACCATTGGATTCATGCCAACTTTTACACCCGAGAAGGTCCCATTATGCAGTCATATCAAGTGCCCACGATGTAAAGATTAGCATATTTTCAGTGTAGTGGTAATGACAATCTAATCCCAGAAATGGCACGGCAATTTTATATTTACTCATTACAATTGTGTAATCCATTTATCATAAATATCATCCATCTACTATAATGATGTTATCATATTATAGGAAGACTGCTTTCTGATTATATGAAGAACACACTATAATGTTTAAGCTTCTTAAATTTGTTACACTCCATGCATAGAAATTAATAGCTTGCCTTTTTACTTCCCTTCTATGAATATAATGTCTTCAAAATTTCATAAAAATTTTTAAATATGATTTTTCTAACTATTATTTCATGTTCTTAATACAAGTATTATTTCTTTCATGTTTTAAAGTTGAATGCAATATGTTTTGGTTTATACGACAACCTTTCTTTTTTAATTAATTTTAATTTTCTTAGTCATTTTTACATATTTAATTTTCCTTTATATTACTTATGTTTTTGATCCGTTGTTGTTCATACAAGTAAACTCACCTTTTAAAGCTGAATGCTATATCTTTTGGTTTATTTGAAAACCTTTCTTTTTTATAATTAATTTTATGATTGATACCTTCTAATATACTTAATCATTTTTCCAACTTTATTTTTTCTTTATATTACTTATACCTTTTGATCAGCTCCAACTTATATGTGTTGCCACCCATTTTTTACTGAATATAACACATGACAATGATGATCGCACAAGACTTTTTATATATTAAATTATTGGTTATGCATAATAGTGACTCTAAGAATCAACTAATACCATCAACATGAATGAAAAAAAAATAAACTTATTTTCATCCCTTTTCTGATGTTATGAAATTACATACTGTCAAATTGATTTACTATGCAATACCTATGAGGAAAGAGTGTAGCCAATTTATGAAGGCAAATTCCTCTCTACTTTCCTGATGTATTTATATTCTTTCACTTCTATTTTTTTATTATCAGTTCTTTATATTAATGCTACATTTATGAATCTTTGGGTATAGTTTATTCTTTATTATCGACCGTTTCATGTTGTAATACACTGCTCCAATGTACAAATATGCAGTATTTTAATTTTTAAAATCTTACTTTATTTTGAACATACATTTCCTATGGAAAATATAAAAGGAGCAAAAAGAATGAAAGACAATATTGTTATGAGATATGAATATGGATGAATATGCATTTATTCTAATCATTATTCCGTTAAAGAATACTGCCAAATCTTCTACATAAAGAACCGTCCACTACAAAACATTTACTAGCCTATATATGCAACTAGATTTTTCTTCAACTATTCCTTCATAGTTATGTCTATCGATTCCTAAAAATTTTCACATATCACGTCACTCAATATCATATACATCTTTTGTCCATACCCATACGTTAACTCTATAATATTTAAATTCTCACTTTGTAATTTATGACGCGTGTTCACAACAATTTAAATTTTGAACATGCAGTCTTTTATACTTAGTTGTATTTTATACTTAGTTGTATTTCAGTTTCATGATATATTCTATAAATACAATTCCTATCACTTATATAGCTTGCTCACTTTAGTCTGCACACCCTCTTCAAAGCAAATTTCAGATACGTCTCTTCTTTAATCATTCAAAAATCTTAATTTGAATATTCTACTTTGGCTACATAACCTTATTTAGTTCTATCACATTCAATAAATTTATTTACAAATTTTGGTTTATCACCTTCATATAAGGACAGTTTATTGCTATTTCTACAAGAGTCTTAGGACAAGATGTTGTACATGCGAGCTCACAGTGATCCATTATGCAATAAATGTTATTGCAAATATCATTCCCTGATCTGAAATGAAGAATAACTAATTTGCATAATAGGTCCCTTAGTACAATTAGGGTTATGTACCATGGCCATCTTAATGATCATATAGCTGTTGATTCAATTATTGAAACATAGATGCTAGTGCTTGGATGAATATCTAAAGAGTTAGATTGAGGATTGATCAAGCACCGTCAAATGATTATTAAGAGGTGATTTCGAGGATGAGAAGGAGATGGCAATCCTTTTTCTAAAGGCTAATATCTAATTGACCTCTTGATGCAGGTCTTCTGCATGGAAATAGAGATTCGGAGGTGTTAAATAAGTTAGGTAAAAGAGTTGACTTAACAATATCGAAAAAATCAAAGACCTATGTTGTATGTTGTCACGATAGGCACACATCCTCTGATCGGAGATAGATGTGCTACTATATGTATGAGTATGTACATTTGACAGATCAATAGGTTGATGACCTAATCAAGGTCTATACACTGGCTCACTGGTGTGCATACAAGGGCACATGAGTAATACGATTTCTCAAAGGGATCATACAAGTTCATTTACTGAAGTGGAAGACATGAGCTCACTCATGGGATATTGGAAAGAATCAAATTCCATGCACGGTCGTCTCACTTTGGAAGCTTGACTGAATTTGTAGGTTTGATATATGCTTTTGGAAAGTATATGATCAATACCTAGGAATATACTTTTGGAAATTATATGATCGATACCAACTCCCAATGATCAAATGAGAAACTTTATGATAAAACCCTGAAGTAGATATTGTAAAATTAATCTAATACTTCAGGTTTATTTTGGTTCTTCCAGTATGTAGGATGTACATGTATTAGGAATACCTGAGGGTGATGCAATCTTAAACGTTTGTATAACCATGATGTTTCCATTCTGAGGGAATGATGAATAGGTCTGGATTTTAGTGATCCCTCTCAATAAAGAAGTGATCTAATATTGGTCCAAGTGTTGGATAATGAACTGAATGTGATTCAGATGCAATGAGATGATTAGATCTACGACCTTGATTTAATCAAGCATCGTTGGAGGGTCTACAAGATCTGGATTTGCGATGTGATCTCAATATCCAAGTCACTATTCATGGAACAATACAATTGCCATGTCTTTATCTCCAAGTATCCACGGAAAAAGCACATTATTCTTGAAAGAGTTCAAGAATAAGTTCATTGTTGATATTTTATCTGAGCATTGAGAAATGGATAATTAAATGTGATTTAATTGTCATGAATAATATGAATTTGATTCATATTATAAGGAGAGTTATCTAAGATGTTTAAATGCGATTTAATTATCAAAATGTGAATAATTTGAATGTGATTCATGTTATTTGGAACATGAGAATAGAGATCAAAGATGATGAAATATGATTTAATTATCAAGGATATGACTAATGTGGATATCACTATCCACGATAGTCATTGATATTATAAATATGATTTATAATATGATGGAGAGATCTAATTGTAAAAGAATTTACAAATTTTATGTTGTTGTGAATCTAATTTACATATTATGTTTGATACATGAATATGATTCATATTATATGAAGACATTATCTTTTTAATGGTGGTTGTCCACCTTGACTTGTTCAAGGGGGGGATGGCTACCCTATTTATAGTAAGGAGGCTTTGTTTTCTACATAATCTATATATATTAATTAATTTTAAAATGAATTAATTATTATCTTGAAAAGGGATAAATTTAATTTGTTTTAAAATAATTATTGTTGTTTTTGGAGCAATGGACATTGATTAATAAACTTTTAATCTACATCGTAGATTAAGAGAGCACATGGATTGAGATCCATAAGCATCCAACTAGTACAAAAGGAAGGATTGCCCTTGCCTTTGAAGACAGACATAATTCCAAGAGGAGTTGAACTCTCTCCATCTCTCTCTCTCTCTATACACGCCAAGTCTCTCTCTCATTGTAGCTGTCCATCATGGAGATTTAGAGAGAGTCGTCATCGTTGCAGCATCGCAGTTATGTTATCGGATTGTTTGCTTATGGATCTCTGTCTCCTTCGTCGTGCCTTACTCGTGAAGAAGATATCGGATCTCGTGAGATGAGATCAGGAGATTCGTCTCTTGGATTATAAGCATGGATTGCAAGGATCACATGTCTCATCAATGCGCTCGCAAGCGTCTCCTCCGTCAGATCGGACTAGAGATAAGAGGTCTCTTCCTTTAGAGACTCGATCACAACCACAGTTAAAGAGGTAAACCTAATACTTGTTTGTGGTTTAGATGAAACGATCCAAGAAGTGTTCTTAGATTATGGGGTTTCATCATTGAAAATTTTTTAAATTCCGCTGTCTCGAGCAACTAGTACGACTAGTCGCTCATAGTATATAATGCGATCCTCATGCTTCCATGATGTGCTTAAGGATTTTCCCATATCCATAAAGTGTTATCAGATCCAGGTTGGAGGTTTTGGATACGATCCATAAAACTAAGATGACATGGGAATTTTAAGATGTGTGAAGTTTCATCACATTCATTCACGCAACCCTGTTTAGTGTACTTTTTCCATGTTTAAAAGTGTTTAAATACAAAATTATAACTTGGATAATGTTCTTCGTCAAATAAGGAAATAGTGGAATTTGAGTTTGCATGATTTAGAATCTGATTGCTCAAGTTATTATCATATTTGTGAACATGTATCCACTGTTTCGGGGATGGCGAATCTTGACGTAATTAAAGAGTTAATTAAGGTTTTAAAATGCCTAGAAATAAGAAAATATCACTTGCATTCTATTGTAAATCAAATTATAAAACTATGGAAACTTATTTTGCTTGATTTCTATTTAAATTGATTGAGATATGTTAATTTTAGTGAGTAGGGGGTCACTAGTGAAAATTACTTTCCCAATCATGAACGTTGTGATTGTCATTCAATTAAATTAATGGGAATTTCCTGAAATTATTATTAATGAATATTTGTGAAATATTTAAAGATTATGATTATTTCCTTGAATGACATCAACCATAACCAACTTCATTAGATATGATCCAGATCACAATTGGTTACATGAACATTCCAACAAACATAGTCTTTGAATAGGATTGGGGATTTGTTTAGCAACTCTCCTTATAATATTAAATAAAAAATGTTTTGATAAATATTATATGGTATAACTTTGATTGAAAGATCGATTATCATCTCAGTCCAAAGTGATCAATTGGCATTATCCTGACCTGAGGCGGATATGATGTCTGGACGAGGAGCATTGGGGTAGCCGGTTGCTCCATAAGCGGTCTTTCCTACTCCCATCGGAACTGACCATGATAGCGGGTAAGGAATGGATAATATTTGAAGGGATCATGGTGTGTTTTCTAATTATTAAAATTTGAATAATACGAGTTTGAGATAATACCATATTTTAAGTAACAATAGAGAATGTTTGTTGGATATTAATTGGATCATTAATTTACTATGATTAGATTAATTGGAATCCAATTAAAATTAAAACACTCTAGTATGAATTTGTTATTTCCCTTGAAAAAATTAATCATGTGAATATGATTCATAATGATTAATTAAAATTTGAATGAGATATGGAGGATCACATAAGTGACATCCATGGTCTCCCGTCAAGGCGAAGGGTCCATCGCCAGGGATTGTATGTAGGAGACGCATGTCCGAAGTGACAGCTTTTGCAAGCACATCTGGATCGAGCTCTTTGCTTCTTGAAAGAGTAAGACTATATGTGTAGTGACCCCAATATCAGATCCTCATATTATTGGGGCGATATTGGATTGCGCATAGCGAGTTCTAATCTTGTTGACAGTTAGTTCAGTTAACGATGGGTCGACAACACCTTAGGGGTAGTTGGCCCAAGTGTTAAAGACCGAGTTGGGAATGCAAGTTGGACTTTCAAGGTAGAATGTGTTCCTGCTTCTTTTTATCTGAGTTACAAGTTCTCATATTATTGGGATGTAACAAAGATAAGAAAGGAGATCTCGAATCTTCCTTGAGATATAATGGTAAGTATATCTCTTACATTGAAAGTGATTAAGGGGACGAACTTTCAGTGTTGACAAGGCAAGACAACTTTGATATAAAAACTCCTAAATCAAAGTAAAATATATATTGATATATATATATGCAAATTTCTTATTTCAGGCAATCCTCATTAAACCCACCCAATACTATACTCAGTAACAACCACTAAAATATCATGGATTAAATCCATGATCAAGATATTGTACTTGTAGTTGGAGACATAATGTATGTGATTGCAATGTGCAAGTTTCCTCATAATAATGAGAAACGACAATTAAATAGACAATAGGTGTACAACCCTAGGGTTTGCATGTCTCTATTGTCTTGATCTCTCATCAAATGTACTTTGGAAGTGACTTGTTGATGATGATCGCAATTGTCAAGTAATCCTTATAAAATCTAAGAAGATATTTCTGACATACATATGTGCTCTCGGCATTTAATCATGAATGGCATAGTTCACTGCATCATGCATAATGGTGGCTCTATAAGAGATGATGTATTCAAAATGTTTGAATACCTACTTGAACCAAAGTCTTTTAGAGTATAGATGGATATAGATACGATGAGTGTCATCATTCTACTATCTATACTATAATCATTCATGAAGCTTCAGAATATTCATTTTGTATGAAGTGAATGAAGCATGCATAAATGTTGAAATACTCTTATATTAAAATTGTTTGAATTCAACATAAGAGATCCTTTGCCTTAAGCAATGGTTGTTTATAGATGAAGGGAGCGCAATGGAAGCATGAATCAGATCCAGGCAAGAAGAAAAGTCAAGGAGTTGACTATATTTCTGTAACTTCCATATGACATCTAAATAGTTGGATGAATGCCAATACTGCAATAAGCCGGTGTACTAATAGTGTGACTATCTAGGATCCTTAGAGAAGGACTCAGATAGTCCATCAGAATAATCTACATTTAGTCATTGAAATTGACTTTCTTATTTGATAAGATCGAAGTCTAATAATTGTATCTCATTTTTCTAATGACACTTGCAGTTGGCTGCATATGCTTTTTTGAAACTAGAAAATTTGATCTTAAGGTTTAGTAGTCATCTACATGGATATTGATGCAGTTATTGCAACAATCTTTATTGGATAAATAGACTTCATATTTTCAATGGGAGAGTTGTTAGTCTTAGAGAACGTGTCTATGACCTAGATATTAGAATACACTCATTGTTTAGTTCTAAATTTTGGAAATAAACATGAATTCTGGAATAGACATATCAAAAAGAGTTATGATGGATATATTTCATATAGTAATCTGACGTCTGGAGGACTCTATTAAATTAGAAAATTAACGAATGGTTCATTAACATTTCTAATACTAAAAATTTAAACCTTTAAAAATCAATAGGAGGATAAAGACCATTTGACAATGATATGGCATCAAGCCTTGGACATTTGTCTATTGATGAGATCAATAGAATAGTAAGAGATAAAACTTTAGATTGTTTGAAATTTCAAATCTTACATACTTGTGAATATTGTATTCAAAGTAAAATGTCCAACACACCCTTCTCTATGAATGGTGTAAGATGCCAAGGTATTAAGGATCTCATACATATTGATGTATGCATATCATCTATACCATAATAAACATTATGGATATGTGATATCTATCGATGATTATTTGTGATATGAGATTTCTTCCCTTCACCTTAGAAACCTTTGAAATGTTCAAAGATTTCACAATATTATTTTAGAACCAAAGTTTGAAGGAAGATAAAAGAACTTGATCTAATCAGGGTAGTAAGGACCTATTAGATTTATTTAATGAATACCTTATCGAGACAGGAATATCATTCTTATCTCACTCCTCCTAATACACCTAAACTCAACATAGTTATAGGGAGATACAATTGGATCATGTCTGACATGATTTGATAAATGATGAATCTTAATATAATTACCTCTATGTTTCCAATTATATATGTAGTAGAAACTACAATATATATCCTTAATAAGATTCCATGCATCTAAACTCGAGAACCCACATAAGCCATGGTTTGGAATCTAGTCTAGTGTTGGACACTTAAGGATTTAGGGTTGTTTGGTCCATAACGTTGTCATTGATGAGAGTAAGCTGGAATCTAGCACCAAAGAGTGTTGCTTCATTAGGAAAATAAAAGGATGGCATTGGATACCTACTTTATGACATTGAGATTCCTAAAAGATTTCGTATCAAAGGATATGATTCTTAGAGGATGACTATCTTGAGAATTAAGATGAAAATGAAGTGAAGGAACTCATTAAATCTTGAGAAGATAATGAGGCTCCTAAAATCGAAAATTAAAAGGACAACTAAAGATGAAACACTTATACTTCTTCAAATGAATTTGAGGATGGATTCCATGTGTCAGAGAAATCAGATCATGATTGAACTTCATATGATAAAGCTTCTGAAGATCGTGTCATGGAAAGATGGATGTTAGCAAAAAAATCTAAAGTAGACTTCATATACAAGTGTTGTGTATGGACCCTCGAGTATCCACCTATATGGGTAAGATCCGTTGATGAATGTATTTTCCATCATCTTTATTCATTTATTTTGGCTTAAAATCCCTTATAAAACACATGTATATAATACTAACTCCATATTCTTATTAACTTACCTCTATGTGTAAATATTGTACACTTATTACCATTTTAACCTAATATAAATAAATAAAGGAAAAATAAAGAAATAAAGAAAACAATAATAAAGAAAAAAGAATGTATATATGTAATAGATACAGGCTGACCCGAACCCCGAGAGAAGATCAAGACTTGAACTGATCGACTAGGAATAAAGTAGGGGGAGATAGGATTTTTAATCAAAAAAATCCAAAAAAAATTGTGATGTGTATCTTTGTATACTACACTATTTTATTTGTACATAAATTGAACTCAAATTAAATAATTTTCAAAACAAAAGCTAGAAATAAAAATGTTTCCTAATTAATAAAAATATTTGCAAAATAAAATCATGTATAGAATAAAAGCAACCACACTTGGAAAAAACCACTAAACGATAATTAAAAGACTAATTCCAGTTTCATATGAACTCAAATTAAACCAAACTCACTTCCATTGTATTCTAAATTAAATTATCTTTAAAATGATTGTAATTTCTTGATTTTTGGAATAATGGTTGAAAAGATAGTTTTCTGGGGCGGTTTGTGCAATTTTACCATTTATTTGTACATATTGTATTTATAAATTTTTTACTAATTATTTAAAATAAAAATAAAAATAAAAAATTTAAAACAAAAAAGCTAATCTCCTTATTTAACTATGTATATAATGTACTATATATATAGTATATGTATATAGTTGCTATTCTTAAATAACCACCACAAAAAATAAAAAAAATAACATTTTTTATTCAATTTAATTAAGTGACAAAAATACAAAATATTTAATTTTTGTAACTAATTTTAACTTTATCTCATTTCGAATTTTTTCTCTTATATCTTATCTTCATTCAAAATTTTAAAAAAATCAAACTCATTTTTTATCTATTAATATGGCTCCCTCTCCCTCATTTCAATTTGATCGATCTTTGGTGAGAGGAGCCTTTTCTCTGAGAGCTATCTTATCGCAGAGAGGTGTCTAGCCTCCGAGTCGTTTGGTGATAGCAAGTCAGTATTCGTCGAGGCGATCACGGTCTTTCCCGCTCCTAAGGTGAGATCCATTTTTTTTTCTTATCAGGTTAATCGTAATTTTATTTTTTTCGCATTTTTTGTTGTGTTTTCTTGTCATTTTTTATAGATCGTAGAATTTCCATCACGATTTGATCCACCTTCGATTCTGACTTTTCATCTCATTTTCTCGATCTCTCCACATTCAGTTCTATCCCCCACGTTCTCTCAACTCCGAACACGCGCGGTGGCCGGAGACACGGATCCATTCCTCATTTTTTCGTCGGATCCCCATTCACGTCTTCCATTTTGATTTTGGGATTGAGTCGTCGTGCTCGCATCCTAATTGTTTATAAATAAAAAATAAAATAAAATTAGAAAATAATATATTTTCTTTCTTTCTAATATTTATTTTGCAGGATAAATAAAAAACACAAAAAAAGAAATAAAATTATAAAAAAGTTTTCTTCTGTACAGATTTAGAAAAATAAAAAAATTCCTTATTTCTGTTTACATTTGAAAATTAAAAAATAAAAAATAAAAAAAGGGGCAGCATGCACCACCCTCCAGCCGCCGGCGGTGCCCACTGCCTCCATTCGCGAGTCACTGCCATCAGCCGCTCCTGAGCGCGTCTGCCCACCGCTGATCCATGGCCTCGCCATCCTAGAGGACTTCAGCTACACCACCAGATCTCGATCGCGAGCCAGCCGCCTTCTGGAGGCCAGCTCACCATCGCGACCTCTTAGAACTGCCTTCACCGTGCACAGCCGTGCGGCCCTCCTCCTGGAACTACCTTCGCCCACTGCCCATTGCCGCTGACGTGAGCGTGTGTCTCCCAAGCCGCATCTCCCCCCTCTTCTACTAGGGGCGGAGCCACTCTCTTTACCTTCGCACCATCACCCCAGCGTAGGAGCACCGCAGCTCCACATCGTCGACGATAGCCAAGTCCCCGCACCGACCCTCTGTCGCTCATCCCATAGCTATGGGACCGAAGCAACCTCGAAGCTCTCATCACCACCATCCCCGCTTGAAGAGGTGGCACATCCCCAGATGCCCCCTCATTTTGCTTGAGGAAGAACAAAAGAGACGACGGCGCACATCCCCTTTGGTGTGAACGAAAGCAGGAACAAAGAAACCCTCCGTTCAAGCCCTATGGAAGAATTAAAAAAATTTGGAAAATTTGCATTAAATCCCTCAAAATTTATTGAATTTCCAAGGAATACCCGTTCCAGAACTATCACGTGTGCAGCACGCAATTACTGGAAAAATTTCAACTTCTCCCTGTCGATATTTCATAATTACATAAAGGTCCCTTCCAGCATTCAAGCACGTGGTTTGCACGTTTCTCTTGGGTAATTTTCACTTCCAGTCGAAAGTTTATTTCTTATTACCTTTTATCCAAAAATAATAAACAATTTGCGAATGAGCCCCTACTTTCCAAACTATTTATTGGCTTGTCTTTTCATTTAAATAAATAGTTTTATTACTCTGAAAATTCAACAAAAATTTGTGTATATCCATGCTGTATTTCTATCCACTGTATAAATTTTCCATTACATGTTATTGTCCTTTGTGATTATTAAAAAATCAAAAATAGTGTCATTTTCTCTTCCTGAAATTGAAAAATTCATAACAAAAATTGAATATAATCTAAAAATTCCAAAAAAAATAGATTAATTTTCTTTCAATGTCTTTTAATTTCTATGAAAATATCATGCATTAATTCTTTTCAAAACCCCAAAAAGTAAAAAATATCAAAAGTCCTTGAAAAATCGTAGAAAATTCTACAAAAGTCCAAAAAACGTGATTTCACTTCTTGCTTGTAGATAAAAATAGTCTCCAGGAGTTTTGGGAACTTAAAATATTTTTAACTTGCAAATTACTCCAGGCTGTGCACTGTTTATCATTTTTGCCACTGTGTGATTTTTCGAAAAATATAAAAACATGTGAAAATTTTACAAAAATTCCCAAAAACATTTCAAAGCCTTTAAAACTCAAAAATATTTTATCTATAATTTTCTGGACATTTCTGACTATTTTGAAAAAAAAATACAAAAAGAGTGTGGTGTGCGTATTTCTTCCCTCGTGCATATTGTTCCTTATTTTTTAAAATAAAAAATTGCAAAAATAAGAATCATTAAAAATTTGAAAATCAGAAAATAAAAAATTATAAATAAAAAATAAAAAGACAAAAAAATCACAAAAAACCAAGGTAGTTTGCATTTGAGATTCCCTTTTTTAATTGATTTTGATTAATTAAATAACACTCGAATTGTAGCCTCACTGAGTTCGATCATGTTTCTATACAGGTAAATAAGTAGCAAAAATTTCTCTCGCTTCATTATTATCTTGTAATTATTTTTATAGCTTGAGAAGAAAAAAATTGTTTGTTTGTTTGTTGCGGGATATTTGGGTTGCAACGACCACTGCGCATTTTTTTTTCATATTTTGATCCAAAACCCGAAGATCCCGTGCCAACACCTGTTAAGGTGTAAATTGATCTTCAAGAGAAAGAGGGAACCTGATGAGAAGGTGGAGACCTTCAAAGCACAATTTGTATCCACAAGATACACATTGCTTTTGATGAGACTTGCTCTTCAATGACCATGCTTAAACACATTACAATATTGCTAACTATGGATGCACAACTTTACTTTGGCATCTTCAAGATGTGAGCCAAGATTGCATTCCTCTATGAATACCTCTCTAAGGATATTCACATGAAATATGCCCAGGGCTTCATGGTAGAGGTAAGCAAGATGTGCAAGTTGAATAGCTCTATTTGTGGACTCAAATAAGCTTCTTATATTTGGAACATCAGATTTGATAAAATTATAAAGGTTATGATTTCAGATAGAATCTTGATGAACCATGTGAAGTTTAGTGGGAGTATCATTGTGTTCACCGTGCTGAATATAGATGATGTCCTAATCATTTTGAATGATATAAGGATAATATTAAGTGTTTTATAGTCTGACTATTCAATACCTTGAGATATGATCTCAAGGATACCTCTTAGATCTTAGTTCTGAAGTTGTTCAGAATGAAAGAGAAGAGGGTATTGGGACCTCCACATTAGTAATAAAAATTCTAAGAAAGTCTTCTTTTCCTTAATATATGTTACTGACCTATCTAAAGGGATAACACCTCAAAGAGTTGAGAAAGTGAATGCTAGTTATGAGAAGCCATGTGTATGTTAGATGTGTACAAAAGCCAGATGTCTGCCTTGCAGTGGGAGTACTAAGCAATTACTAATCCTACTATGGAGATAAAACACTTGATTGCAGTGATAACAATATCTTCAAAGAGGACAAGTTTTTTTTAGATAATGACCTCATATTCTTATCTTCAAGAGCTTAAGACTTTATAGATAGTAATCTAAATGGTCTTAACTACAGATATCTTAGGGAATAGAGATCTCCACAAATAAGGGTATTCTGATAAGGATAATGGAAAATACACACTGGTTATAATAATTATTGATCTATATTGTCAAGGACACTATAACTGCCAATATTGAGTATAGGTTGTATAAGATGGAACATTCGCATTGGATGCGAGCACTGTTACTAGGAGATATGCAAGTGCCATAAAAGGACTTAACGTAGTCTCTTGAGAATAGAGTGACAGATTAACTTACATAGCTATTTTTCTAAATAGCCTATGATTGTCACATGAGTGTGGGTTTAAAGATTAGTCTATTAATGGTTCTTTGGGTTAGTGGGAGATTGTTGGACATGAGAGCCCACAGCAAGCCATTATGCAATAAATGTTATTGCAAATATCATTCCTTGATCTAAAATGAAGAATAATTATTGTATAATAGGTCCCTTAATACAATTAGGGTTATGTACCATGACCATCTAAATGATCATACATCTGTTGATTTAGTTATTGAATCATATAGGCTAGTGCTAGGATGAATATCTAAAGAGTTAGATTGAAGACTCATCAAGCACCGTTAAATGATTATTAAGAGATGGTCTCCATCCTGAGAAGGAGATGGCAATCCTTTCTCTAAAGGTTGATATCTAGCTGACCTCTTGATACAGGTCCTCTGCATAGGAATTGAGATTCAGAGGAGTTAGATAAGTTAGGTTAAAGAGTTGGCTTAACAAGATCGAGATGACCAAAGACCTATGTCGTATGCTGTCACGATATAGGCACACATCCACTGACCGGAGACAGATGTGTTACTATATGTCTGAGTACGTACATTTGGCAGACCAATATGTCGATGACCTAATCAAGGTCTATATACTGGCTCAGTGGTGTGCATACAAGGGCATATGAGTAATATGATCTCTCAAAGGGATCATACAAGTTCATTTACTGAACTAAAAGAAATGAGCTCACTCATGAGATATTGGAAAGAATTAAATTCCGTGCACGGTCGTCTCACTTTGGAAGCTTGATTGAATTTGTAGATTTGATATATGCTTTTGGAAAGTATATGATCAATACCGAGGAATATGCTTTTGGAAAGTATTGATCGATACCAACTCCCAATGATCAAATGAGAAACTTTATGATAAAATCTTGAAGTAGACAGTGTAAAATTGATCTAATACTTCGGGTTTATTCCAGGTCTTCCAGTATGCAGGATGTATAAGTATTAGGAATACCTGAGGATGATGTAATCATAAGCGATTGTATAACCATGATTGTTCCATTCCGAGGGAGTGATGAAATAGGTCTGGATTTTAGTGATTCCTCTCAATAGAGAAGTGACCTAATCTTGGTCCAAGTATTGATATGAATGTGATTCAGATGCAATGAGAAGATTAGATCTATGACCTTGATTTAATCCAACATCTTTTGGAGGCCCGCAAGATCTGGATTTGAGATGTGATCTTAATATCCAAGTCACTATACATGGAACAGTACAATCGTCATGTCCTTATCTCCAAATATACGCAGAGAAAGCACATTATTATTGAAAGAGTTCAAGAATAATTTATTATTGATATTATATCCGAGCATTGAGAAATGGATAATTAAATGTGATTTAGTTATCATGAATAATATGAATTTGAATCATATTATAAGGAGAGTTATCTAAGATTGTTAAATGTGATTTAATTACCAAAGATGTGAATAATGTGAATGTGATTCTTGTTATTTGGGCACATGAGAATAGGGATTCAAAATGATAAAATATGATTTAATTATCAAGGATATGATTAGTGTGGATGTCACTGTCCATGATAATCATGGATATATAAAAATGATTTATAATATGATGGAGAGATTTAATTTTAAATATAATTTACAAATTATATTTGATGTGAATGGTATTCTCAATAAACAATTAATTGTAAATCTAATTTACATATGTTGGACATATGAATATCATTCATATTTATCAATGGCATGATTGAAGTTTTCAGAAATTTAATTTGGAATTATTTTTGCAAAGATAAATGTGATAATTACTATTGCACATTAATTAATTTATATATATAAATATATGAAAACATTATCTCTTTAATGGTGGCCGTCCTCCTTGACTTGTTCAGGGGGGACAACCGCCCTATTTATAGTAAAGAGACGTTGTCTTCTATATTATTTGTGTATTTAATTAATTTTAAAATAAATTAATTATTATCTTGAAAAGGGATAAAATTAATTTGTTTTAAAATTATTGTTGTTGTTTTTAAGCAAAAAATCATAGTCATTGATTAATAAACTTTTAATCTACATCGTAGATTGAGAGAACACATGGATCTCAATAACCAAGTCACTATACGTGGAACATACAATCGCCCGGTCCCTATCTCCAAGTATCTGTGGAGAAATGATGAGCCAAAAAATCCTATCAATCCGGATCAGGTCAATATAAATCACTTTCGGGTTGTTGCGACCCGAATCGATAGAGATCTCAGATCAACAAGAAAAATTATGGAACAGACCACCAAACAAAGACAAAAATCAACGAAAACAAATAGTGGCCCTGGCTATGAGATTAGCCTAGTGTAGCACCCAGGGTCGAACTCAGGGAGCGCTGATTGGCCTTGCGGCCTACGAAGTAGTCTAAAATGAAAAAAATAAAAACAAATTCTTTTTGGTGGATTTTTAATATTTTTATATTTTTTTGGAATTTTTATTTATAAAGAAAATAGGAAAACAATAAAAACAATCAACTTGGACCAATTATTTAACTATTCAAAATTAGTCCAAAAATTCCAACAAAAATGTTTTTATGTTTTTTATATTTTTTACTATTTTTTGTGAATTGTTGAAAATTTTCTGATTTTTATAGAATTTTATAAAAATGAAATAAGGCAAAAACTGAGGAAGGTTGTCCAGTCAGGCTTGGAGGACCAAAATAAAATATATAGTGGTCCTAAAATAGCTTGAGGTATTTTTCCTGAAAAATATAAATAAAAAGGAAAACTCAGAGAAAGAGTTTATTATTTTTGGTATTTTCTATTAATTATTAGAATTTTTATAAATTTTTCAAGGTTTTTCAATTTTTATGGTTTTTATAACTCTAAAAATCACCAAAAAGAAATAGCTAATCAAGCACACCAAAATACACAAAATCTGACTTTTTTAGAATTTTTGAAGAGGTTTTTTTATTTTTTTGTGAATTTTAAATATGGACAGGCATAAAATGGAGATTTTTGAATTTTTAAAAATACTAAAAATGCTCAGAAATGTATCCAAAAATTGGTGAAAATTTTACACAGTGGCAGGAGCCACATGTCCAATTTTCACTCAATTTGGGTTAATTTTGCTATTTTATTAAAATCCAAAACAAGGAAACATTGCATAAGGACCTATCTGCAATAAAAATATGTTGCAAGGGCCAAAAAGTAACACGGCAGGAGAGTTTAGGGCCAAAAGTGTAAAAATCCTAGCAATCACGTGTGATGCACGTGGTCCAGACACGGAGGGCTATTTTTATAATTCCCATTTATAAAAATGAAAACTTTAACATGCTAGAACTACGAGGAAAATAATGCAAAAAGCCCACTAAAGCATGTATCGATGCACGTGGTCACCACAGGCGGGGACTAAATTGCAAATAACCAAAACCAGAAGGTCCTCAATGTAATATTTACAAAATAAAAACAACGTGACAAAATATTTACAGGACTAAAAAGTAACAAATAAAAACTAAAGGGCCTACAGGAAATTTACCCTTTATTTAAGCGGACGGCAGGAGCGAAGTCACGTGGAAGATCAGGCGGTTGTGGATCGAGGGCTTCTCTCCAGGTGATGGACGCTCGAGAGCTGGCCACGTGGTGGATCTGACGGTAGCTGGCGGTGGCTGAGCCCTGAACTGAATGGACGGCTATGATCGACTCTCCAACGGATCTGACGGTGGCTGACTCCTCACGGATGAATGCTCAAGATCAAAACTGGAGAGTGGGGGTCGATCTGACGGTGGCTGAAGGTCCAGGAAGAACAGGTGGCCGGCGAACTTCGCCGGCCGGATACGCGCGTAGTGGACCTCCTCTGCTGTTGCTAAAGAGCAGAATGGCTCCGACGTGACTTCCCGCAGCTGCTGCTGGTCTCCAATGAGACCGACGACCAACAAAATGGCCCCGCGACGGCGGTGGCCTGGAGCTGCTGCGCCTGAAAGCTCGGACCCTCAGATGGGTCTATCGTGACCTGCAAAATAGCACAACAAGCTCCTGGGTCGAGGGCAAAATGCCTCGACCCGGTGAGAAGGTTAATGGGTGGTCGGGTGACGTGGGATGTGGTCCTCCGGTGAGCGGCTGAGGAGGAGGACCGAAGTCCCTTCTCCAAAGCAACTCAGGGGGGTGGATGGGTGAAGAAGGTGGAGAGAAGGATGGAGAAGGTGGTGGCATGGTCGGGATGGCAAATGGTTGGACGGAGATGACGGGCGAAGGTGGCGGAGCTACGGGGACAGTAAACTAAAAACTACAATCTACGCTAAGCTACTGGCTATACTACCTACCTGGTGAAGGCATTCGACTAGGGTGGAGCTCTTGGAGCTCTAGGGGTCATTGCCTCAAGGGGGCGTCGATTCCCGAGGCTGAGCGCGCTCGCGGCGACGCACGGCGGTGAAAGCTGTCGGATCGATGGTTCCCAGCATCCCGAGCCTCGCTTCCACTCCCTCTCGCACGGTTGTCACTCAGGCGAGGTAGAGGAGTTCCTTGGCAACGAGGGGGAGGTCCAAAGATGCGTGAAATGTGCGACGGAACAGAGATTAAGTATGGCTAGGGGTCCGGCTAAAGGATGGTCGGGCGAGCTTATTGGAGCTCGGACCCCGAGAACCCACCCCGGGCGAAGGTCTCGGATGTGAGCTGATCAATCGGTGCCCAGGGTTTGAGGTTTTGGAGTTCAGATCGAGGCGCAATAATTGGGAGAAAAGGCAGGTCGGGCGCAGATCCGCGGGTTTGTGGTCCAGGGGGAGTTGACCTGGGGTCAACATCCCCTGTGGACCAATCAGGAGCGGCCATGTAATAAAGATTTGGAAATTAAATATAAAATAGTAAATGGTCGAATTAGGAAAAGTTAAAATATAAAAAATGTTTATTTATTTATAAACTATTTTTTTGTGATTTTTATTTATTTTTTTGAAATAAAAATTAAGTATTTACAATATAGTATATTATATATAGGTATATACACTATATATTTTTTATTTTTTATTTTTAATTATTTATTTTTGTACATTTTTATTCCAATTTATATTTTATTTATTTATAAGATAAAATTTGGAATATTATGATATTTTTATTTTATTTTTATTAATTATTTACATAGGGTAAATAAATACTTTTATTTATAGGGTAAATTACAATTTGGATCCCCATCTATGGGTATCATCTCAGAATGGATCCCGATCTTTAAATTGTAACGATTTGGGTCCTAGGGCCATTAATGTAAGGAACATTTTGGGGCTAATGACAAGTATGTCCATGTTTAAAAGTTGGAATTCAACCCCCACTCTCTTCCTAACAAGGGCATATTCATCATGAACTTCGAAATTTCCATTTCCTAAATGGTCCTGGGACCCGAATCGTTACAATTTAAAAATTGGGACCCATTTTGAGATCTGATCCATAGATGGGGCCCCAAATTGTAATTTACCCTTATTTATATACATATATGGTATATGTACAATGTTGAGTTTGGTTTTATTTTTATTTCTTTTTATTTTATTTTTATTTTTATGGTTTTTTTTATTTATTTACATTATGAAATATAGAGTATGTACAATTTTTATTTGATTTTATTTATTTATTTATAGGGATAAATAAATAGGGAAAGGGTTCTATGTACATGGTGAATGTAGACAAGGGTGAAGGGATTTTATTTTCTTTTTAATTTTCTCATTTTTATTTTAATTTTATATTTACAAATATATACAAATAAATGAAAGCCCATTTTTATTTTTATTTAGAGGAAAATATTGTTATTTTATTTACAGGTATATATGTACACACATGAGCTTCCTTATCTCCCTCTACTTGGGTTTTTATGCGGTCAGGCCCATGCAGAGCCCTCCCTTGGGATTAGGTCGCTCAATATTTATTCTAAATATTTCCCTCTTTTTCTTTTGTTTCTTTATTCTTTTATTTATGCACAAAAACATGCTAATTATTCATTTTTACACAATGCATGCTTTTTGCTAATTATTATTATTTACATATATCTACATGTGTTTGGCAAGAGTTTTTGTAGCTAAAATAAAAGAATAAAGAGTGATGAATGGGTATTCATCACCCCTCTATACTTAACTTTACTAGTCCCTTAGCAAACACTTATTTGAAAAAGAAGTGAAAAATAAAACGAAAAAGAAAAAGAGGAGAAAATGCATGGATCAAGGTCGATCATTAAACTTGCCTTCATTAAATTGAAATATGGAGCTTGATCAGATCTTTAGATTATTGATGTGTAGGAACCTTATTTGGACTTAGGTTTAAAACTTAACACCCTCTAAGATCCACTAATCTATAATCCAGACTCCTCAATAATCCAGATCAGAACAAGTCTACATACACAAACCCTGAAGACTATGAGTCTTTCCTTGTACTGTGTAAGTGAGGTAAGCTCTCCACCTCAGAAGTAGTAACTTGACAACTCTCCCCAACAAGGTAACTCTATGACCCTAGTCTGGCCACTCTTTCCTTGAGGAGCGGGGTATTCCCTTCTAAGTTCAAGTTCAACCGGCTCAAGAAGAGGGGGAAGAAGAGAATGGACCATGGCCAGTGTAGCCATGTATCCTTGGGAGCTCAACCAGTGTAGCTAAGTCTCCCTGCTGCAAGCTACATAAGGTGGGATCCATGAGTCTCAAGCTTTGCTTATTGCACTATATACATACTCCAGTGAGATTATCATTTTCTATCAGACCCACCACTTTTTTGGTGTTATTTTCTTTTTGCATTTTTTTCAAGTGCATCTATACAACATATACAATGTGCAGCATATATACATAAGGAGTTTTTCCTCTTGAGCCAGTAGACTATCCCTCTTTTGAAGCATTATTGCAACCCACAACTCCTGTCTTTAGACCTCATGTCTACGAGACCAAGTTGAGACGCACTTCCTTCACTAAAAGAAGAAGAGAGGTTCTGCCTAGAAGTACTACCCTCATATGCTACCCCAAGTCAAGGAAGACTATCTCCTCACCACCTCATCCGTAGAGAGCTCGGTGTAAAGTACGGGTCCAAGTCAAGCCATTGTCTATATGAGTCATGTGTGTGTTGTTAAGTGCTCTATAGGCTCATTGAGATGACATGTGATCATAGCCTAGTGGACTCAAAGAATTAAGTCACCATGGACCTGAAAATCCTTAACCCTAAGCCATATAAGGTTCCTCTTAGAATTAGGTGGATTAAGATCTTAATCAAGCTCCATTTCCCAATTTAATTCCAGGCTAGTTTAAATGTCAACTATAATCCAGGAAAAACTATATACATATATACAAGGATGCTATTTACACAATACTTACACACATGCAAAATTTTTGAAAAATGTTTTGAAATCATGGATGTATGCATGAATGCAAGTTTTGCAAAATATTTACACATATTTACACAAGGTTTTTGCAAACTTTTGATTTTCAAAACATTTTGGAAAAATTTTGTACTATATACATAATTTTGATATGCACATATTTACACAAACTTTACGCAAAAAGTATTTGAAAACATTTTTACAAAAATAATTTGTACAATAGCTATGTATGTGCAAATAAAAGAATGTTTATTTATAGGGAAAATTTTTAATTTTTATGGATTTTGGGTTTTTAGCCATTTTTATTTATTTACACACTCACACAAAGTACGAGTTATGGCTAAAGTATATATGAAATATATACACACGCCCATATACTTAGCTCCAACGATGTCCTCAAAGTCAAGAGCGATGAAGAAGACATAACTCGTGCTTAATATAGGGAAGTAAAAAGGAAGGCTATATACAAAGACGAATGAATAGAAAATCAAGAGGATCTCGGCTTTTCCCCCTATACTTAGGATCAAATAATCCTAAGTATAGCAGGCTGTACACAAAGGGAAAATCGAGTGAAGAATGTACAGGGTCTACCCCCCCTATACTTAGGGTAAAATTTCCCTTAGTATAGGCAGCAAAAACAGGGGTAGCAAGACACGAAGAAAATCAAACAAATATATACAAGAAGGAGGGGCTTCACTCCCCCTATATTTAAGGTGAAGAACCTTAAGTATAGGCAACAACAGAAGTGATGAAACAGGACGAAAGAACAACCCGGTGTTTCCAGCCCCCTATACTTAGGATGAGGTATATCCTAAGTATAGCAAAGATAATCCTACGCGGGACCTGGGGTGGAGACAAGAACAGAAGAAAGAAAGATCAACTAAGAAAAAACACGTATATACAAAAGAGTACAATGTTGAGGTGCCTCTCAACAAGCGCTAGTTTTTACGCCCCTAGCTGGGCGCAAAGGCTAGGACAATGCGGTATCAAGGTTCAGGATGACATCGGTAAGGCGAATGTCGTACTGTCATTGCAGTCTCGGTATGAGAACAACGACGAAATGCAAAGTGTAAAGAAAGACACCCAGGTATGCAATCAGGCGGGTGTCTGCTAACAGCCAAGGATATGGAAGTAAGTGCTCGGGATCCAGTAGCACAAAAGAAATCGTCGTCTCTAGATCAGACTGGAGTGGAAGTGTGGAGCCGAAGAGATCAAACGTGGAGAAGGATGGATCAGTCATAGAATCCTCCACGTCAATCAATGTCTCAAAAATATCTGGACAGTCAAGATCAGGAGACTCTCTAAGAAGACTGATACTCGATGAATGAAATGGAAGCAAATCAGGCAGATCATCGAATATCTCCAGGATGGGCTCATCCTCGCGAGGGTCGTCGAGGTGAGAAGACTGGGAATCAGAATGATCAGAAGACTCGGTTTCGTGTTTCGCCATATCGGAAACACTCTCAGAAGGTGAAACCGAGTACTCATCGAGTGCGGTATCCTCCCGCAGATAACCCTCGGGGAGGAATGCAGGATCAAAGGTGAAAAGTAGAGGATCGGGATCTAGATGGGCATCTACGTTGCTGTCAAGTATCCATTCTGTGCACCATGCTGCATCATCATCGGAAGTGTCTCTCTCGGCAATCTGGAAGCAGGAGAAGGTACTGGTCAACACCACGGAGGCTGGCAAAGTGTCTGCGGCTGATCCTCGCTCTGCGGCAATGCTGGCTGCCAACTGGTCCTCAATAAAGGTGTCTGTCTCGGCAAAGTGGAGGACAAAAGACTCGAATACAGGACTCTCTGTATCTAGTCTCTCAAGGTTTGGTGTCCCATATTGAACTGTGGCTGTTGGGTTGAGTCCTGGTAACTGTCAGACTCCGAGAAGTATCTCTGCAGAAAAGAAGCTGACTCCTCCGGGACTGGAATCTGAAGTGGCTGAGATAATGGCTGTAGTAGCGGGGGCTCCTCCGGTTCCTGGAGTATCAGAAGGTCTGATATCCAAGACTCGTCAACTGGAAACTCTGGGGCTGCCTCGAAATCCAGCTGGAAAACCAACGAGAACTCGAGAAGACTCTGGATCCAAACCTCTGCTATCGCAGTCATCTCCTCTGTCAGTGGTGCTGCATGATCCAAGTCCTCTGGCTGGTGTGTAGAGACTGAATCCTCATGTAATGTGACACACCGCACTGGTACTGCATCGTCTACATGTGTTGTCCCGACTGCGGCATCTCGTGAAGTTGATCTCTATGAAAGTGAACTCGAGATGATATCCAGTAGGTGAATGTCGGAACTGCGGTGTAAACCGCCGCATGTAGTAATCACCAGTGATATCTGCTCTGCGGTCATCCCCCGCATGGAGATCTCTATCAAGTCTGTCAGTGGAAGTCCGTGATCGGGAAATCTCCTCAAGAGATCAAGAAACCTCGGCCATGCCTTATGCAATGGCTCCTGGGGGTCAACTGAAAAGTCGGTGATCAAAGACCGCATAAACTCTGCTCTACGCGGGGGAAAGTATCTCTGTAAGAACTCTCAGCGTAGCTCTCCCCATCTATCGAATGTCCTCCCCAATCGTCGGTGCCATCTCATGGCTCTGTCCTGAAGTGTGAATGGGAAGGTCCTCCTCATCAGCTCCTCTGTAGTGATATCTAAATATAAATGTGCTCGGCAAAACTCCTCGAATGCGGACAGGTGAAGATAAGGCTCCTCGTGTGCCTCCCCTGAAAATGTCGGCAGTCTCTCAATGTAATCCAAATCCAAGACAAATGGACGTATTGTAGAAGCTGACTGAGCTCCCTGTCCTATATGCTCCTCCATCAGTCTAGGATAGGATCTATCCGCTGATGTCCTCTACTCTTTGTGATCACGAACGGAGTGCACTCTCAACTCAGCAACGGCATCGTCTGGGTCTCACATCTGCTCGATTTGATATCCGCGGACATCTAGCACAGCATGCCCAGAGTAGTGAAAGGGATGGGAGGGAGGGAGTGGGAGGTTGGTCGGAGATCCAACCTCCCTAGAAGGTGGATTGGAATGATGGTCAGAAGCTAGAGAAGAAGCCGTAAGAGTCGGCTCAAAGTGAGGGGGATCCATCATCCAGGGGTGAAGGAGAAGAAGAAGACTGAAGGGAGGGTGGGTGAGAAAAGCAGAAGGGATCTGGAAATCACACAAGATGAAAAAGCAAACCCCCGATTCACCTACGTACGCGAGCTGAAGACCGAAAGGGATCGGTCAATTATCTTGTCAATTTTTTTAGGTGATCATTCAGTCTATCAAAGCGATTACATGAGCTGAATAGGAATCCAATATTTCTCAACCGACTATCTCGTACCAAAGAGCCAGTAATCAGTCGAGAAAATCGGATGTGGCTCTAGCCTAGGGTATGTGTCACTCTCTCGCTCATCCAAACCAAACAAGGAGGGGGTTACTCTCCCCAAGACAGATTTTTCGGTGTGGTGTCTTTTAGATCAAGTGTGATTAGCAGTCCCAAATTTTATTGTTTTTCTTTTTAAGTATTTTTCAATAAAAACAAACGCCTAACGAATTTTTCGATTCTCCTGGGTATTAAGTCCAAAAATCAGGGGGAGAAGTCGAAAAAGCCGATGCGCGAGAAAATCAATGATGCATGCAGAGTAAGAGATGCATATATGACTCCAGCAGTCTACATGCAAAATGATCTGCGCAGAATTTAAAGATAGAAATAAAACTACCTAAATGGTGCAGGCGGAAATCCGAGCCCTAAGCAGCAGATCTACTCGAAAGAACGTCTAATCGACCACCAGCCTCCAATCCAAGAGTCCGGTCTCGGTCCACCCCTCCTCCTCTCGACAAATCGAGTTCAGGAGCAGCGCTTGGCAGGGTGGGCGGCGGTACGTAGGCTCGAAGGTAGTGGATCGACTATTTTATTAATCTTCTTATTATTGGTCTAATTACCTCTATATAGGTACGGGCAGATATATTAGGGTATTTGAATCCTATTTATTACGTCACAGTCAAGCAGAAAATCCTAAGTCTAGGGGCTCGAAAACCATTTGAAATCGAATAGACAGAAAATAAATAAAAATCGCGAAAAGCCGTGTGAAAATCGAAAAAGCTAAGGGGTCCCTCGAGCACACCGGTGCTCAGCAAAACAGACCCCGAGAGTCTAAAAAGAGTCCAAGTGTCCCGCTGTCCTGTATTATTAAAATTATCCAAATAATATAGGAAATAAAATCTAAGGTACTCTAATCTAAGCTCCCGCACTCGGCTGCCTCCTTGCGCTCTCCTGTGGCTCCGTGCAGAAGGGATCCGCCTCCGATAGCCGCGGTTACGCCGGCTCCTCGAAAGTCACCGCCTCGGTCCTCGGGCCCTCGCAAGAAGACAACAAAGTGTCAAACCAGATAAAAATAGAGCAAATAAAATAAAATAAAGAAAACAGGGTATATATGCAAAAAAATGAAAATAAAAATAAACAGGCAAAAACAACCAAAAACAAAAAGAAAAGAAAAGAAATAAAAATGAAAGAAAATGAAAATAAAAGAAAAATAAAAAGCCGCGAAAAGCCGCAGACTAAGAAAAAGCCGTGGAAAGCCGCGAAAAAGAAAATAAAACTGACTACTAAGCCGTGCTCCCCGACAACGGCGCCATTCTGATTAGCCAAAAATCCTATCAATCTGGATCAAGTCAATATAAATCACTTTCAGGTCATTGCGATCCGATTGATAGAGATCTCATCTCAACAAGAAAAATTATGGAATAGACCACCAAACAAAGACAAAAATCAACGAAAACAAATAGTGGCCCTAGCTATGAGATTAGCCTGGTGTAGCACCCAGGGTCGGACTCAGGGAGCGCGGATTGGCCTTGCGGCCTACGAAGTAGTCTAAAATGAAAAAAATAAAAACAAATTCTTTTTGATGGATTTTTAATATTTTTATATTTCTTTTTGGAATTTTCAATTATAAAGAAAATAGGAAAACAATCAAAATAATCAACTTGGACCAATTATTTAACTACTCAAAATTAGTCCAAAAATTCCAACAAAAATGTTTTTAGGTTTTTATATTTTTTTACTGTTTTTGGTGAATTTTTGAGAATTTTCTGATTTTTATAGAATTTTATAAAAATGAAATAAGGCAAAAACAGAAGAAGGTTGTCCAGTCAGGCTTGGAGGACCAAAATAAAATATATAATGGTCCTAAAATAGCCTGGAGATATTTTTCTTCAAAAATAAAAATAAAAAGGAAAAATCAGAGAAAGAGTTTATTATTTTTGGGATTTTCTATTAATTATTAGAATTTTTATAAGTTTTTTAAAGATTTTTCAATTTTTATGGTTTTTATAACTCTAAAAATCACCAAAAAGAAATAGCTAATCAAGCACACCAAAATACACAAAATCTGACTTTTTTAGAATTTTTGAAGAGGTTTTTATATGTTTTTGTGAATTTTAAATATGGACAGGCATAAAATGGAGATTTTTGAATTTTTAAAAATACTAAAAAATGCTCAGAAATGTATCCAAAAATTGGTGAAAATTTTACACAGTGGCAGGAGCCACATGTCCAATTTTCACTCAATTTGGGTTAATTTTGCTATTTTATTAAAATCCAAAATAAGGAAACATTGCATAAGGACCTATCTGCAATAAAAATATGTTGCAAGGGCCAAAAAGTAACACGGCAGGAAAGTTTAGGGCCAAAAGTGTTAAAATCTCAACAATCACGTGTGATGCACTGGTCCAGACACGGAGGGCTATTTTTGTAATTCCAATTTATAAAAATGAAAACATTAATACGCCAGAACTACAAGGAAAATAATGCAAAAAGCCCACTAAAGCACGTGTCGATGCACGTAGTCACCACAGGCAGGGACTAAATTACAAATATCCAAAACCAGAAGGTCCTCAATGCAATATTTACAAAATAAAAACAACGTGACAAAATATTTACAGGACTAAAAAGTAATAACTAAAAACTAAAGGGCCTACAGGAAATTAACCCTTTTTTTAAGCGGACGGCAGGAGTGAACCCACGTGGAAGATCAGGCGGCTGTGGATCGAGGGCTTCTCTCCAGGTGATGGACGCTCGAGAGCTGGCCATGTGGTGGATCTGACGGTGGCTGGTGGTAGCTGAGCCCTGAGCTGAATGGACGGCTATGATCGACTCTCCAATGGATCTGACGGTGGCTGACTCCTCGCAAATGAACGCTCAAGATCAAAATTAGCGAGTGGGGGTCGATCTGACGGTGGCAGAAGTTCCAGGAAGAACATGTGGCCGGCGAACTTCGCCAGCCCGATACGCGCATGGTGGACCTCCTCTGCTGCTATTAAAGAGCGGAATGGCTCCGTCGAGACTTCCCGCAGCTGCTGCTGGTCTCCGATGAGACTGACGACCACCAGAATGGCCCCGCGGCGGCGGTGGCCTGGAGCTGCTGCGCCTGAAAGCTCGGACCCTCAGATGGGTCTGTCGTGAACTGCAAAATAGCGCAACAAGCTCCAGGGTCGAGGGCAAAATGCCTCGACCCGGTGAGAAGGTGAATAGGTGGTCGGGTGACGTGGGATGTGGTCCTCCGGCGAGCGGCAGAGGAGGAGGACCGAAGTCCCTACTCCGGGGCGAGTCAAGGGGGTGGATGGGTGAAGAAGGTGGAGAGAAGTATGGCGAAGGTGGTGGCGTGGTCGGGATGGAAAATGGTTGGACGGAGACGACGGGCGAAGGCGGCGGAGCTAAGGGGACAGTAAATTAAAAACTACAATCTACGCTAAGCTACTGGCTAAACTACCTACCTGGTGAAGGCATTCGACTAGGTTGGAGCTCCTGGAGCTCCGGGGGTCATTGCCTCAAGGGGGCATCGATTCCCGAGGCTGAGCGCGCTCGCGGCGGCGTACGGCGGCGAAAGCTGCCGGAGCGATGGTTCCCCGCGACCCGAGCCTTGCTTCCACTCCCTCATCGCACGGCTGTCACTCAGGCGAGGTGGAGGAGTTCCTTGGCAACAAGGAGGAGGTCCAAAGATGTGTGAAATGTGCAGTGGAGCATAGATTAAGTATGGCTAGGGGTTCGGCTAAAGGATGGTCGGGCAAGCTCATCGGAGCTCGGACCCCGAGAACCCACCCCGAGCGAAGGTCTCAGATGTGAGCAGATCAATCGGAGCCCGGGGTTTGAGGTTTTGGAGTTCGGATCGAGGCGCAATAATTGGGAGAAAAGGCGGGTCGGGCGCAGATCCACATGTTTGTGGTCCAGGGGGAGTTGACCGGGGGTCAACATCCCCCGTGGACCAATCAGGAGCGGCCATGTAATAAAGATTTGGAAATTAAATATAAAATAGTAAATGGCTGAATTAGGAAAAAGTTAAAATATAAAAAATGTTTATTTATTTATAAACTATTTTTTAGTGATTTTTATTTATTAAATAAAAATTAAGTATTTACAATATAGTATATTATATATATGTATATACAATATATATTTTTTATTTTTGATTTTTAATTATTTATTTTTGTACATTTTTATTCCAATTTTATATTTTATTTATTTATAGGATAAAATTTGGAATATTATGATATTTTTATTTTATTTTTATTAATTATTTACATAGGGTAAATAAATACTTTTATTTATATACATATATGGTAAATGTACAATGTTGAGTTTGGTTTTATTTTTATTTCTTTTTATTTTATTTTTATTTTTATGGTTTTTATTTTATTTATTTACATTATGAAATATAGAGTATGTGCAATTTTTATTGGATTTTATTTATTAGTTATAGGGATAAATAAATAGGGAAAGGGTTCTATGTACATGGTGAATGTAGACAAGGGTGAAGGGATTTTATTTTCTTTTTAATTTTCTCATTTTTATTTTAATTTTATATTTACAAATATATACAAATAAATACAAGACAATTTTTATTTTTATTTAGAGGAAAATATTGTTATTTTATTTACAGGTATATATGTACACACATGAGCTTCCTTATCTCCCTCTACTTGGGTTTTTATGCGGTCGGGCCCATGCTGAGCCCTCCCTTGGGATTAGGTCGCTCGATATTTATTCTAAATATTTCCCTCTTTTTCTTTTGTTTATTTATTCTTTTATTTATGCACAAAAACATGCTAATTATTCATTTTTACACAATGCATGCTTTTTGCTAATTATTATTATTTACATATATCTACATGTGTTTGGCAAGGGTTTTTGTAGCTAAAATAAAATAATAAAGAGTGATGAATGGGTATTCATCAAGAAAGCGCATTATTCTTGAAAGAGTTGAAAATTAATTCCATTGTTGAATTATATCTAAGCATTGAGAAATGGATAATAAAATGTGATTTAATTATAATGAATAATATGAATTTGATTCATATTGATTTAATGCATGAGAATGATAATTCAATATAATTAAATGTAATTTTATTGTTATGCGTATGAAAAATGTGGATAGCACTGTCCAATTATTCATATATATTATATATGTGATTTATAATATATTTGAGAGAGACTAATTTTGATTTATATTTGTTTATTAATTATTGATGTGAATTTGATTCACATTGAATGATTAATTGAAAATATAATTACATTCTAGTTTGGGTTTGTGAATGTCATTCACATAATTCCAATGGTATGATTGCAATCTTCACAAGAGAATTATGAATTAATTTTTGTGAGATAATCTTGGAAATTTCATGAGATAATGTGCTCTCATGATTTGGAATTATATTGACTCATTCCAAGTCAAGAGGGTGGACGACCACATTGTCCTAAAGGGACTTGGTCGTCGTCCCCCTTTTTAGGGAAGAGGCAATCTCTTCCTCCATTATCTCCAAGATTAAATGATTTAATTTTGAAATTAATTGTATTGATTTATCAATATATATTAATTTAAATTAAATTATTTTTGTTTTCTTTGACAAAAAAATCATGGCCATTTAAATTAACACAAATCAATCTCATCCATTGATTTTGTGTTGTTCATGGATTGAGATCCATGGACTCTCAAAACCCTACATAAGAAGAGACACCCCTTGCTCTTCATACTCTCTCTCTCTCTCTCATTCTCATGCCAAGACCTTCTCCATCTTCTTGAGTGGTTGTCCACTCCTCTCTTAAGAGAAGGTCTCCTTCGTTGTCGCATCGTCATTGTGTCGACGCTTTGATGACTTTTGAGTCTCCATCTTCTTTAGTGCATCTCGCTCGAGAAGAAGTAGTTCTATCTCATGATACGAGATCAGGAGATCCATTGCTTGGATCAATGACTTGGATTTCAAGAAGCACACGACTCATCTCCACGCTCGCAAGCGTCTCCTTTGACGGATAAGAGTTGAGGCAGGACGCCTCTTCTCTTAGAGGCTCGATCACAACCATGCTTGAAGAGGTATTCATTTACCTATTATGTGGTTAGCTTGATTGATCCAAGAATTATTTTTAGATCATGTGGTTTCTTCAATGAAATTTTTTTAAATTCCGCTGCACCGAGCAACTAGTGTGACTTTGTCGCTCTTGATTGTATATAAAGTGGTCCTCACGCTCTCATGTTTCCTTAAGGATTATTCCATATATTTAAAGTGGTATCAAAGCCTTAGGTCAAAGGTTTTGAATGAGATCCATAAACTTATGAAGACTTGGGCTCATTAGGGCTTGTGAAAATTTCATCACATTTCATTCACGCAACCCTATTTTGTGAGTTTTTACGACTCTGTTTAAAATCTTTAAACACAAAATTATCACTTTAAATTTGTTCCCCATTAATTAAGTATACCATGGGATTTGAGTTTGCATGATTTGGAATCCAATTGCTCAGTATATGATCATTTTAATGTACATATATCCACTATTTCGGAGATGGCGAATCTTAATGTAATTAAAGAGTTAATTAATAATTTGAAACACCTATAAATGCATGATAATCAATTGAGTTCTATTATAAATCAAATTAGCAAACTTTATAAACATTTTTACATTATTTGGATTTAAATTTATTGAGGTATGCTAATTTTAGTAAGTGAGGGTCACTGTTGGAAATTACATTCCTAATCAAGAATCTTGTGACGATCATCTAATAAATTAGTGAAATTAATGATTAATTTCCTGAAATAATTATGGATAAATATTTCTCAAATATTTATCCATAATTATTTCATTAAATGGCATTGCCTTAATCAATAATTGATTAGAATCTTGATCACAAATTAGTTACATCATCCACCTTCCAACAAAAAAATTTGCTTGAATAAGATTGAGAATTTGTTTAGCAAATTTCCTTATAATATAAATCAAAATAGTTTTGATTATTATTATATGGTATAACTTCGATTGGAAAAATGATTATCATCTCAAGTACAAAGTGATCAATTTGGCATTATCCTAACCCAAGGTGGATATGATGTCTAGTTGGGGAGTTGGGGTAGCAGGTTGCTCCATGAGCGGTGTGTCCCCCTCCCGTTGGAACTGGCCATGACAACGGGTAGGGAAGGGATTATGCTTGAGAGATCATGGTGTATTTTCTAATTATTAAAATTTGAATAATATGTATTTTTGAGATAATACCATCCTTTCAAGTAACAATCAAGCTTGTTGGTTGATTGAATTGGATTGATAATTGATTAAATGATTAAATTTTTGAGATAATACCATCCTTTCAAGTAAACACTCTATTATGAATAGAGTTGTTATTTTCCTTGGAAGAACTAATCATGTGAATATGATTCATAATGATTAGTTAATATTTGAATGGGATATGAAGGATCACATAAGTGACATATATGGTCTTCCGTCAAGGCGAAGGGTTCCGTCGCCAGGGATTGTATGTAGGAGACACATGTCCGAAGTGACAGCTCCTGCATACAAGCGCATATGGATCAGGCTCTTTTCTTCTCAAAAGAGTAAGGTCGTATACGTAGTGAACATAATGTCGGGTCCTCGTATTATTGGGGTGATATTAGATTGCGCATAGCAAGTTCTAATACTGTTGAGGGGTGGTTCAATTAACGACGGGTCAACATCACCTTAGGGGTGGTGGGCCTAGGTGTTAAAGATCGAATTGGAAAATGCAAGTTGGACTTGCAAGGCAGAATGTGTTTCCGCTTCATTTTATCCGAGTTACATGTTCTCATATTATTGGGATGTAACAAAGGTAAGGAGGAGATCCCAGATCTTGCTAGAGATATAGCGGTAAATATATTTCTTGCTTTAAAAATGATTAAGGGAATGATCTTTCAAAGTTAAAAATGCAAGACTAATTTAATTAAAACTTCCTTAATAAAATAAATACAATTGAATATATTATTATTTATATATTCTAATATAGTGCATTCTTAATTTCAAAAAATGAAGTGCATGAATCCACTTAGTAGGCTCCCAACCAGACGGAATTATTTGGATTGGACCCAAAATTTTGATCTTGTCCTTTCCACTGAGAGCATCTCTTATGTGTTGTCAAAAGACAAGTACACATACTGTTGAACCAGATTTTGTGGAGGTCGTGTCGATCCACAAGGCGAATCAACAGTCGCTGATTTGACCTCATGTGAAATCCGAAATTCAAACAACAATTAACCCACAATAATCAAATAAGGCAGTGAATGTGAATGTGGAGTTAAATTTATTATAACTCTACAACAAAGATGTGTATAGATGCAAGTATGTGTAGAGGTCGAACACAGGAAGCAGACAGGTAGAACGGGGCAAAATTGCTCAAAAATGTGAATGTGATGTATTTGTCTATAAATGCTATTTTTTTGGGTTTTTAATTTTATATTTTTTATTTAATTTATAATTTTATAATTTTATATTTTGATTTTTTATTTACTGATTTTGTATTTTCTTTTTATATTATATATTTTTTTATATTCTTTTTCTATAAATAGAATATATACACAATATAAGAAAAGAGAAGGATGAAGTATTTATAAAAATAGGTAAAAATAAGGAAAAATCAGGAAATAAAGTATTTTTAGGCTCTTTTGTATTTTTTTGATATTTTTATGATTTTTCTATATTTTTCCTAATTTTTTTGGTATTATTAAAGTCAAAAATACTGAAAACAGTGGATAAATTAAAAAGCTAAAACTAAAATGGAGAAATAAAATATCAAACAGTAACACAAATTCTACAAATTAATTTTAAATAATGATAATGAAACAAAGAAAATTTAGAAACAAAGTTTATATTTTTAGGATTTTTGTGGAATTTTTTAGATTTTTATGAAGATTTTTAGAGTTTTTATATTTTATGGGTTTTCCTTTATATTTTTTAGTGATTTTTGGTCTGAACGTTAATAACACTAAAAGGCACAAAATAAATTTTTTTGGAATTTTTAAAGGAGTTTTCATAATTTTATGGATTTTATAATGCAAATAGTGTTGAAAATGCATATTTATGAATTTTTATAAATATTTGCAATAAATATGCAAAATAAAAATATGGCGTGATACTAGAATACAATAGGATCCTATGGAATTTTTTATGAATTTTTTAGCAATTTATAGATGCATGAAATAAATACTAGAAACATACAAAAACACAAGACCTAGCAAGGGTATAAACGTAAATATGCAAACATCCAGGGGTATCAATGCAATTTTCCCACCAATTTATAACGTAATTAAAAATATCTATGGATTAAGCAAAAATAGCCAAAAGCGGAAGGTCGTAACTACAAAATCGCTAGGATTATGTGCATAAAGCACGTGACCTGACGAGGACCTTTACGCCAATCCTGATATTCTAGGGGGCTTGAAGGTAAATTTCTCAAAATTATTATAACTGTACTAAATTCTTCTAGGGCTAATTGGTAAAATCAGAAACCCAAGGGGGTCCTTGCAAAAATAGCCACGCACCTCACGCGCGCTAGCACGTGAGGTGACGTGGCTAAGGACCCCTTCGTAAATACGCAAAGTAGGGGGTCTTTCAATAAATATTACAAAAACTATAGCACGTCAGATGAATGTTTTGGGTATAATATTTAAATACAAAATTGCCCGAGTTAAGAACGTAAAATACCCAGGCTCGGCGGGCACGGACGGCAGATATGCCTTTACTAACGCCACGTATCGCTCCCTGGGCGCCGAGAACGATTCAGAGGTGCGGCCTGGATTATATCGAGCTTGATGATCGAACGGCGGGGATGGCAGAAGATCTGACGGTGGCTGTTTGGCAGGAAGAACGGAGTATGATCGACGGCTAGAACGCCCAATGGATGAACTGGGAAGAACAGGTGCCTGAGCGATCTTCTCCGAGCTCGCATCTCCTCTCCCGAAGCTCCCTTGCTGCACAAAAATGTCCCCGACGTTCCTGGAAGGATCCCCAACTCGACAGAGATGCCAAAATGGGCGGAGGAGCCCCGGTGCGCCACCGCGAGGTCAGGGATAGAAGGTGGCTCCAGGTAGCACGATCCTCAAATGTGTTGACTCCGACAGGTTTTGCTTGGCCCCTGGACCTGCAAGCAAACTCAAATACGATAGAAATGGAGCCCCAGGGGTTGCAGGCGCGTAATGAATGTGAAATATCGATAGTGGAGGTTGGCCGGAGCGGAGCTCTGGCGAGGATGTCTTAAGTCTAGATCTAAGCAGCTAAAACACTAAATAAAAGCATATAAGTAAACCCTACGACTATGACTATCTGAATCGCAAATAAAACAGAACCTCGATGGTCCAACAGACCAAATATAGTGGACCTCGATGGTGGATACGCCGGAGGTGGGTGGAGTCACCGATTTCCTTTGCCAAACGCCTCCGCAAGGAGGCTGGAGAGGACCTGTCACCTCTTGGATCCAGGACCTGCAGGAAGGAGAGGCTTGGCTAGGGCAGAAAGGGTTCAAAGAAGAATGGAGGAAATGGGTGTTTTTGAAAGAATGGTCGGGGCAGCTCCAAGAACGATGTTCAAGGGGTCATCACGGGCGCTGCGATGATCCGCAACCCAAGAAATGGCCTGGGCGTGAATCAACACAGCACGAGGCACAATGTTGATGAAGGACTCAACATGAGAATAGGAAAGGAACGACCTCCAAAAAACCGCAAAATCGAGGAAAAAAGGCTCGTTCTGACATGCGCAGGTAGTGGGTCAGAGAGTTGACCCGAGGTCAACTCTCCAGCCCTCTTGGTTGGTCCACGTGGACCAACCAGGAAAAAAACTGGGAAAAACATTTCTAAATTCAAATAAAAAGATTTTATTAATTTTTGGTTATTAAATAAAAAATGTTTATTATTTTATAAATTATTTTATAATTATTTTTATTTTATTGTTCGAGGTATTAATTTACAAGTAACCTATTTTAGCCTTTATAGGTATATTTATCTATGTATTTTAATATTTTATTTTTATTTTGTGAATTTAATTTACTTATTTTGGTTTATTATTTTATATATTTATAAAATATTTTAATATACTTAAATATATTTTTATTGTATTTTTCTGAAGTGTTTTGTACACTTAATAAAATATATGTATTAATTATACAGGTATATGTATAGATATTATACCTATGTATTATAGACAAGTATTTTATTTTTGTGTTTTATTTTTGTTTTATTCTTTTTTTATGTACGCATTTATTATAAAAAATATTTACAAAATTATAAAAATATGAAAATTATAAAAATAAAGAATAATAAATAAAATGAATATTTTAATCTGTACAAGTAGACAATAGGGGTCCTAAACTCAACTTTCAAACTGTAGCTCTGCCAAATGCGAAACCACTGCCATTAAATATCTTATTTTATATTATATACAATTAAAGGTGGCTTTGATGCATTTGGAGTTTTTATTTGTGAGATACAGGTCTGGGAAGTTGGGATTCTGGAATCTTATTCAGATCATAACTTTTTTTCTGTATATTATTTTTGAGTGAAATCAATTTTGTATTTTTCTTTATTTAATTATCTACAACTTTCATGTACAAAGTTTCTTTATTTGAGGTATAAAAAGTGGAACCAAAAATAGGTCCCAAAATGAATAAGGAATGAATGAAATAAAAGGAATTTTTATTGTATTTTGGCCCTTTCTCCCCCTACTTTCATCCTTGTCGACCTAGTCATCAAGATGCCTAGGTCTCGGGATTTCAAGTCATAAAATATTTACAATATTTTATTCTTTTTCTTTTCTTTTCTTTATTTTGTAATTTTGGCTTTAAAAACCGTATTTTATACAATATTTACATAATGATGCATGAATGCTAAAATGCCTAAATTAAGCCTATTTACACGCATTTACTAGGGTTTTTAAGGCCAAAATGATAGAATAAAGATGATGAAATGTAGATTCATCACATAACCGAACACTCTAGAAGAAATCATTTTTAATGATAAATATGATGAAGATCATAATCTGGCAGGATGTTACATTCTAGGTTCATTGTCCATTGTACTTCAGAAGAAGCATGTGGAGATGAATACTTGCCATGATATTATGGTGAATCTAAAAGAAATGTTCGGTGATGTAAACCGCACACAATGTTAATATAAATTCAAAAAACAGGCTTTGAGAATCTTCCTGAAATTTGATGTTTATTTAGGTTATACACTTTCATGAAAACATGTCGAGCGATAATATAATGAAAGAATTTATTCGCTACATGATGCAGGAGGCGACCTCTGTCAGAGAATATGTACTCAAAATGTTTGGATACCTTTCTTAGCTGGTAACCCTGGGGGGTGACATGGAAATAGATATGCAGGCTGACTTCATTCTGTTGTTTTCTCCTAGGTCTTTCAACAACCTTGTGGTCACTCTCCATATGAGCAAAGTTGATTATAGTAATGCCGGGTTATTGGCTGCATTAAAGTCTGCTGAAGATATAATGAAGAAAGATGGCCCCTCTGGTAGTGTAATGGTTGCATAGGTCAAAGGAAAGGACGGTCAAAAGCAAGGTTCTTGGAAGGGTCGGTCCCAGAAGAGAAAGAAGAATAGTCAAGGTGTTGGCTCATCTTCCAATGCATCTACTTTGATAGTATCAAAGAAAACCGATGTCTATCATCACTGCGAGAAGTCGAGGCACTGGAAGCGTAATTGTCCGGATTACTTGAAGTCAGTCGACAAAGGTAAAGCTCCAACATGTATGAAATCTACTTTCATCATTGAAACTAATTTTCTCATTTGACGAGAAGGAAGTAGGGTTGTTGATTCTGGTGCTTATGTTCATGTATGCAATTTGTTGTATCTATTTCAAGAAACTAAGAGTCTTGATGAAGAGGAGATAGTCATCCAAATGGGATCTGATACAAGTGTTGCAGCAGTCGTCATCAAGACCTGACGACTATCATTATCTAGTGGAAGAGTCCTAGTACTTAAAGAGTGTCTTTATGGAAGAAATTTAATATCTATATCTAAGATTGTTAGAAGTGGATATTCATTCATTTTCTTTAATAAACCAGTCATAGATCGTTGTGATAAGCATATTGCGGATGGTGTTTTGACGTGTGTGGACTCTTTGATTGTGCATTGATGAAAATGTCATTAATTTTATTACCACTAATAAAAATCCTAGAAGATACAGAGAGGATGGAAATCATTCTAACATGATTTGGCATCAAAGACTTGGTCATTTATCTGTTGATAGGATCAATAGATTAATAAAGTATGGACCCTTAGATTTTCTACAGGTTGAATCTTTGCCTACCTATGACCATTGTATTCGAGTGAAAATGACTAGGATGCCTTTTCGTAACAAGGTTACAAGATGCGAAGGTATTCTTGATCTTTTACATACCGATGTATGTGGTCCATTCAATACCAAAACTTGAAATTGATATTGATATTATTTGATGTTTATTGATGATCATTCATGATACGGGTTTATCTTCCTATTACGTCATAAATCTGAAACCTTTGAAAAGTTCAAAGAGTTCAAGGCTTTGCTTGAGAACCAAACCGATAGGAAGATTAAACGAATTCGATCTGACCGAGGTGGCGAGTACCTCTGAGATGAATTCAAGGAATACCTTAAAGAGAATGGAATTGTCTCCAAATTCACTCCACCTGGAACCCTCAACTTAATGGTGTTTCTAAAAGATGCAACAAAACCATCATGGATATGGTTCGTTCAATGATGACCAAAGCACATTTACCACTTAGTTTATGGGGATATGCAGTAGAGACTGCAATATATATCCTGAAAGATTCCCAGTAACTCTATACCTAAGACTCCTCATGAGCTCTGGTATGGAATCAAATCTAGTGTTAATCACTTAAGGGTTTGGGTTGCTTGGTCCATGTGAAGAACATGGATGCAAGTATGCTAGAGTCTCGTACTTGAGAGTTCTACTTCATTGGTTATGTAAAGGATGGTATTGGATATCAGATTTATGACCCTGAGACCCAGAAGGTTTTCGTCTCTAGAGATGTGAGAATTCTGGAGGATGACTTCCTTAAAGGACAAGACAAAAATGAAGTAGAGGGACTCATTGAGTCCCTTGATGATTCTGAGCTTCCTGAACCAAAAACTGTAGAGATAAATAAAGATGAAACACCCATACCTCCTTGAAGGAGCTCGAGGGTGGTTGCACCACCTGAAAGGTATGGATTCCATGTGTCAGGTAAAACAGACAATGATCATACTTCTTTCGATGAAGCACTCACGGACCATGACATGGATATATGGATGCTAGCAATGAAGTCAGAGATTGACTCCATGCATAAGAATGGTGTATGGACCCTATAGGATCCACCTATAGGGGTGAAACCCATAGGGTGTAAATGGATCTTCAAGAGAAAGAGGGGACCTAGTGGGAACGTAAAGACTTTCAAGGTATGGCTCGTGGTCAAGGGCTATACATAGGGAGAAGGCATCGACTACTATGATACATTCTCTCATGTGTCTATGCTCAAGTCCTCGGGACACTGCTAGCTATAGCTACATCTCTTGACTACGACATCTAGCAGATGGACATCAAGACAACTTTCCTTAATTGGTACCTTGAGGAGGATATCTATATGGAGCATCCCTAGGGCTTCATAACCGAGGAAGGTAAAATATGCAACCTAAAGAAATCCATCTATGAGATCAAACAAGCTTCTCGTGGCTGGAAACATCGGATTTGATGAAACCATAAAGAGTTATGATTTTTTGCAGAATCCTAATGAACCTTATGTGTACAAGAAGCTTAGTGGGAGCGCTACTGTGTTCAGTATGCTTTACGTAGATGATATCTTTATCATTGAGAATGATACATGAATGATGAAAGATCTTAGAGGAGCCTCTTACATCTTGGGTCTGAAACTATTCAAAAATCGAGAAAAGATGATATTGGGATTGTCACAACATGGGTATATTAAGAAAATTCTTGAACGTTTACGTATGGATAGTTCCAAGAAATGTTTCCTCCCCTTAAGACATGGTATCCACCTATCTAAAGGGATGTCTCCTCAAACTGTTGAGGAAAAGAAAGCCATGGTGGGATGACCCTATGCATCAGTTGTAGAAAGCTTAATGTGCGATATGATGTGTACTAGGAAAGATATCTGCCATTCAGTGGGAGTGGTAAGTCATTACCAATCCTGCTATGGAGAACAACACTAGAATGCAGTGAAGAACATTTCAAGTATCTAAGATGGACACAAGATTACATCTTAGTCTATGGAGATGGTGATCTTCAAGTCTTGGGATACACAGATTCAGACTTCCAGTCAGATATAGATGATCGAAAGTGGACATCAGGATTTGTGATCCTATTGAACGATGGTGTTGTGAGCTCGATAAGAAAGAAGCAGGACACCTACAACAGATTCAACAACAGAAGCTGAAATACATTGCTGCACCGGGTGCTGCAAAGGAGGTGGTGTGGTTGTGCAAGTTCATCTTGGAACTTGGCATAGTTTCCTTTGATACTCCAATCCTGTTACTCTGCGATACACAGGAGCCATTGCCCACGTGAAGGAACCCAGATGACATCAAAATAGCAAGCACGTGGAAAGGAAATACCACATCATTCGGGAGATTCAAAAGCATGGTGACATCATCATCACCAAGGTGGCTTCTGCCGACAACGTTGCTAATCCCCTTATCAAACCTATGACACAGAAGGTTTTTAACCAACATGTAATGAGTATAGGTTTAAGAGTTGTACCTCAATGGTTCTCAGGGCTAGTGGGAGATTGTTAACCATGAGCCTGAGGCGAACCATTCTTACAATAAATGTTATTGTAATATTTGATTTATCAATAAAAGTTATTGATTCTTTCACTCCCTTTTTGAGACTGAATGAATGAATGCAATATAAGGTCCCTCTGTAAAATTAGGATTATGTACCATGTCCATCTTAATAGTCACACAGTTGTTGATTCAATACTTGAATCATAGAGGATGGTGCTTGGATGAATATCTAAGGAGTTAGATTGAGGACTCATCAAGCACCGTCAAATGATTGTTAAGAGATAATCTTGAGCTTGAGTATGGTGCTTGGATGAATATCTAAGGAGTTAGATTGAGGACTCATCAAGCACTGTCAAATGATTGTTGAGAGATGATCTCGAGCTTGAGTAGGAGATGGCAATCCTTTCTCATTAAGCTGATATCTGACCGATCTCTTGATGCAGGTCCTTTGCATGGGATTAGAGATTCAGAGGTGTCATCTAGTTATGTCAAAGAGTTGACTTAACAAGATCGAGATAACCAAAGTTCTATATCGTAAACTGTCACGACATAGGCACACATCCTCTGACTGGAGACAGATGTGTACCTATATGTCTAAGTATGTACATTTGGCAGACCAATAGGTTGATGACCTAACCAAGGTCTATACACCGTCGAGCTGGTGTGCATATGAGGGGCATATGAGTAATACGATCTCTCAAGGAGATCATACAAGTTCACTTGTGAATCGGAAGGCATGAGCTCACTCATGAGGTACTGAGACCGATAAAATTCCATACATGGTCATCATGCTTTGGAAGCATGACAAGAATTTGAAAGGTGTGATATATGGTTTTGGAAATCATATGATCGATACCAACTCTAAATGACCAAGAATGAGAAACTTGATGATGAAATCCTAAAGACGACAATGCAAAATTGATATATATCTTCAGGTTTTATCATAAGTCTTCCAGTGTGCAGGATGTACAAGTATTAGGAATACCTGAGGATGATGTGATCATAAATAATTATATAACCATGACACTTCCATTTTGGGGGGAGTGATGAAATAGATCTGGATTTTAATGACTCCTTTCAATATAGAAGTAATCTGATCTTGGTCCAAGTGTTGGACATTGGTCTAAATGAGATTCAGATGCAATGAAAAGACTAGATTTGCAGCCTTTATTAAATCAAGCATCTATGAGAAGTCCATGAGATATGTATTAAAGACGTAATCTCAATATCCAAGTCACTATATGTGGAACGTACAATCACCATCTCCTTATCTCCAAGTATCTGCAGAGAAAGCACATTATTCTTGAAAGACTTGAAGAATAATTCCATTGTTGAATTATATCTAAGCATTGAGAAATGGATAATTAATGTGATTTAATTATCATGAATAATATGAATTTGATTCATATTATTTGAATGAATGAGAATGATAATCCAATATAATTAAATGTGATTTAATTATTATGGATATGAAAAATATGGATAGCACTATACAATTATTCATAAATATTATAAATGTGATTTATAATTTATTAGAGAGAGACTAGTTGTGATTTATATTTGTTGATTAATTAATGATGTGAATTGGATTCACATTGAATGATTAATTGAAAATATAATTACATTTTATTTTGGGTTTGTGAATGTGATTCACATAATTTCAATGGCATGATTGCAATCTTCGTAAGATAATTATGAATTAATTTTTTGAGATAATCTTGAAAATTTCATGAGATAATGTAATCTCGTGATTTGGAACGAGATTGACTCATTTTAAGTTAAGAGGGTGGACAACAACATTGTCCTAAAGGGACTTGGTGGCCGTCCCCCCTTTTTAGGGATGAGGCAATCTCTTCCTCCATTATCTCTAGGATTAAATGATATAATTTTGGAACTAATTATATTGATTTGTCAATATATATTAATTTAAATTAAATTGTTGTTGTTTTATTTTTTAACAACAAAATCATGGCCATTGAAATTAGCACAAATCAATCTCATCCATTGATTTTGTGTTGTCCATGGATTGAGATCCATGAACTCTCAAAATCCTACATAAGAAGAGGCACCCCTTGCTCTTCGAATTACAACTTTGATAATGACTATCTCTCTCTCTCATTCTCATGCCAAGACTTCTCCATCTCCTTGTCTGGCCATCTACTCCTCTCTTGAGAGAAGGTTTCCTTCGTCATCGCATTGCCGTTGTGCCAACACTTCGATGATGCTTAGATCTCCATCTTCTTTTGTGCATATCGCTTGTGAAGAAGGCGTTCGATATCATGAGATGAGATCAGGAGATTCATTGTCTGGATCAATCACTTGGATTGCGAGAAGCACACGACTCATCTCCACGCTTGCAAGTGTCTCCTCCGACGATCGAACTTGAGACAAGAGGTCTCTTCTCTTAGAGGCTCGATCACGACCACTCTAAAAGAGGTATTCCTTTATCTATTATGTGGTTAAATGAAACGGTCTAAGAAGTGTTCTTGGATCATGTAGTTTCATAGATAAATTTTTTTTAAATTCCGCTGCACCGAGCAACTAGTGCGACTAGTCACTCTTGATCGTATATGATGTGATCTTCATGCTTTGATATTGTGCTTAAGGATTATTCCATATCCTTCATTAAACTCTCTCAATCTTTCTCTCTACACACCAAGTCTCTATCTCTCTCGTTGTGACTGTCCACCATGGTGCCCTAGAGAGAGTTGTCATCGCCGCAACATCGTCGTTATGCTGTCGGATTGTTTGCTCGTAGATCTCCATCTCCTTAGGTGTGCCTCACTCATAAAGAAGATGTTGGATCTCATGAGACGAGATTAGGAGATTCACCACTTGGATTATCAACATGGATTGCGAGGATCACACGTCTCGTCAAAGCGCTCGCAAGCGTCTCCTCCATCGGTTCAGACTTGAGATAGGAGGTCTCTTCCTTTAGAGACTCGATCACAACCATGCTTCAAGAGGTAAACCTAATACTTGTTTGTGGTTTAGATGAAACGATTCGAGAAGTGTTCTTGGATCATGTGGTTTCATCATTGAAATTTTTTTAAATTCCGCTGCCTCGAGTAACTAGTACGACTAGTAGCTCATGATCGCATATGATGCGATCCTCACGCTTCCGTGATGCGCTTAAGAGTTTTTCCATATTCTTCCCAAGCTTGATACGATTTATTATCTCAAGCTTTTCTTTCTATTTTTCTTACCATTATGCTATGTTCTTTGAGGGAATTCATAGGTTCAGATATTATTAATGTACTATTTCTATACACAGGAATATGAGTGTAAGAAGAGAATATGTAATGTTTTTTATGGTTATCTTTCCTTCTTATTATGCCATTTATTTCCTTTGTAGTTGTAGAATGGTTTGGATCAAGGTTTAAAAAACTGCACCGGACATTGAATCGATATGTCAAATATTTGGGTTCAAACATGTCTGATCACAGGTTCAAACAGATCGGATCAGTGATGACATCATGATGACATCGACGTCTATATAGAACCAGAAAATATATAACTGGTAAAATTTTATTGCTCGAATCGGTTGGATCAGTTTATTGAACCATAAAATTAGATATAATATATTCACATATATGAAACTTTTAATTGTACATTTATACATATATCATACATGTATCTATAAAATAATATTTTAGTAGAATGATAACTACAGCATGCTAGTTTATGCCAAAGTGGCATTGTAGAGGACTGTGTATTGACAAATGTACACAATTATAAATGTTAAAAATTCAACATCTTTAAAACAATGATGCAACCAATATCATGTGAGGAATGTACAGGAAGTAGCTATATTTCTAGTAAGGGTATTCACGGGTAGGTATACAGCTAATTTGGACATGACCTGGCCCTAATTGTGTCGTTAGATTAACGTGTCTATCTGATTCAATTAAAATTGTCATCCTTTCGATTGATATACCTTCTATAGGTTGTATATAATAGACGACATGTGCGTATCAATGGATACAATATGGTAGATTTGTATACTAAAACAATCAATTATAATAAGACAAATCTAAATATATCTCTAATAATGTTCGTTAAGTTAAATAGTGATATAAAAAAATTAACTGTGTATTACTAATAAACTAGCAGACTATCCCGCGCTTCACTGCGGGATAGTAATACAATCAAATTACAATTGTTAACTTGAGGATTATATTTAGATCTAAAAAATAAAGTCTGATAAGTTGCATAAACTTCTATATGGTATATAGAAGGAGTGTGTGTACACATCAATATACATACACACACATATGGGTCAAATGGGGTTGCCCCCTTGTGGGGGAGCTAACTTGGCTCCCCTCCTATTTTCCCTATTTTTTTATTTTTTATTCAAAATTCAAATTGGCTGTTACACGGAGTGCTTCCAATTTAGTTTATTTTTTGAGAAAATTTATCATGTATTTTCATCACTATATCCCTTCAATATGTCATTCTAATTTTGTCAGAAACAAAAACTCATATACCCGCCATTGAGAACATGTGATAACAACAAATATATATATATATATATATATATATATATATAGAGAGAGAGAGAGAGAGAGAGAGGGAGGGAGGGAGGGAGGGAGAGAGAGAGTTTAATGGGGTTGCCTCCTTGGGGCAGCCAACATGGTTGCCCCCACGTCATTTTCGGTATTTTTTTATATTTTTTTGAAAAATATCACCATGTGTATTCATCCCTATATCCATCCTATATACCATTCAAATTTCATCAGAAACAGAGACTCCTACGGCGTCCATCGAGACAATCATTTTTAACGGTAACATGATTTTTTAAATCAACACAATCTCGATGGATGCCATAGGAGTCTCTGTTTATGATGAAATTTGAATGGCATATAGGAGGGATATAGGGATGAATATACACACTTAATAGTTATTATACAATTTTATTAACACGCTAACACTTCAATCTGCTTAATTTTATTCTAAAAAAATATGTGTGTAAATGATTTATAATATTTGACAAAATTCTACGTAATAACAAAGATTGATTTGTACAAATTTATCTATATAGATATAAAAAAATTTAACCTTCCGTATTAAAATATATACGTACTTATATTCTTATTTTTCATTTAATATAGTTATCATATATTAATTATATTATATCAATTTAACTAATAAATAAAATTTTAATAAAAAAGAGAATAAACATCTTGATATTATCAAATATTATGTATATAGCGTAAAGTTTCTATTCATGACATGCTGAACCGTCGTCTTAATTGCCTTCATCCATGATTATTGTTTTAAATATTGGACAAAAAAGGTAAACATATAATTTCATAGAGAAAAAGAACGTGAGTGGACATCTCTTTTTACCCGGGAGGTTGCTCCACAGTAGTCCACGTGTCAAGCCAAGAAATAAGGCTGGGTGAAAACCCAGCTTTAGTATAAATTATAGATGTAATTTACAACATCTAATCAATTCATGAATCAAAAGGGAGGATGGTCTCTCAACTAGTCGACAACACCACTAACACAACAAGAAATGGGAGCACCAACAAATAATGGAACCAACAATATCTACATTATCATCGTGATACAATAGCAGTCGCAAGCTTGTAACATATTATTAAGATTAATGTTGCAACATATTATGAGGTTTGAAATTTTATCAGGTTGTGGATAAATAATAAATTCTAGCTATATGCAGTGAAATAAAAATTTAAATAATTAGCGTTGATACTAAAAAATCTGATTTCCATTAAGGCAAACCATTGAATACCTTGTAAGCACAATGGAATTCGTGAGATTCAGAACAATCCAACAAGATCGGACTTTCCTGTTGAAATAAATACCTTTAAAATAAAAAGAACTTTCTAAATCATAACATATCCATCATATAGTCTAACCTCATGGGGCTTCTTCACGTGGAAGAAGAGATGTAAACCATTGGTAAAATGGTGCTCGTGGAGAACCTATTTACGGAGATCTCAAAGCATTTCAAAGGCCACCTGCACCAGATTGTATGATTATGTTGGGATGATGAGGGTTCACTGGCCATGGAGGAGTCGAGGAGAGGTTAAGCTGGGACAATGGAGGGGATACCTGTTGGAGAGGAGGTCAGGCATACCTGTTGGAGGGAAGGGCTTTCACAGTGGAAGGGAGGCTTGTGAAGTCAAAATCGAGGGATGTAGGGGTTTTATTGGGGGAAGTTTTTTTAATAGTAGGTCCGATAATTTCGAGGATTCGGAGCATTTCCTTTGGGATTCGAACCCAGGTTCTTTAAGATGTAAGCACATTACACTACGACTAGACTACTCCTTGGGTTCCTCTTTGGGGGAAGTTAAGTGAACTTGAACGGTTCAATTGGTCCGATCTGGTCCAGTTCAATCGAACCGAGTTTTCAGGTTGAACCCGATTTTATTTTTTTAATGTATTTCTTTTTATTTATATAGTTGGACCGGCTGAATCGATCATAATCTGGCTCATTCTCGATTTGATCAGTCGAATCGGCCAGTCCGGTCCGATTTTTAAAACCATGATTTGAATAATGATGGATCCCCAAATGCTAAGAGGTGTTTTGGGTTCTTACATCATTTCCTTAGGTGGTTTGGATATTCTGTCATGTTTTGTTCGTTTCTCTCTATTGCTTCTATGAGAGATTTATGGGGATCCTGGAATTTTTTTGTATTCTTAAATTTTTTTATTACTTTGTGATGGTATTTAATGTGTTTTGGATGGCAAAATATGAGTCGTTTCTTTTGTTTAGATCTTTAAATTTGGTTTCGCTACTTCTGTTCCTTCCCCTTCTTTCTGTTACTTCTGTTAGAGGGTTACGAGAAGTCTAGAATGGTTTTTCTAAGGTAATTGTTTTTAGGGATTTTATCACTTGTGCCCCTCCGAGATGTTGCAATATCAGTTATGCCCCTATCTTTTTGGTAATATCAGTTGTGCCCCTCAAAACTTGCTCCGTCATCAGTTGTGCCCTTCCGTCAGATTGACCGTCTATGAGTTGACTTAACCATGGTTTTTTCAAACCTTGGTGCAGTTAAGAGGGGTATTATTGTCCAGGGACCTCTTCTTCCTCCTCCAACCTCCTCCTCCTCCCTCTCCGGCCTGAGCTCCGCCCCGAGCTCCCCTCCCCTCCCCGACGCCGCCCCGAGCTCCCCTCCCCGACGCCGCCCCGAGCTCCCCTCCCCTCCTCGGCGACGGCATCTTCAACTCCGACGGCGAGACGTGGCTCCTCCAACGCAAGACCGCTGCGCTCGAGTTCACCACGCGTACGCTTCGCCATGCCATGTCCAGGTGGGTCTCGCGCGCGGTGCACTGCCGCCTGCTCCCCATCCTCGACGCCGCGCGTGAGGCGGAGAAGCCGGTCGACCTGCAGGACCTTCTACTCCGGCTGACGTTCGACAATATATGCGGCCTCACCTTCGGCAGCGATCCGGAGACGCTCGCGCCAGGCCTCCCGGAGAACGAATTCGCCGCGGCCTTCGACCGTGCCACCGAGGCCACGCTCCACCGCTTCCTCCTTCCCGGCTTCCTTTGGCGTCTCCGCAAGCTCCTCAAGCTCGGCATGGAGGTCGACCTGAGCTCCAGCGTAGCCCACGTGCAACGCCACCTCTCCGGCGTCCTCTGGGCCCGGAAGCTCGACCTACGGGACGACCTCCTCTCGCGCTTCATGCGCAGGGGTGATCAGTCCGACGACTCCCTCCGCCACGTGGCGCTCAACTTCATCCTCGCAGGAAGGGACACATCCTCCGTCGCGCTCAGCTGGTTCTTCTGGCTGTTGATCCAGAACCCACAAAAGGAGGAGAAGGTCCTGCACGAGATCTGCTGTCTGAAACGCGGCGCTGTCTGAAACGCTGAGGCTGTACCCATCAGTGTACAGCCTGATGGGGGGGGGCTCGAGGCGGGGTAGGGGGAGGGGGACGACCTGGGCACGGATGGGGGGAGAGGGGAGGTGCGGGGGCGGAGGGAGGTGCTGGGGGCGGAGCCGGGAGCTCGAGGCGGAGGAGGGAGAGCTGCGCGACGTGGTGCGGGGCAGGGGGAGGGGGCGACCTGGGCGCAGATGGGGGGGGAGGGGAGGTGCTGGGGGCGGAGCCGGCAGCTCGAGGCAGAGGAGGGAGATCTCCGGCGGCGCGGTGCGGGGCAGGGGGAGGGGGGGACCTGGGCACGGATGGGGGGGGCGGCGCCGGGGAGGGGAGGGGGCGACGGGAGGGGGCGACGGGCTGGAAGGAGGTGCGGGGGGAGGAGGTGCGGCGCCGGGGAGGGTAGGGGCTGCGGGGAGCTCGGGGCGGAGATGGAGGAGGAGGAGGTCGGAGGAGGAGGAAGAAGATGGGAAGAGGAGGAAGAAGAAGAGGTTGGGGAAGAGGAGGATGAAATGACCATATAACATTTTAAAAAAAAATAATTCCTCTTTTGTCCTCAAAGTTAACGTCCGTTTGCACTGTAGATGGACGGTCACTAACCCGAGGGGCACAAGTGATAAAATAGCAAGTTTTGAGGGGCACAACTGATATTACGAAAAAGATAGGGGCATAACTGATATTGCAACATCTCGGAGGGGCACAAGTGATAAAATCCCTTGTTTTTACGCTGTCATGGTCTAATGGTTTTTGGATGGGAGAACGATGAATAGAAATTTCTATGACGTTATGTTGTGTAGCATATTTGTGATTTTTCTATACATTATTATAAATAAATTGTTAAGATCTAGACTTTCTGATGGAATGATGTTTTATAGTGGATAATGATGGTATGTGTTGGTATTTTTTAAATTTTATTTATTTAAATTTTAGCATCTCTGTTAACTATCGATTTATGATTTTATGCTTCTTATTTTTTCTCTTTTATTGTTTAAGTTGTATGTTTGTCTTCTTTATGTATATGTAATTTGTTGCTAGTATAATATTATGGAAAAAAAAGTACTTCATTGTTTTTTGTTATCAGTGACAGAGAGAGGGGGGCGGTGGCGGCTTAGTGCCCCCGGCTCCCAACCAAAATCTATACGTATATTTTATACATAGTGCTATATATAATCCATTTAATTATTAAGATCTGCATGTTATGTATAATAGCTTCCTATATCTCAACAAAAAAATCAATATTTATGTGATCTAATTATAATAATTAACTATTAACATTAGATGATGTGCATAACCAGATGTTGATACATCTGTATATGTACATCATCATATCCGTTTATAAATCATCACGGATATATATATATATATTTTATTTTAGCATAAATGGTATAGATAACGATTTTGCTTTTTATTTTCTTTGCATATATGGATATAGATTTGGATACCTCTTTCAATTTTTAGGATTTTGAAAAGGATGATTACATAAATTTCTTGTGTATGCATATATGGATATATATAAATATTGGTATCTGCATGTTTGCAATCTTATTTGTATTTGCATCTATTTATAGATACGCAGATACACGTATACATGTAAAAATATTTATAACAAATATGACAAGAGATTGGTACATATATCTATATTTGTTTGCATCCCTATAAGTAAAAAATGTATAGTGTTGTCTGAAAATATTAAATCTAATGGTATTACTACAGGGTTAAATGGGGATGCCCCCTTGGGGGAGCTAACTTAGCCCCCCCGTCACTTTTTCCCATTTTTTATTTTTGTATAAAATTCTTTCGCGTGTTTTCATCACTATATCATTATATTATGTCATTCAAGTTTCGTGCTAAACAGAGACTCCTACGACCTCCATCTAGACACTCATTTTTTAACGGTCGTAGAATTGTTGAAATCGATCTCGTCTGGATAAAGGCTGTAGGAGCCTCTGTCTCGCACGAAACATGAATGGCAAATAGGTAGGGATGCAAACGGTTCTGGATATATCCTTATCCGATCCGCCACCATATCTGTTTTATACGGATTTTAACATCAGTATCCGTTTTAAAATGGATACGGGTATAGATATCGTTTTGATATCCGCAAACATCCATATCCATATATCCATTTTCATATATAAATATAGTCATAAATTACCTTCTTTTACTATATGTTTATAATTTGTATTATACAAACACATTTAATAAATTTATATCATGTATTTTTCATCCAATTCATATATATTTAAGTCGGTTCTATAGAGTATTTCTAACATTACTCGTATGCGATCTATATCCATTTTACATCTGTATCCGTTTTTTAAGGATATGGTAAGATAATTTTATTATCCGTCAATATCTGTATCTGCATCCGTATTCGTATTAAAAAACGGATAAAGATACGGTAATACATATATCCATATCCGTATCAGTCATTTGTATAGGGATATATTGATGAAAATTCTCAGAAGAATTTTTCAAAAAAAAGGAAAAATGGGGTGGGAGAGCCAAGTTAGCTCCCCCGAAGGGCAGCCCCATTTAACCCATTACTAAATATCACACTAATAAATGTGTATTTCAGTGATATAAAGAGTTTTGTAGGGATCTTTTTGTCAGTAGGATGATTGTAGAGATTATTTACGTCCGATTATAAGTTTATGAGGGTATTTTTATAAAAATCCCTTCCCAATATTAGTTTCAATCAACTACGAAATTATTGGAATCTCGCCTTATAGATTGAATTCGTTTCCATGCATCCGACCTTATAGATTGAAACTTCCATTAATGTTTTACATATCCTCTAAATTTCTCTCAAACACGATATCATTTTCTAATTTATTTTAGTGGTTAAAATTTCAATCAATATTTAAGCAACTTAAATCCCATTTAAAAGTGAACCAAACATTTTGCTATTGATATAAAATAACAAATGACCTTATATTTGAGCAAAATTTGAAGGATGTGTATAACATTATTCGAAGATTTTATTTATAAGATTGGATTTTAAGAAACATATTTGAAAAAATAGTTACAACACCTCTTTTGTAACTCACGTTACAGTTACAATAGAGGAACCCCGCCTCAAATATTAACAACTAAAATGATAAGATAAACTAGATAAATAATATCTAAATAATTTATCCCCCCTCCCCCAGAAGAATTTTCCAGCTTCATCCCTGATTGTTATTTTCCTTTCTATATTAAAACTATATTGTTAACTTCTATGTGTATATATGGTCGTAATTTGTTGGCAATGTAAATTTAAGAAAAAGTTAAGTTATTTCTCCCCTCTGTATAATGTTAAAACATAGAGTATTTTTTGGGTGGTCTATAATTATTTTTGAATTGAAATCTTGCGTGATTTTAATGTTATACTATAGAGTATGTTTGTTGTGACTTATGATTGTTGTGACTTATGATTGGTTATAAAATAGGATTCTGTTGTGATTTTAAGGTGTGATTTAGTCATGTTAGGCATATTCTCCCTATAATGTTATAACCTAGAGTTTTTTTATTGTGTTATGATTGCTTCTTGCATTAAAATCTAGTGTGATTCTTTTGTTATACTATAAAGTATGTTTGATGTGACTTATGAATGGTTTTAGAAATAGATTCTACTGGAATTTTATTGTGCAACGAAATTCTTTTAGTTATTTTCTCCCTGTAATGTTATAATGCATAGTTTTTTTGGTGGTATATGATAACTTCTTGAATTGAAATATGGTGTGATTTTAATGTTATACTATGTAGTTAGTTTGTTGTGATTTATAATTATTTTTTAATTGGGATCTGATGTGATTTTAATGTTTGGTTTAGTTTTTTTATTTGTTAGGGATATTCTCCCTCTAATTTTATAATATTGAGTTTTATTTGAACATTCCTCTTTCAGTCTCATATAATGAACACGAACTGCCGATATCGTCTCCTCTCGGATATCGGTTGTTGGATACGAATTGGATACAGAAGCATATGCACAATCGACCACTACCACAGAAGCATGTGAGAAAAGACAAATAGATATAACGGTGGTCGATCACCACTCGTGACCACCAGAGAAGAAAGAACACTATAAGAAGATGAGTACAACTCTCTCCATTCCCTCGCTCTCTTACCTCTCTCTATCTCCTCTCTCTCTCTCTCTCTCGTTTCTCTTGTGGTATTCCCTCTTGCTGTGATGTAGGCAATGCCTCCACCCCCTCTTTATTATCCTAAATACAACCACATTGTCTTATTCTCAATAGGACTATAAATAGAATACACCTCAATAGTTATTAGGATTAAGAGTCCAATCCCATTAGGATTTATAATCCTAATTTAACTCTAATCCTAACAATCTCCCCCTTGAGTTGAATTCCATCATGGACTCTTCATCATCTTAAGTCGGCACTAGGTCATCCTTGTCATCTGCAGGTCTCATTAGTAGGATCTCACCAACTCTAGGTGACGCACCCTCACTGGACGCCCTCGACGTACCCCCTCTTGGGCACTCACACAACTTAGCATCGTGCCTCATGACATGACATCACAAGTCTCTCGTGAATACTAAGTGTGCTAACATCCTCTGGTAAAGCAAATCGTACTTGTTTCTCCATTTTACGCACTTCTGTAGCAGAGATGTTGATAACATGCCGCTCTCTCATCGTACTGCTCATCCTGGGAAGAATTGGAGCTCCAACACCTGTCATGACCCTTCCCTCGAGCTTATACATCTTGTTCGGCATCCTCGTCCCATGCATCACCACTCGCGCTCCCTTGCTCGCTCTGAGAACTCCCCCTTCAATGGTGACTCGATGTCCTCGTGACTCGATCGTTCCCAATGAAACCAGATTTCTCTTTGCTATATGTATGTGTTTGACACCTGTTAGAGTTCGTGCTGCTCCATCAATCATGCAGAACCACAATGATCCAATCCCTTTGACGCGGTGAACCTCTCCACCTCTCATCTTGATCTACAATCATTGCATGCATGATATGTACTGAACTGCTCTCTGGATGAGCACATGTGGTCTGAACATGCTGAGTCCAAAAGCCATCTTGAATCTGCATTCATCTCCCTAGAGCATGCTAGCAAGTCTCCCTCACAGACTGTGGTGGAATCCTCCTGATCGGATTCGAATCACCACCCTTCTTCTTTCCTTTTTCTTTCTCACGTTTGGACAATCAACTATCTTATGGCCCTCCTTATCACAATATTAAGCATCTGCTCGGATCTTGTGACTTGGATCAACCTATGAATCATGTCTCCCTTGATCTTGAGCGTCTACCCTCAATTTCCAGCACATGACCTTCATCATTTGTTGCCTCATCCATCGACCTCCGTCGAGACTCATTCATAAGCAGCGAAGCAACTTTATCGTCTAATGTGATGGTCTCATTGACATAGAGTAACGTCGTCACAATATGATCGTAGGAAGATGGAAGGGAACTCAACAAGATCGTTGCCTTATCCTCCTCCTTGAAGAGAGATTCTCCTTTCGTATTATTCTCCTCAAATGTGCGTACGTCTGTCAGAATCTTGTTGAACTCATCCAAGTGTATTTAGAGCTTTGTCCTGTCGGTTATCTTTAGACCATAGAGCTTCTTCTTCATCAATAGCTTATTCTTCAAAGATTTGAATTTGTATCGTCTCTCGAGCTTCATCCAAATCTCCACTAGATCCTCCAGGTTGATGACTTTGTGAAGAGTGTTGTCTGCCAAGGACGGTTTGTATTATACTGTTCGCGAGATCCCTCATCTCCTTCCACTCTTCCTCTTTCATCTTCTCCGTCTTCTTTTCTTTATCCTGAAGAGCTTTCACAAAGTCCTTCTCGTATGAGTATGTTCTTCACCCGTTGTTGCCATTAGGTGAAGTCATTCTTCCCGTTGAAGAGTTTCATGGAGAATAATGCACCCCTCGATGAAAATTTTGACATCGCTTTCCTATCATACCTCCTTGTAGGATTTGAAAAATCAGAGCAGAATACTCCCGATCCGAACTATCCAACTCGTCCGGAGTGAGCAAAAACCCCTATCTGGACTCTTGGATCCCTTAATCGGACTTCGAATGCTCCCGATCTAAACAGTTCACTATAATTGTTGGATTTTAGCTACCTCTGAAGAAAGCACACCTATAGTGTTGCGTCGTCTCCTTGACGTCAAATCTCGCTCTAATCTGTCACGTAGTGTTCCTCGTTATTATCGAATCAAGCTCCGATATCAGTTATTGGGAACATGACCCATCGATATCGTCTCCTCTCGGATACCGGTTGTGGATATGAAGCCCTTGGATATAAAAGCAAATGCACAATTGATAACCATCACTTAAGCATGTGAAGAAAATACATGTGGACATGCGAGCCCATGGCGAGCCATTATGCAATAAATGTTATTGTGAATATCATTCCCTAATCTGAAATAAAGAATAGATAATTTGCATAATAGGTCCCTTAATACAATTAAGGTTATGTACCATGGCCATCTTGATGATCATACAGCTATTGATTCAATTATTAAATCATAGAGTCGGGTGCTTGGATGAATATCTAAAGAGTTAGATTGAGGAATCATTAAGCACCGTCAAATGATTGTTAAGAGATGATATCCAACCTGAGTAGGAGATGGCAATCCTTTCTCATTTAGGCTGATATCTAACCGCCCTCTTGATGCAGGTCCTCTGCATAGGAATAGAGATTCGGAGGTGTTAGATAAGTTATGTTAAAGAGTTGATTTAACGAGATCGAGATAACCAAAGTCTTATGTCGTATGTTGTCATGATATAGGCACACATCCTCTGATCAGAGATAGATGTGTTACTATATGTCTGAGTATGTGCATTTGGCAGACCAATCGATTGATGACCTAACCGAGGTCTATACACAGGCGCGCTGGTGTGCATATAAGGGCATATGAGTAATACGATCTCTCAAAGGGATCATACAGGTTCATTACTGAACTGGAAGACATGAGCTCACTCATGAGATGTTGGGAAGATCAAATTCCGTGCACGGTCGTCTCGCTTTGAAAGCTTGACTGAATTTGTAGGTCTGATATATACTTTTGGAAAATATAAGATCAACACCTGGGTATGATATATGCTTTTGGAAAGTATATGATCGATGCCAACTCCCAATGATCGAATGAGAAACTTAATGATAAATCCCTGAAGTAGACAGTGTAAAATTGAACTTATACTTCGGGTTTATTCTGGTCTTCCAGTATGCAAGATGTACAGGTATTAGGAATACCTGAGGTTAATGTGATCATAAACAATTGTATAACCATGATGCTTCCATTCCTAGGGAGTGATGAAACAAGTCTAGATTTTAGTGACTCCTCTCAGTAGAGAAGTGATCTGATCTTGGTCAAAATATTGGACATTGATTTGAATGTGATTCAGATGCAATGAGAAGATTAGATTTGCGGTCTTGATTTAATCAAGCATCTATGGGAGGCCCGAGATCTGGATTTGAGATGTGATCTCAATATCCAAGTCACTATGCGTAGAACAATACAATCGCCCTATCTATATCTCCAAGTATCCGCGGAGAAAGCGCATTATCCTTGAAAGAGTTCAGGATAATTTCATTGTTGATATATGTATCCGAGCATTGAGAAAATGGATAATTAAATGTGATTTAATTATCATGAATAATATGAATTTGATTCATATTATAAAGAGAGTTATCTTAGATAATTAAATGTGATTTAATTATCAAAGATGTAAATAATGTGAATGTGATTCACATTATTTGGGCACATGAGAATAGAGATCCAAGATGATTAAATGTCATTTAATTATCATGGATATGAATAATGTGGATAGTACTATCCATATTAACCATATATATTATAAATGTGATTTATAATATATAAGAGAGAGCAATTTGTAATTTACATTTGTTAAATATATGTTGATGTGAATTGGATTCACATTGGACAATTAATTGAAAATGTAATTCACATTTTATTTTGGGTTGTGAATGTGATTCACAATTTTCCAATGGCAAGATTGCGATATTCACAAAATAATTATGAATTATTTTTGTTGAATAATTTACAACAAGTGTTGTTGTAAATCTTAGAGATTTCCATGGAATAATATAATCTCATGAGATATCATGAGATTACATGAGATTGCCACCAAATCCCATATTATGGAAGGAGGCAATCTTCATTCTAATAATCTCCATGATTGCTTTATTTGATTTAGGATTGATTTATATTGATTTGTCAATATATAATTAATCTAAATTAAATTAATTGTGGTTGGTTTTTACCAACACAAATCTTGATCATTTAAAGAAACACAAATCAATGTGAGCCATTGGATTTGTGTTGTCCATGGATTGAGATCCATGGATCTCAAAATATTATAAAAGGAGAGGCATCCCTTTGCTCTTATTTACACACACAAAGAGAACATAAGTCTCTCTCTCTCTCTCTTTACACGTCCTCTCTTCTTCTCTCATATGGCCGCCACCATGGATGCCCCAGAGAGGTTCTCTATCGTCGTAGCATCGTCGTTATGCTGCCTGATCATTTGCTCGTGGATCTCCGTCTCCTTCGGTGCGCCTCGCTCATGAAGAAGACGTCGGATCTTGTGTGTCGAGATCAGGAGATCCGCCTCTTGGATCATCAACATGAATTGCGAGAAGCACGCGATTCATCCCACGCTCGCAAGCGTCTCCTCCGTCGGATCGGACTTGAGACAGGAGGTCTCTTCGTTTAGAGACTCGATCACAACCACGCTTCAAGAGGTAATCCTATTACTTGTTTGTGATTTAGACGAAACGATTCGAGAAGTGTTCTTGGATCATGTGGTTTCGTCGCATGAAAAATTTTAATTTACGCTGCATAGAACAACTAGTTTGATTAGTCGTTCTTCGTTGTATTCGATACGATGCTCATGCTTCCGTGATGCGCTTAAGGATTTAACTGTACCCTTCAATACAACCATATATAATGGTGATCGATCACCACTCACGACCATCGGAGAAGAAAGATCACTATAATTAGACGAGTACAACTCTCTCTATTCCCTTGCTCTCTTACTTCTCTCTATCTCTCCGCTCTCTCTCTCTCTCTCTCTCTCTCTTTTCTCTTGAGGTATTCCCTCTTGTTGTGGTGTTGAGGCAATGCCCCACCCCCTCTTTATGTAGCCAAAATACAGCCCCATAGTCATATTCTCAATAGGATTATATATAGAATACAACTAAATAACTATTAGGATTAAGAGCCCAATCCCATTAGGATTCCTAATCCTAATTTGACTCTATTCCTAGCAATACTATGTAGTTTGTATGTTGTGATTCATTATTATTTTTTAAATTGGGATATGAAATGTTTGGTTTAGTCCTTTTTATTTGTAAGGGATATTCTCCCTTTAATTTTATAATGTTGAGTTTTTTAAAACTTTCCTCTTTCAGTCCCAGATAATGAAGTATGTCTTTATACTTTACAAATCTTGATTGTGTATATGCCATTATAAAGGATTATGTATTGACATCGCATATTTGTGCTTAATACATAACCATTTATAGCCATGCACCTTCTGTTATTTCACATCAAAGTGCTTCCTATGTTCCTTTAAATTACATGATTGTATGCTCAAACAAAATAGTTTATATGTTTATTTACTTCTTCATTTCTAATAATTAAATAAATTCTATTTCAATTTTAAACGTATTTCTTTCATTTTATTGATGCATTACTACATATGGTAAATAACTCATTGAAATGTAACAAATGTTATTATTTCTATCTTTTTTTAAAAATATGCCTATTATAATTACTTCTTTTCCTTTAGGTGGCTTCCTCCGATGGATTACTGTTATTTTTCTGATTTAGTTGTATTAGATGATCTATACATGATCAGCGTCAGGACCGTGCACCTGTAGGATTCCTTCAAGTTTACATAGTTGGTATAATCTAGTAGTTATTAACTTCATTTCTATTGATGAGAAGGTACACTTTTACTTACATATAATTTGGTTATTACATTTCAATTTACACCATCAATGATGATGTGATTTTTGAAATATCTTTCGCTCGAATTAGACTACATATTATAGTTTATAATATCACTTGTAACAATGTATATAATATTATATTTTAGTTTGGGAACTAACAATTGAAGGTCTGATAAAGTTATACGTTGACATTCTTTTTTATCATAGTTTACATGAAGGAGAAATATATACTATCACAGATTGCATGTTTTCGCAAACAAGCCATGCTTCAAAGTTGTTCCTAATGAATTAATGATAATGTTTATTGAACAACATATATTATTCATCATATGGAATTCAATAGCATCCTCCCGTGCTACAATTTTTTTCTTCGTTGATTTGAAGATGTCACATCACCAATATTTAGTAGCACATATGGCATCCATATGTTAGTTTTTTTTGAAAGACATTAAAAAATCCATCTATTTGTAATTATTAATAGCATATACTCTTCTAGAGGTTTTTAGTTGTCTGATTCCAAAAAGAAGTCTTGAGGATATTACTACGAAGGTGCATCTCCTGCAAAAAGAAACATAAATATCAAGTCACGTGACATACTTTAAATGTTAAAATACGTGAATAGCGGTGAGAGAATGTTCATTACATTATGGGGGTAAAGTATATGTATCATTTCCAACCAGCCTGCTTTTGGAGAAAAGGAAAAAGCCAATTATCATCTTCACTAGATTAATCGTGAAAGACTACAATGGTACATCCATCTTACTGTTTGTTTAATTGTAGTACCTTTTTTAAAAAATCTAGTATTTATTTGTTTGAGTCGTATTACTGAAGGAAATTGAAGAGGAGAAAGAAGGTTGGTTGGGATTTAGGACTTCCGTTAGATGATTTTTCTTCCAAATCCATGGAGATATATATAGGGCCATTCACCATCCCGTTCGCCCAAATCATATCTGTCCATATTCATTTTGGATTTATTCCCCATAAATCCCAATATTCATTTCGGACGTTATTGTCATAATCGCATTTTTATTATGATTTGGATTTCTCCATTATAGAGATTTGTAAATGAAAATCTTGACCATTGAGGTCAATATTTCTAACATCTCCCACTTTGACCAATATGTCAAGATTGTTCTACATTCTCACTATTCATGAAATGTGTCGAACTTCATGGAGAAACAATTCAAGGCTCATTTTTCATGAGTACCTCACTTTGACTCAAATATTCCTGAGTCCCATCAAACCAACATGTTTGATATAAATTCCTGCTTGTATTCCTTTTGTCGTGGAAGCTACAAGCATATCTTATGTAGGTATATATGTTACCTTAATTTCTTGCATTTCTACAATATCTCTTATATAGTGATATTGGATCTCAATGTGTTTCCCTTTAGAACTGTTTGCCCCACTTTTAGTCAAACTTATTATTGCTTGATTATCGCAGAAGACTTCGATTGGTTCTTTAGCCAATCCGAGGTTTAAATTCTCTAAGAAACATCTGATCCATACTAAACGCGTAGAAGCCATACTACATGCAATATATTCAGCTTCTTGTGTGTGTCTTGACACACAACCTTGTTTCTTACTTCCCAAGAAACAACTGCACCACCAAGCATGAATAAATAACCTGATATGGATTTCCTATCATCCATATCCCCTCCGAAATCTACATCGGAGTATCCAACAACTTCAAGCGATTCTTCTTGATAGACAAGTTTGAGGCCAATAGTTCCTTTTAAATACCTCAATATTCTTTTTACGGATTCCCAATGTTCTTGTCCAGGATTACTTTGGTATCTACTCACTAAACTGACGAGAAAAGCTAAATCAGGTCTGGTGCATAACATTGCATACATCAAACTACCTACCGTCTGAGCATATGGGACATTCAACGATTTCTGACCTTTACCCGGGCATTAACTTTTACTTAATCATTTTCCCATAACCATTGGTGTAGGAGCAGGAGTGATGTTCTGCATTCCAAATCTCTTTAGTATAGTATGCAAATATTTTTCTTGATCCAAACTTAATGTTCTTGAGTTTCTGTCTCTAGTGATCTGAATACCAAGGACATAGGTGCTTGCCCCATGTCCTTCATCTCAAACTCATCACTTAGTTTATGTTGTACATCATTAAGCATATCTATGTCATTTACGGCGAGCAAAATAACATCCACATATAATGATAAAATTATGAACTTCCTCCCACTATTCATGACATATACACAATTATCCAATTTATTTTCCACAAAACTAAATTGGATAATTGTTTTATGAAATTTGAGATACCATTGTCGTGATGATTGTTTCAGACCGTACAATAAATTTCTTTAACTTATACACTTTATTCTCTTGTCCTTCTACCTGAAAACCATCAGGTTGATGCATGTATATAACTTCACGCAATTCTCCATTATGAAAAGCTGTCTTAACATCCATTTGGAATAATTCCAAATCCATACATGCGACTAGTGTCAAAATCATCCTTATTGATGCAAATTTGGCTACAGGAGAATATGCTTCCTGGAAATCAATTCCAGCCTTCTGTGTATAACCCTTAGCAACTAATCTTGCTTTAAACTTATCAATGGTACCATCAACTTGGTACTTTTTATTAAACACCCATTTGCATCATATGGGCTTTCTATCTTCTGGTAAGTCACAAAGTTCCCAAACACATTCTTTTCAATCGAGTCTTGTTCTTCTTTCATGGCGGTCGTCCATGATTCTGACTCAGAAGAAGTCATTGCTTCATTAAAAGATATTGGATCTATATAATCCATAATATCCTCATCAATAGTAAAACATGAAACCTCACATGAGTACAAATAATAATCACTTATCCATGCAGGTTATGTTCTGGGTCGCTTGTTGCTAGTAACATTAGTGGCTTGACTAGGCTCCCTTATCTCTTCTAGAGATTAATGATCATTCATAGGTTCTACTTCCATCTCTACTTCCGGATGGACTATTTCAACCCCTCCATTTTGATCTATTTTTGAGTCGATCTGATCATAAAAAATGAGTAAAGGTTCTGACTCCTCTGTTTCTTGCTGCTTTTCTTAACAATTTTCTAGAAAAGTAGCATCACGACTTTCTATCAGATCTTTTTCTTTGTTGAAGAACCTATAACCTTTAGATTTTTCAGAGTAGCCCATGAATCTACATTTTAGTATCTTAAAATCAAGCTTATCTCTAAGCTGATTTTGACACCATAACATGTGCTATGCATCCCCATTTTCTGAGATGATGTAATTATGGCTTTCTACCGGTCCATATTTCATAAGGTGCAGAGTCTACTGATTTAGTAGGGATTCTATTCTGTATATAATTAGTAGTCAATACAGCTTCTCCCCAGAATTTCTTGGGGAGACCAGAATACGATAACATACATCTCACTGTATTCATAAGAGTTCGATTCTTTTTCTCAGACACTCCATTTTGTTGTGGAGTATATGGCATTGTAGTCTGCCTACAAATGCCCATTTGAGTGCAGTAATCACTGAACTCATTTGAATTGAATTCCCCTCCCCTATTAGTCCTTAACACCTTAATTGGTCTACCCAATTTTTTCTCATCTTCTGTTTTATATCTCTTAAAGCTTTAAAAGGCTTCAGCCTTTCTTTCTAAGAGATAACTACATGAGTACTTGGAATAGTCATCAATGAATGTTATAAAGTATTCTTTATTTCCATGTGTGCATACACTTAAGGGATCAAAAGTATCTGAATGAACTAGTTCTAATAATTATCTTGACCTTTGACCTTCTAGAAAATGATTTTCTGGTCATTTTTCCAGTCAAGCAATGTTCACGGGGCAATGTTCTTGCATGTTATATTAGGTACAATGTTCAATTTTATTGTCTGTTCCATTTTTGAATTTCCCGGATGTCCTAATCTCATATGTCAAAGATCATAGTCAGATAGAAGACACCCAATATAGTTCAAACTAACATTCATTGATTCTTTAGAGGTAATCACAGGAAGACAAAAAAGATCATGCTCAGGTACAAATTTTTCCATGGCAAAGACTTTGCGATCTCGCCCAATGGAGACACGATTATTGTAGAATCTGACTTCAAAATTTTTCTTCAGAAGGATAGGTACAGAGATAAGATTCCGACGAATCCCTGGAGAGTAGAGAACTTCCTGCAAGATCATTACGCTTCCGCCAAGATCTAACCTATATGATTTAACACCTTCCACATCGAGGTAGGTGTTTTTTATCATATATATCATCTGTTCATCCTTCTTTAATTCCTTGAAGTCCACTAGTCCCTCTTTTGTTTTTGCAATGTGGCGGGTTGCACCAGAGTCGATCCACCAGCCATCGCAATCAGTTGCAGCTGAGTTGCATTCAACCACTGCAGTGAATTCTGGCCTGTTAGGGTCTTTCTTTCCTGGACCTTTGGATGGGTCTGGCCTCTTTCCTTACGGACAGTTGGCCTTGAAATGGAAAAACTTCTGGCAATTGTAAGAAGCTCCTCGTGGAGTTTGATGACACGAAGAACCGAGCGACTAAGGCAATCAGGTATCTCTACAATGGTCGTCGCGACCTCGGTCACTCGATCGTGTCGATCAAGAAAAAGTAGACCACCAAGATAGATAAAATCAATCAAAAATGCGATAGCGATCTCGCTATTAGATTAACCTGGTATAGCGACCAGGGTCGAACAGAAGGAGCACGGGTTGCCTCTCGGCCTACAAAATAGTCAAAAAGAGAAATAAAATAAAAGAAGAAAATATTTTTGGTGGTTTTTAATTATTTAATAATTTTTTTGGATTTTTAATGAATTAAGAAAATAATAAAGACTAAAGAACTACACACTTCAACAAATTATTAAACACACTAAAATTCAACCAAAAATTCTAACAAAAATATTTTTATGTGTTTTATAATTTTTAGTGTTTTTGGTGAATATTTGGGATTTTTCTGATGTTTATTTAATTTTCTAAAAATCAAAAAGTGGACTAAAACAGTAGGTATTGTCCAGCCGAGCTAAAAGGGCCTAGATAAAATATCTAAAAGCCACAAATTAGCTGGGAGGTATTTTTCCTGTAAAGAGAATATAAAGGAAAATTTAGGCACCTATTTTATTGTTTTTGGATTTTTAATTGATTTACTAGAATTTTTATAAGATTTTCAGTGTTTTTCAAATTTTAGTGGTTTTCAGTAATGAAAAATAGCCAAAATTGGCTAGAAAATCAAACACAACAAATCGACAGTAGACAATTTTTTGTAATTTTTAGACACTATTTAATATTTTTTTGTGATTTTTAAAGTTAGACAGTGAAGAAAATAGATGTTTTTGAATTTTTAAAAATATCAAATGAAAACAAAAATTTCCTCAAAAATCCTCGAAAATTTACACTATGGTAGGAGCCATGTGTCCAATTTTCGTTGGATTTGGAGGTATTTTGCTATTTTATCCAAAAATAAAGAAGGGGCACTGTGCACATGGACCAAAGTGCAAATACCCGAGAGTCTGGGGGGTCTGGTGCAATTAACCCAGGAAGTCACGCGCGTCGCGCGTGCTTGAGGCACTCAGGGACCCGAATGTGAGAAAAATAAGTTCCGAGGGCCTTTTGGTAACATGTACCAAAAGCCCAAGGGCTTATCTGCAAATAACCCAATATATAACGCACATGCTCAATTAAAATACGCACAGGGGTATAAATGCAAATAAATAAAAACTTTCATTCAATTGATAACAACCAGAACTACAGGGTAGATAATGTAAAAAGCCCAGAAGAGCACGTATCGATGCACGTGTCAGACCACACACAGGGGCATATCAGTAAATACATGCAAGCACACGGGTCTCTATGCAAATATCCCAAAACTAAACAACTACGCTAGATATTTACAAGACTAAAAGCGAAATAAAATAACAAAGGGGGGCCTAAGGGTAAATTACACTTTATTACGCAGACTGCAGGATGGACGCCACGTGTGGGATCGAACGGTGGTGGGAGACTGGATCCACCGCTGCGCTACTTGGGGTGATCCAACGGCGGGGGCGTGGCCACGTGTCTGATCAAGCGGTCGAGGATGTCAGGGGCCAAACCCTTCACTGGACCAACGGCTGGGATCGCCTCTCCAGAGATCTGGCGGTGTAGGAGCCTCCTGAGATGGACGGTCTGGATCAGAACTGGAGGGCTGAGGCGATCGGACGGCGACGGAGGATGCTGGATGAACTGTTCGCCGGCGAGATTCGCCGGCCTCGGGCGTGTGCTAGGATCCTCCTGGAAGCACGCTGAAGGTCGGAGAAGAAGCGTGGGTGCTTCCGCGTCTGCCGGTAGGCTCCGATGACCCAACCGGGCTCTGGAGAGCTCCGGCGAGGTCGGCGGAGGTACGCCTCTTGGCTCGATGTCGAAGGACCTCAGATGGCCCTTACTATGCCTGCAAAACAGTCCAGAATTCTCGCGGGTCGAGGGCAAACTGCCTCGACCCGGTAGGTGGGGTGGCGGTGAACGATGGGTCGCAACGGACGAGCTCCGGCGAAGTGGGGACGGTGGAGCTCGAATCCCAGCTCCTGTGCGACCTGGGTTGGATGGAGGTATGGAGAAGATGCGCGGGAAGGAGGCGATGATGAGTGTAGATTCCGATGGTCGAACAGAGCTATGGAATGGTCGGAACCGGCGTAATACGGCGGAGCGGTGATTTGGGCGAAATGAAAAATCAAAGAAAAAGAAGGGTCTAAAGGACTACCTGGGTGGACGAGGAGACTGGGGAGGAGCTAAGGAATCTCTGGGTCTTCGCCTCGAGGAGCGTCTCCCTCCGAGGCTCGAGTTCCAGCTGGTGGCGGAGCAACGGCGGCGAAGCTCGCCGGATCGATGGAATCCGGTCCCTCTCCTCGCTTCAACAGCACGGGCGGTGAGCTGTCACTCTCACGTACACACCGGAGCTCACAGGGGGTGGAATCGAATAGCCAAAGATGAGATTCGAGGTGGCGGAGCTCGAGCTAAATATGGGTGCGGGTCCGGCTAAAAGAGGTCGGGTAGGGTGATCGAGCGCACGGATCCCGATGTGGATACCCCGGCGAGGGTCTCGGATGTAGCATTAAGGAGTCGGACCCGGGGTTTAGGTGGTAGGCGATCGGGTTTAGCGGGGAAAAATCCGAGAAGATGGGTACCCGCTAAGGACCCGTGTGAAGTGGTCCTGGGGGGGGGGGGGTAGTTGACCGGGCGGTCAACAATCCCCAGGACCAATGAGAAAAAGGCCACGTGGCTGGATTTTGAAATTAAAATTAAGGGTAGCAAATGGCTGATTTAGTGAAACTTAAAACATGAAATATTTTTATTTTATTTTTTTTTCTATTTTTTAGTGATTTTTAATTAATTTTTCGAAATAAAAAAGAGGTATATACATAATATGCTATATATAGGTATATATACAATATGTAGGATTTTGATTTTTGATTTTTAATTTCTTGTTTTCGTGCAATTTTATTCCTATTTTATATTTTATTTATTTTCATTATAAAATAAGGAATAAAAAGGTATTTTTATTTTATTTTAATTATTTATATACATAGGTGAAAAAAATATACATTTATATACATGGTATATTTACAATATATTTTTGTGTTTTTAATTTTGTTATTTTTATTTTGTTTTTGTTTTAATTGTTTTTATTTTATTTATTTACACTATATAATATAGGATATTTACAAAAATTTTAGAAATTAATTTTATTTATTTATAAGGTTAAATAAAGATAAAGGTGGTTCTATGTATAATGTGATCATGTACAAGTTGTGTTTTTGTTTTCTTTTTAATTTTTAAATTTCTGTTTTGATTTTATATTTATAAATATATACAAATATTTACAAGCCTATTTTTGTGAGGAAAATACTTTTATTTTATTTACATATATATTTACACACATGAGCCCCTATCTCCCTCTACTTTGGCTTTTATGCGGTCAGGCCCATGCTGAGCCCTCCCTTGGGTTAGGTTGCTCAATATTTATTTTAAATATTTCCCTCTTTTTCTTTTTAATCTTTATTATTTTATTTTTGCACAAAAACATGCTAATTATAGAATTTTACACAATGCATGCTTTTGGTAATTATTTGTATTTACACATATCTACATGCATTTGCAAAGGTTTCTGTAGCTAAAATATAAGAATAAAGAGTGATGAATGAGTATTCATCACCCCCCTATACTTAACTTTGCTAGTCCCTTAGCAACACTTATTTGAAAAAGAAGTGAAAAAGAAATAAAGAAAAAGAAAAAGAGAATGTACACGGATCAAGGCTGATTATTAAACTTGCCTTTATTAAATTAAGGTATGGAGCTCGATCAAATCTTTGGATTATTAATGTGTCGGAACCTTATTTGGACTTAAGTCTAAAACTCAACAGCCTCTAATTCCACTATTCTATAACCAAGACTCCTCAATGCTCCAGATCAGAACAAGTCATCAATCACAAACCCTGTAGACATGAATCTTTTCTTGTCCTGTGAAAGTGAGGTCTAAGCTCTCCGCCTCAGAAATGGAAACTTGACAACCCTCCCCAACAAGGTAACTCTATGACCTCAATCTGGCCACTCTTTCCTCGAGGAGCGGGGTATTCCCTTCTAAGTTCAAGTTCAACTGGCTCAAGAAGAGGAGGAAGAAGAGAATGGGTCAAGGCCAGTGTAGCTAAGTACCCTTGGGAGCTTGACCAGTGTAGCCAAGTCTCCCTGCTGCAAGCTACATCAGGTGGATCATGAAACCAAGCTTTGCTTATTGCACTCTATATACATACTCCGGTGGGATTATCATTTTCTATCAGACCCACCACCTTTTTGGAGTTATTTTCTTTTTGCACATTTTTTTCAAGTGCATCTGTACAACATATACATGTGCAGCATATATACAAGGAGTTTTTCCTCTTGAGCCAGTAGACTATCCCTCTTTTGAAGCTTTATTGCAACCCACAACTCCCGTTGTTAGACCTCATGGCAACCAGACCAAGTTGAGACGCACTTCCTTCACTAAAAGAAGAAGAGAGGTTCTGCCTAGAAGTACTACCCTCGTATGCTACCCCAAGTCAAGGAAGACTGCCTCCTCACCACCTCATCCATAGAGAGCTCGGTGCATAGTGCTAGTGTCCAAGTAAAGCCATTGTCTATATGAGTCATGTGTTGTTGTTAAGTGCTCTACTTAGGCTCATTGAGATGACATGTGATCATAGGCTAGTGGACTCAAAGAATTAAGTCACCATGGACCTGAAAAGCCTTAAACCTAAGCCCTATAAGGTTCCTCTTAGAATTTAGGTGGATTAAGATCTTAATCAAGCTCCATCTCTCAATTTGATTCCAGGCTAGTTTAAATGTCAACTATCATCCAGAAAAACTATATACATATGTACAAAAGATGCTATTTACACAAATTTTTACAATCATGCAAAATTTTTGAAAAATGTTTTGAACTCATGAATGAATGATGCGTGAAGTGCAAGTTTTGCAAAAAGATATTTACACACATTTACACAAGATTTTTGCAAACTTTTGATTTTCAAAACATTTTGGAAAAATTTTGTACTATATACATAATTTTGATACAAAAATATTTACACAAGCTTTACACAAAAGATTTTTTCAATCATTTTTACAAAAATAACTTGTACACTAGCTAAGCATGTGCAAATAAAAGAGGTTTATGTACATGAAAATTTTTAATTTTTGTGATTTTTAGCATTTTTATTTATTAACACACTCACACAAAGTACGAGTTATGGCTAAAGTATATATGAAATATATACACACACCCCTATACTTAGCTCGAACGATGTTCTCAGAGTCAAGAGCGATGAAGAAGACATAACTCGTGCTAGGTATAGGGAAGTGAAACGAAAGGCTATATACAAAGAAGAATGAATGGAATAGAAAAGTCAAGAGGGTCTCGGGTCTTCCCCCTATACTTAGGATCAAGTAATCCTAAGTATAGCAGGCTGTATACTAAGGGAAAAACCGAGTGGAGAATGTACAGGGTCTACCCCCCCTATACTTAGGGTGAAATATCCCTAAGTATAGGCAGTAAAAACAGGGGTAGACAGAAACAAAAGAAATACCCAAAGGTCCTACATCCCCCCTATACTTAGGGTAAAGTGCACCCTAAGTATAGCATAATCAATAGATGAAGAAAGGGATGTGGGACTAAAGAATGTAGTGATATAGACATCTGGATTTATACAAGGCGGAGGATCAGTGAAACTCAGGCGTGAGATGCATTAGATGTGAGTCAAAGACCACATCTCACGCAAAATGAATAGGGGCAAGATCAGCGCCCCGCGGCTCATGATCTAGAAATGGCTTGAGCCGTTGGCCGTTCACTCGAAAGGTACTCTCAGAAGACAACTCGGATATATCAATGCTACCGTTGTCGTGTACCTTTCTGACCAAGTAGGGTCCCTTCCATTTGCTTTGTAGCTTCCCTGGAAATAGACGTAGCCTCGCATCAAACAACCATACTCTCTGTCCAATCTCAAAATGCTTGTGGCTGATGTGAGAATCATGCCACTCCTTCACTCTTTTCTTATACTGTAGGCTGTTTGAGAATGATGTATCTCTAAGCTCCTCCAGGGCTGCTAACTCTGCCCTCCTCTGGTCTCCCATACCATCTGGATCCATAAGAATATCTGTAACTGCCCAAAGTGACTTGTGCCTCAGCTCAACAGGTAAATGGCACGGCTTGCCATATACGAGGCGAAAGGGAGATGTGCCCAAAGGTGTCTTGAAAGACGTCCTATATGCCCACAAGACCGAGTCCAAAAGCTGTGACCAATCCTTTCGGTCAGGGCGGACGACTTTCTGCAATATCATCTTGATCTCCCTATTCGACACCTCGGCTAGACCATTCGTCTGTGGATGTTAAGGTGTAGCAACACGATGGTCTATACCGAACTTGCTAGCAAGGGCCTTCACCTGGTCGTTGATGAAATGAGACCCCCCATCAGAAATCAAAACTCGTGGAACCCCGAACCGCGTGATGATATGCTTCCTCAAAAATCTGCAAACTGTCCTCGCATCAGCGGCTCGGGCGGGGATAGCCTCAACCCAACGACTAACATAATCCACGGCCAACAGAATGTACTCAAATCCCTGACTCTTAGGGAATGGACCCATGAAATCGATGCCCCATGCGTCAAAAACTTCACAGAAGTGAATGGGCTGCATCGGCATCATATCACGCTGTCCACAAGTGCCCATCCTCTGACAGTCAGTACACTTCTTCACGAACTCATCAGAGTCCTTGAAGAGGGTAGGCCACCACAAGCCGGATTGGAGTACTTTCTGTGCCGTTCTCCTCCCAGAATGATGTCCTCCTGCCTCAAGCTTGTGGCAGTAAGTGAGGACGCTATGGTGTTTCTCCTGAGGAATACACCGACGCCAGACGCTATCCCCTCCTTCGTGGTAAAGGATGGGATCCTCCCAGTGGTAGGACTTGGCCTTCACAAGGAAGGTCTCAAGCCTCTGCCTGGGCCAATCTTGTGGGACTTTCCCAGCAGCGAGAAAGTTCACAATATCGACATACCACGGGAGTGAGGCGATAGAAAGGATCGCCTCATCTGGGAAGGTATCTCGAATGGGATCAATCTGCTCAGACTCCTCAGGCTGCTCTAAACAGGAGAGATGATCTGCCACCACATTCTTGACTCCAGGCTTGTCCTTGATCTCAATGTCGAATTCCTGGAGTAGAAGGATCCATCTAGTAAGTCTGGCCTTGGCATCCATCTTTGCCATGAGGTACCTGATGGAGGTGTGATCTGTGTACAAAGTCACTCTAGATCCAATGATATACGATCGAAACTTATCTAGGGCGAACACTACGGCTAGCATCTCCTTCTCTGTGACCGTGTAATTCCACTGGGCGGAATCCAATGTGCAGCTAGCGTAGTGAATGGCAAATGGAACTCCACCCCTCCTCTGTCTCAGCACTGCCCCTACGGCAAAATCGGAGGCATCCGTCATGATCTCGAATGGGAGAGACCAATCAGGCGGCTGGAGGACAGGAGCCTCAATAACACACTGCTGGAGAGTCGCAAAGGACGAAAGACACTTGTCATCGACAAGGAACTCGGTGTCTTTCGTCAAGAGGTCAGTCAATGGTCGGGCAATCCTACTGAAATCCTGAATAAATCTCCTATAAAATCCAACGTGCCCCAGGAATGACCGTAGATGCCTCAAATTGGACGGCGGTGCGAGTTTTCTAATGACATCAACCTTGGCCGGATCAACCTCCATGCCCCTGTTGGAGATGATATGGCCAAGCACCGTCCCTTGAGTCACCATGAAGTGACTCTTCTCCCAAGATAGAACCAAATGGTACTCAATACATCACTGGAGTACTCGGTCTAGGCAGTCAAGACAGGAGTCGAATCCGTCGCCGTAGATCGAGAAATCGTCCATGAAGACCTCCAAACACTCCCCTACCATGTCCGAAAAGATCGACAGCATGCACCTCTGAAAAGTCGTAGGGGCATTGCATAGCCCAAATGGCATGCGTCGAAAGGCATATGTACCAAAGGGACAGGTAAAGGTGGTCTTCTCCTGATCCTCAGGAGTGATGGCCACCTGATTGTAGCCCGAGTACCCATCCAGGAAGCAATAATGGCTCTTCCCTGCTAGTCTCTCAATGATCTGGTCAATAAAAGGCAGGGAGAAATGGTCCTTCTTGGTGGCCTGGTTGAGTCTCCTGTAGTCAACACAGACCCTCCAAGAGGTGGGTACTCGTGTAGCAATCTCCTCACCCGACTCACTGATCACAGTCGTGATGCCCGTCTTCTTGGGCACCACATGCAAGGGGCTAACCCCTTGGAGTCGGAAATGGGATAAATAAAATCTATGCTCCACCCTTTTGATATTTCCTTCATCACGACCTCTCTCAGGTTGGGGTTCAGTCGCCGCTGGAACTCACGCGACGGCTTCGCCCCCTCCTCGAGATAGATATGGTGGGAGCACAGTGATGGACTAATCCCATGGAGATCTGCTACGCTCCATCCGATTGCCTTGCGGTTCTTTTCAAGAACCCCCATCAAACGGGATTCCTGCTCACCAGTCAGATCGGCGGAGATGATGACTGGGTACATATCAGGCTCGCCCGCAAGGAACCGATACTTCAGCGAAGTAGGGAGCGGCTTCAGCTCTGGACAGCTGGGTGCTGGCAAATCTGGCCTCGGATGAAGATGTGTGAGTGCTGCTAAGTCTGCCAAATATGCCTGGGAGAAAGAAAGCGAACTCTCGCAAACTGGGTCTGGAGAAGGCCGCTCGACTGTGTTGTCTCTGATCTGCTCTGCATCAACCTCCTCTTCATCTGTAGGCTCAGGTGGACTCAAGTCTGGCATCTGATCATCGCAATCTGCCCAATCAGACTCTGAATCCGAGGGATCTACATCAAACAAGGTGGCATCAGTACCACCGTAACACAAGGTAGCCTCAGCACCATCGTCATTGAAAACCGTGTCGCGGTCAAGAACCGGCTCTGCTGCCTCTGTGGTATCCTGGACCAGGGCTGTGCTCTCCAAGCTCTCCTCTGCTATCATCTCGGCATCAGCTGTGTTTGAAAATGAGAGGATGGCCTGTGCTGCAGGGTCTGCCCATGCTGCCTCGTTGTCTGTGATCACAAAATCACAGTCCTGGTGGATGTCTGGCTCGGCGTCTGTCAGCTGCTCTGAATCTGTGCTGGCCTCTGAGCGTGGTCTCTCTCTGGCTCTGTAGTCCTAGACCGTCTCTTTTTGTATACTCTCGCCCTCGACGCGAAAGTATACCTTCCCGCTATCATGATCAGTCACCGCCTTGGCTGTGGCCAAGAACGGACGACCAAGGATGATGGGGGTATCGGCCACTGAATCAGGGATCTCCATGTCCAACACTACGAAGTCCACGGGGAATTTCAGGCCCTGAATAGTGACGATAACATCTCGCAACAACCCCTTCGGCCTCTTGACAGATCGATCAGCAAACTGAAGGACTGTCCTGCTCTGTCGAAGAGTGCCCAACTCGAAACGGTCGAGAAGGGCTGCCGGAAGAAGGTTGATAGACGATCCGCTATCCAATAGAGTCCGGTCGAACCTCTGCTCACTAATCTGACATCTGACATACGGGGCCCCTGAATCTGGCCTCTTGGCCGGCAGACGGTTCTGGATCGCGAAGCACGTGGCTTTTGTCAGCACATGAATCTCTGAAGTGTGGTTCCTATTCCTCCTCCTGACTGTGGTCCTGTCTCTCAAAGATCGCTGAAGAAGGGGGATGTGTTGCAAAGCCTCCTAAAGGGTCAGCTGTATGTGAAATCTGTCGATCATGCTCTGGCTGAACTCCTCCTGCTCTCTCTTTTTTGGGTCTTTTTCTCTTTTCTTCCCCTTCCCCGTCTGAAGGGCTCTAGGGAAGGGAATCACGGGATCCTTCGCAGATGAAGGACTAGGAAAAGGCCTAGACGGCTCGACGGCCGGATCCGCACATACATCAATCACCACAGTGGGACCAAAAGAAACTAAACCTTTTCCTTTATTCAAAACAGTGTTCTGAGATACATCAGCATGAGGAAAAACAACATCTCTATCTATATGAACACCAATGGCCTCAGTACCACCACGGGCTGGCTCTGCTACTGGACGTCTCGCGGCTTCAGTACCGCGGGCTGGCTCGGCTACTCTGGTGGTATCAACACCACCTCCTCGAACTGGTGAAGCGGCGGCCTCAGTACCGCCGGTGGTATCTGCATCCTTGGTGGCATCAGTACCACCATCATCATCTGGAGCGGCCTCAGTATCGCTCTCCTCCTCTTCATGTGGCGCCCCGGAGGTATCCTCGTGGTGTAGCTCAGATGAGGCACCGCCGCCTGCTGGTGTCCTACCGCTCCTAAGTGCAACAAATCAGCATCAAACAGATCCGAAGATGGATCAACAAATGGATCACTAGGAGTGGCGTGCTCAGTGTAAGATACCTGCTCAGACTTCCTCTTGAGGTTATTGGGGTTCAGCTCTATCTGTGCAGGGATGGTAGCCTTCCCTCTCATCAGGTCCCGCATCTCCTGGCGGAACTCGTCCATCTCCCGTCTAAAGGTATCATGCTGGTCCGTGAGGAGGCGGGCTATGTCATCCAAGGCGGGGCTCTCATGGGAGTCCGACGGGGAGCCTCTCTGGTAATGAGGCTACTGGAGCTGCTGCTGATGCTGTTGAGAGGGGTAGGAGGAAGGGTGCTGCTGCTGGTATGGCTGGTGAGCCTGCTGCTCACGTCTCCAAGGCTGTCCCTGCTGCTGATAGGGACGAGGAACGAAGGACGACTGCTGGTACTGCTGCTGGGCTGGGGGCTGCTGTTGGTGATCCCTCTGCTGGCTATACTGCCCTCCCTGACTGGATCACTGCTGCTGGGGCTGGGTACCTCCACTCCCCCACCTGAATCCGGGATGGTCTCGTCGGATCCCAGGCTGGGGACGGTCATACCAAATCCCGTTGACATTCATCAACGGCTCGGCATCGTACTGGGCTGGCGGGAGTACTGCCAGAGGCTGATCCGGATGGTAGACCACCATCTGCATGTCTGGAGATGGTGGGGACTGGTAAGAGGGCTGCTGCTGCTGGTACGGCTCCGCCTGTACAAGGTGAACCTGTCTAGGCTGCTGAAAGGAGCTGGAGCGCTGGGACGAGCTGTTGCTGCCGCCGGTATCGCCTCGCGACTGAAGACGAGGCTGGGAAGCCGTCTGTGCCTCCTGGAGACACATGAGCTGGGTCTTCATGTCGCTCAGAGTCTGTGCCATCTGTTCCATCTGCGTGATTCCCTGGCACTGCTTCTTCTCGATCAGCTCCATCCGGTCCAACTTCTCGCTGATGATGCCCATATCCGCAGCGGACGACTCTGCCTGTACTGCTGCAACTGCGGATGAACTAGATGGACCGGCGTCGACCCGTGCTATCCTCTGGTACTGCACGGGTCCTGGCTGCTGCTGGGGTCTCCCCTGTGTGTACAATCGGGTCTGGGACATCACCATATAGTTCTCTGCCATCTCCTCGTAGATGGCCCAGACCTGGTCGTGGTCATTGGCGAAATAGGACCCGCCGCAAGAAGCATTCACCAGGCCCTGGAGCTCTGGTGTCAGTCCGCTGAAGAAGCTCTGCACAAGGTTCGGCTTGGAGATGTCGTGGTGCGGGCATCGGTCAGTGAGCTCACGAAACCTCTCCCATGCCTCATGGAATTGCTCGTTGGGGAGCATGGAGAAGTTGCTGATCAGGGCCCTCGCTGCATTCGTCCGCCCGAGTGGATAGTACTTGTTCAAGTACTCGGTGCGGAGCTGCTCCCAAGTGTAAACAAACTTCCTCAAATGCTTCAGCTAGGTGGCTGCTCTGTCTGCTAGTGAGAAGGGGAAGGAGATCATCCTGATCGTGTCCTGGTCCACCTGACGGTCGTGGACAGTGCTGCAAATCATCAAGAACTCTTGGAGGTGGAGATGGGGCTCCTCTGTCGCGAGTCCATGGAAGCGGGGGAGTAGCTGCAAAGTGTTCGGGGGGAACTTGAAGTCCCCCACAATCGCTGTAAGTACTACCCAGTGGTGCGTCAGCGTCGATCCGGGGTTGTGTAACTCCCGCATCGGTCTCGGTGGTCCTCCAGTCGCGGCTGTGGCAGCTGCCGCTACTGCGGCGGCTGCTGCTGCGGCTGCGGCATCCGCATCATCTGGGATCCTCGGTCCCTCTCTCCTCTACTCTCGCTCTGCTCTCATCTGCTCCATCTCTCTCCTCATGTCGAGCATGAAGGCTCCGTGATCCCTCAGCTGCTGCTGGACGGTCTCTAACGAGGCGATCAGGGTGGAGTAGATCGCTCCCTGATCCAATACGAAGTGCTCAGGCTGACGGGAGCGATCCTCTGAACTGCCGGCCATAACGTCTGCAAAATCAAATGAGCCCAACTCAGGTGCTGTCAAATCTGCTAATCTCTCCTCGGGCTCATGTCGCTCAGGTCCGAAAGAAAGGGGGTCGAGGGGGAACAGGGCGGAGTCATACTCGGGCTCGAAGTGCTGGTCTCGGCTCTCGTGGGCTAACCTAGATGATCAGGTAGACGTGCCCGAGAGCGGTGCAGCCAGAGGCTCCCTAAGAGAGCGTCTACCCATCATCTTGATCTGGCGAGTAGTGCGAATGAGATCTGGAGAAACTATGATCAAAATGCAAACACCTGGTTCACCAACGCAACGAGAGATGAAGACCGTGAAAGCTCGGTCAAATTATCTTGTCAATCTTATTAGGTGAACACACAAGATTTCAGAGCGCTTACGTGACCTGTTAGGATACCCGATGCTACCCCAACCGACTGGCCCACACGGAAAAGTCGGTAATCAGTCGGGAATAACACCGGAGGGCTCTACCTAGGGTACGGGTCACTCTCTCACGCAACCAAACCAAACAATGAGGGGTTGCTCTCCCCAAGACAAATTTTTAAGGTGAGTGTCTTTTAGGGTCAATAGTTTTAGCCAGTCCCAATTTTATTGTTTTTCTTTTTAATATTTTTCAAATAAAAACAAAGGCCTAACGAATGTTTCAGTTCTCCTGGTTATTTAGTCCAAAACAGGGGGGAGAAGACGAAAAAGTCGATGCGTGATGAAATCAATGATGCATGCTGAGATAGAAATGCGTACCTTGCCTCCAGCACTCTACATGCAAGTGATCCGCGCAGAATTTAAATACAGGAAATAAACTACCCTAAATAATGCAGCGGTGAAAACCGAGTCCTAGATGAGCAAGTTCTACTCGCAGAACCGTCTAACCGGTCACCGACCTTCAAGCCAAAGGGTCCGGTCTTGGCCCACCCCTCCTCTTCCCGACAAATCGGGGGTAGGAGAAAGCGCTTTACGGGGCAGGCTGCGGCACGTAGGTTACGAAGGAGATGAGTCGGTTATTTTTATTAATTGATTATTAGTAGGTCCAATTAAGCGTACTATAGGAGCAGGCAGATAATTAAGTGTGGGGACACTACTAATTACGGCACAAGCAAGTATAAAATCCTAAATCTAGGGGCTCGATGAAAAACCGCGTAAACACCGGAAAAGGCAGTAAAAAGAAAAGAAAAGAAAACCGCGAAAAAGGCGCGAAAAACTCCTAAGGGTCCCCCGAGCACACCGGTGCTCGGCGAAACAGACCCGCTAAGCCAACCACAGTCCAAAGTCCAGTCTCTGAGTACCTGTATTATTACAATAATAATCAGAATAAAACCTAATCTATACCTCACCCACTCAACTCTCTCTCTCGCTCTGTCCTGCGGCTCCGTACAGAAGGGAGCCGCCTCCAAGTCCTGTGGTTGCGTCGGCTCCTCGAAAGTCGCCTCCGCGGTCCTCGGGCCCTCGCAAGAAACAGAGACAAGTGGTCAGACCAAAATAATTAAATAATAATAAGGAAAATAAATGAAAATGAAAATGAAAATGAGGGTATATATGCAAAAATACAAAATAAAATAAACACTCAAAATAAAACAAAAACAAAAACAAAAGAAAAAGAAAAATAAAACAAAATAAAACAAAAATAAGATATAAACAAAAGCCGCGAAAAAGTCGCGAGCTCTGAAAGAGCCGCGAAAAGCCGTGAAAACAAAAATGGAAATAAAATAAAAACTACGAAGCCGTGCTCCCCGGCAAGGGCGCCATTCTGATGACATGAAGAACCGAACGACTAAGGCAATCAGGTATCTCTACAATGGTTGTCGCGACCTCGGTCACTCGATCATGTCGATCAAGAAAAAGTAGACCACCAAGATAGATAAAATCAATCAAAAATGCGATAGCGGTCTCGCTATTAGATTAACCTGGTATAGCGACCAGGGTCGAACACAAGGAGCACGGGTTGGCCTCTCGGCCTACGAAGTAGTCAAAAAGAGAAATAAAATAAAAGAAGAAAATTTTTTTGGTGGTTTTTAATTATTTATTTTTTTTGGATTTTTAATGAATTAAGAAAATAATAAAGACTAAAGAACTACACACTTCAACAAATTATTAAACACACTAAAATTCAACCAAAAATTCTAACAAAAATATTTTTATGTGTTTTATAATTTTTAGTGTTTTTGATGAATTTTTAGGATTTTTCTGCTGTTTATTTAATTTTCTAAAAATCAAAAAGTGACTAAAATAGTAGGTACTGTCCAGCCGAGCTAAAAGGGCCTAGATAAAATATCTAAAAGCCCCAAATTAGCTGGAGAGTAATTTTCCTGTAAAGAGAATAAAACAAGGAAAATTTAGGCACCTATTTTATTGTTTTTGGATTTTTAATTGATTTACTAGAATTTTTATAAGACTTTGAGTGTTTTTCAATTTTTAGTGGTTTTCAGTAATGAAAAATAGCCAAAATTGGCTAAAAAATCAAACACAACAAAATAGACAGTAAACAATTTTTTGTAATTTTTAGACACTATTTAATATTTTTTTGTGATTTTTAAAGTTAGACAGTAAAGAAAATAGATGTTTTTGAATTTTTAAAAATATCAAATGAAAACAAAAATGTCCTAAAAAATCCTCGAAAATTATACACTATGGCAGGAGCCATGTATCCAATTTTCGTTAGATTTGGAGGTATTTTGCTATTTTATCCAAAAATAAAGAAGGGGCACTGTTCACAGGGACCAAAGTGCAAATACCCGAGAGTCTGGGGGGTCTGGTGCAATTAACCCAGGAAGTCACGCGCGTCGCGCGTGCCTGAGGCACTCAGGGACCCAAATGTGAGAAAAATAAGTTCCGAGGGCCTTTTGGTAACATGTACCAAAAGCCCAAGGGCTTATCCGCAAATATCCCAATATATAACGCACATGCTTAATTAAAATACGCACAGGGGTATAAATGAAAATAAACAAAAACTTTCATTCAATTGATAACAACCAGAACTACAAGGTAGATAATGTAAAAATCCCAGAAGAGCACGTGTCGATGCACATGTCAGACCACACACAGGGGCATATCAGTAAATACTTGCAAGCACACGAGTCTCTATGCAAATATCCCAAAACTAAACAACTACGCTAGATATTTACAAGACTAAAAGCGAAATAAAATAACAAAGGGGGCCTAAGGGTAAATTACCCTTTATTACGCGGACCGCAGGATGGACGCCACGTGTGGGATCGAACGGTGGTGGGAGATTGGGGATCCAACGCTGCGCTCCTCGGGCTGATCCAACGGCGGGGGCGTGGCCACGTGTCTGATCAAGCGGTCGAGGATGTCAGGGGCCAAACCCTTCACTGGACCAACGGCTGGGATCGCCTCTCCAGAGATCTGGCGGTGCAGGAGCCTCCTGAGATGGACGGTCTGGATCAGAACTGGAGGGCTGAGGCGATCGGACGGCGACGGAGGATGCTGGATGAAGTGTTCGCCGGCGAGATTCGCCGGCCTCGGGCGTGCGCTAGGATCCTCCTGGAAGCACACTGAAGGTCGGAGAAGAAGCGTGGGGTGCTTCCGCGTCTGTCGGTAGGCTCCAATGACCCAACCAGACTCTAGAAAGCTCCGGCGAGGTCGGCGGAGGTACGCCTCCTGGCTCGATGTCGAAGGACCTCAGATGGCCCTTACTATGCATGCAAAACAGTCCAGAAGGCTCGCGGGTCGAGGGCAAACTGCCTCGACCCGGTTAGGTGGGGTGGCGGTGAACGATGGGTCGCAGCGGACGAGCTCCGGCGAAGTGGGGACGGTGGAGCTCGAATCCCAGCTCCTGTGCGAGCTGGGTTGGATGGAGGTATGGAGAAGATGTGCGGGAAGGAGGCGATGATGAATGTAGATTCCGATGGTCGAACAGAGCTATGGAATGGTCGGAATCGGCGTAATACGGCGGAGCGTTGATTTGGGCGAAATGAAAAATCAAAGAAAAAGAAGGGTCTATGGGACTACCTGGGTGGACGAGAAGACTGGGGAGGAGCTAAGGAAGCTGTGGGTCTTCTCCTCGAGGAGTGTCTCCCTCCGAGGCTCGAGCTCCAGCTGGTGGCGGAGCAACAGTGGCGAAGCTCGCCGGATCGATGGAATCTGGTCCCTCTCCTCGCTTCAACAGCACGGGCGGTGAGCTGTCACTCTCACGCACACACCGGAGCTCACAGGAGGTGGAATCGAATAGCCAAAGATGAGATTCGAGGTGGCGGAGCTCGAGCTAAATATGGGTGCGGGTCCGGCTAGAAGAGGTCGGGTAGGGTGATCGAGCGCGCGGATCCCGATGTGGATACCCCGGCGAGGGTCTCGGATGTAGCATTAAGGAGTCGGAACCGGGGTTTAGGTGGTAGGCGATCGGGTTTATCGGGGGAAAATCCGAGAAGATGGGTACCCGCTAAGGACCCATGTGAAGTGGTCCTTGGGGGGGGGGGGGTAGTTGACCGGGCGGTCAACAATCCCCAGGACCAATGAGAAAAGGCCACGTGGCTGGATTTTGAAATTAAAATTAAGGGTAGCAAATGGCCGATTTAGTGAAAACTTAAAACATGAAATATTTTTATTTTATTTTTTTCTATTTTTAGTGATTTTTAATTAATTTTTCGAAATAAAAAAGAGGTATATACATAATATGCTATATATAGGTATATATACAATATGTAGGATTTTGATTTTTAATTTTTAATTTCTTATTTTCGTGCAATTTTATTCCTATTTTATATTTTATTTATTTTCATTATAAAATAAGGAATAAAAAGGTATTTTTATTTTATTTTAATTATTTATATACATAGGTGAAATAAATATACATTTATATACATGGTATATTTACAATATATTTTTGTGTTTTTAATTTTGTTATTTTTATTTTGTTTTTGTTTTAATTGTTTTTATTTTATTTATTTACACTATATAATATAGGATATTTACAAAAATTTTAGAAATTAATTTTATTTATTTATAAGGTTAAATAAAGATAAAGGTGGTTCTATGTATAATGTGATCATGTACAAGTTGTGTTTTTGTTTTCTTTTTAATTTTTAAATTTCTGTTTTGATTTTATATTTATAAATATATACAAATATTTACAAGCCTATTTTTGTGAGGAAAATACTTTTATTTTATTTACATATATATTTACACACATGAGCCCCTATCTCCCTCTACTTTGGCTTTTATGCGGTCAGGCCCATGCTGAGCCCTCCCTTGGGTTAGGTTGCTCAATATTTATTCTAAATATTTCCCTCTTTTTCTTTTTAATCTTTATTCTTTTATTTTTACACAAAAACATGCTAATTATAGAATTTTACACAATGCATGCTTTTGGTAATTATTTGTATTTACACATATCTACATGCATTTGCAAAGGTTTTTGTAGCTAAAATATAAGAATAAAGAGTGATGAATGAGTATTCATCACCCCCCTATACTTAACTTTGCTAGTCCCTTAGCAAACACTTATTTGAAAAAGAAGTGAAAAAGAAATAAAGAAAAAGAAAAAGAGAATGTACACGGATCAAGGCTGATTATTAAACTTGCCTTTATTAAATTAAGGTATGGAGCTCGATCAAATATTTGGATTATTAATGTGTCGGAACCTTATTTGGACTTAAGTCTAAAACTCAACAGCCTCTATGTTCCACTATTCTATAACCAAGACTCCTCAATGCTCCAGATCAGAACAAGTCATCAATCACAAACCCTGAAGACCATGAATCTTTTCTTGTCCTGTGAAAGTGAGGTCTAAGCTCTCCACCTGAGAAATGGAAACTTGACAACCCTCCCCAACAAGGTAACTCTATGACCTCAATCTGGCCACTCTTTCCTCGAGGAGCGGGGTATTCCCTTCTAAGTTCAAGTTCAACCGGCTCAAGAAGAAGAGGAAGAAGAGAATGGGTCAAGGCCAGTGTAGCCAAGTACCCTTGGGAGCTTGACCAGTGTAGCCAAGTCTCCCTGCTGCAAGCTACATCAGGTGGATCATGAAACCAAGCTTTGCTTATTGCACTCTATATACATACTCCGGTGGGATTATCATTTTCTATCAGACCCACCACTTTTTTGGAGTTATTTTCTTTTTGCACATTTTTTTCAAGTGCATCTGTACAACATATACATGTGCAGCATATATACAAGGAGTTTTTCCTCTTGAGCCAGTAGACTATCCCTCTTTTGAAGCTTTATTGCAACCCACAACTCCCGTCGTTAGACCTCATGGCAACCAGACCAAGTTGAGACGCACTTCCTTCACTAAAAGAAGAAGAGAGGTTCCGCCTAGAAGTACTACCCTCATATGCTACCCCAAGTCAAGGAAGACTGCCTCCTCACCACCTCATCCGTCGAGAGCTCGGTGCATAGTGCTGGTGTCCAAGTAAAGCCATTGTCTATATGAGTCATGTGTTGTTGTTAAGTGCTCTACTTAGGCTCATTGAGATGACATGTGATCATAGCCTAGTGGACTCAAAGAATTAAGTCACCATGGACCTGAAAAGCCTTAAACCTAAGCCCTATAAGGTTTCTCTTAGAATTTAGATGGATTAAGATCTTAATCAAGCTCCATCTCTCAATTTGATTCCAGGCTAGTTTAAATTTCAACTATCATCCAGAAAAACTATATACATATGTACAAAAGATGCTATTTACACAAATTTTTACAATCATGCAAAATTTTTGAAAAATGTTTTGAACTCATGAATGAATGATGCGTGAAGTGCAAGTTTTGCAAAAAGATATTTACACACATTTACACAAGATTTTTGCAAACTTTTGATTTTCAAAACATTTTGGAAAAATTTTGTACTATATACATAATTTTGATACAAAAATATTTACACAAGTTTTACACAAAAGATTTTTGCAATCATTTTTACAAAAATAACTTGTACACTAGCTAAGCATGTGCAAATAAAAGAAGTTTATGTACATGAAAATTTTTAATTTTTGTGATTTTTAGCCTTTTTATTTATTAACACACTCACACAAAGTACGAGTTATGGCTAAAGTATATATGAAATATATACACACCCCCCTATACTTAGCTCGAACGATGTCCTCAGAGTCAAGAGCGATGAAGAAGACATAACTCGTGCTAGGTATAGGGAAGTGAAACGAAAGGCTATATACAAAGAAGAATGAATGGAATAGAAAAGTCAAGAGGGTCTCGGGTCTTCCCCCTATACTTAGGATCAAGTAATCCTAAGTATAGCAGGCTGTATACTAAGGGAAAAACCGAGTGGAGAATGTACAGGGTCTACCCCCCCCCCCCCATACTTAGGGTGAAATATCCCTAAGTATAGGCAGTAAAAACAGGGGTAGACAGAAACAAAAGAAATACCCAAAGGTCCTACATCCCCCCTATACTTAGGGTAAAGTGCACCCTAAGTATAGCATAATCAATAGATGAAGAAAGGGATGTGGGACTAAAGAATGTAGTGATATAGACATCTGGATTTATACAAGGCGGAGGATCAGTGAAACTCAGGCGTGAGATGCATTAGATGTGAGTCAAAGACCACATCTCATGCAAAATGAATAGGGGCAAGATCAGCGACCCGCGACTCATGATCTAGAAATGGCTTGAGCCGCTGGCCGTTCACTCGAAAGGTACTCTCAGAAGACAACTCGGATATATCAATGCTACTGTTGTCATGTACCTTTCTGACCAAGTAGGGTCCCTTCCATTTGCTCTGTAGCTTCCCTGGAAATAGACGTAGCCTCGCATCAAACAACCATACTCTCTGTCCAATCTCAAAATGCTTGTGGCTGATGTGAGAATCATGTCACTCCTTCACTCTCTTCTTATACAGTAGGCTGTTTGAGAATGTTGTATCTCTAAGCTCCTCCAGGGCTGCTAACTCTGCCCTCCTCTGGTCTCCCATACCATCTGGATCCATAAGAATATCTGTAACTGCCCAAAGTGACTTGTGCCTCAGCTCAACAGGTAAATGGCACGGCTTGCCATATACGAGGCGAAAGGGAGATGTGCCCAAAGGTGTTTTGAAAGACGTCCTATTTGCCCACAAGACCGAGTCCAAAAGCTGTGACCAATCCTTTCGGTCAGGGCGGACGACTTTCTGCAATATAGTCTTGATCTCCCTATTCGACACCTCGGCTAGACCATTCGTCTGTGGATGGTAAGGTGTAGCAACACGATGGTCTATACCGAACTCGCTAGCAAGGGCCTTCACCTGGTCGTTGATGAAATGAGACCCCCCATCAGAAATCAAAACTCGTGGAACCCCGAACCGCGTGATGATATGCTTCCTCAAAAATCTGCAAACTGTCCTCGCATCAGCGGCTCGGGCGGGGATAGCCTCAACCCAACGACTAACATAATCCACGGCCAACAAAATGTACTCAAATCCCTGACTCTTAGGGAATGGACCCATGAAATCGATGCCCCATGCGTCAAAAACCTCACAGAAGTGAATGGGCTGCATCGGCATCATATCACGCTGTCCACAAGTGCCCATCCTCTGACAGTCAATACACTTCTTCACGAACTCATCAGAGTCCTTGAAGAGGGTAGGCCACCACAAACCGGATTGGAGTACTTTCTGTGTCGTTCTCCTCCCAGAATGATGTCCTCCTGCCACAAGCTTGTGGCAGTAAGTGAGGACGCTATGGTGTTCCTCCTGAGGAATACACCGATGCCAGACGTTGTCCCCTCCTTCGTGGTAAAGGATGGGATCCTCCCAGTGGTAGGACTTGGCTATCGCAAGGAAGGTCTCAAGCCTCTGCCTGGGCCAATCTTGTGGGACTTTCCCAGCAACGAGAAAGTTCACAATATCGGCATACCACGAGAGTGAGGTGATAGCAAGGATCGCCTCATCTGGGAAGGTATCTCGAATGGGATCAATCTACTCAGACTCCTCAGGCTGCTCTAAACGGGAGAGATGATCCGCCACCACATTCTTGACTCCAGGCTTGTCCTTGATCTCAATGTCGAATTCTTGGAGTAGAAGGATCCATCTAGTAAGTCTGGCCTTGGCATCCTTCTTTGCCATGAGGTACCTGATGGCGGTGTGATCTGTGTACAAAGTCACTCTAGATCCAATGATATACGATCGAAACTTATCTAGGGCGAACACTACGTCTAGCATCTCCTTCTCTGTGTCCATGTAATTCCGCTGGGCGGAATCCAATGTGCAGCTAGCATAGTGAATGGCAAATGGAACTCCATCCCTCCTCTGTGCCAGCACTGCCCCTACGACAAAATCGGAGGCATCCGTCATGATCTCGAATGGGAGAGACCAATCAGGCGGCTGGAGGACAGGAGCCTCAATAACACACTGCTGGAGAGTCGCAAAGGACGAAAGACACTTGTCATCGACAAGGAACTCGGTGTCTTTCGTCAAGAGGTCAGTCAACGGTCGGGCAATCCTACTGAAATCCTGAATAAATCTCCTATAAAATCCAACGTGCCCCAGGAATGACCGTAGCTGCCTCAAATTGGACGGCGGTGCGAGTTTTCTAATGACATCAACCTTGGCCAAATCAACCTCCATGCCCCTGTTGGAGATGATATGGCCAAGCACCGTCCCTTGAGTCACCATGAAGTGACTCTTCTCCCAAGATAGAACCAAATGGTACTCAATACATCGCTGGAGTACTCGGTCTAGGCAGTCAAGACAGGAGTCGAATCCGTCGCCATAGACCGAGAAATCGTCCATGAAGACCTCCAAACACTCCCCTACCATGTCCGAAAAGATCGACAGCATGCACCTCTGAAAAGTCGCAGGGGCATTGCATAGCCCAAATGGCATGCGTCGAAAGGCATATGTACCAAAGGGACAGGTAAAGGTGGTCTTCTCCTGATCCTCAGGAGTGATGGCCACCTGGTTGTAGCCCGAGTACCCATCCAGGAAGCAATAATGGCTCTTCCCTACCAGTCTCTCAATGATCTGGTCAATAAAAGGCAGGGGGAAATGGTCCTTCTTGGTGGCCTGGTTGAGTCTCCTGTAGTCAACACAGACCCTCCAAGAGGTGGGTACTCGTGTAGCAATCTCCTCACCCGACTCACTGATCACAGTTGTGATGCCCGTCTTCTTGGGCACCACATGCAAGGGGCTAACCCACTTGGAGTCAGAAATGGGATAAATAAAATCTGCGCTCCACCATTTTGATATTTCCTTCATCACGACCTCTCTCAGGTTGGGGTTCAGTCGCCGCTGGAACTCACGCGACGGCTTCGCCCCCTCCTCGAGAGAGATATGGTGGGAGCACACTGATGGACTAATCCCATGGAGATCTGCTACGCTCCATCTGCGGTTCTTTTCAAGAACCCCCATCAAACGGGATTCCTACTCACCAGTCAGATCGGCGGAGATGATGACTGGGTACATATCAGGCTCGCCCGCAAGGAACCGATACTTCAGCGAAGTAGGGAGCGGCTTCAGCTCTGGACAGCTGGGTGCTGGCAAATCTGGCCGGAAGAAGATGTGTGAGTGCTGCTAAGTCTGCCAAATCTGCCTGGGAGAAAGAAAGCAAACTCTCGCAAACTGGGTCTGGAGAAGGCCGCTCGACTGTGCTATCTCTGATCTGCTCTGCATCAACCTCCTCTTCATCTATAGGCTCAGGAGACTCAAGTCTGGCATCTGATCATCGCAATCTGCCCAATCAGACTCTGAATCCGAGGGATCTGCATCGAACAAGGTGGCATCAGTACCACCGTAACACAAGGTAGCCTCAGCACCACCGTCACTGAAAACCGTGTCGTGGTCAAGAACCGGCTCTGCTGCCTCTGTGGTATCCTGGACCAGGGCTGTGCTCTCCAAGCTCTCCTCTGCTATCATCTCGGCATCAGCTGTGTCTGAAAATGAGAGGATGGCTTGTGCTGCAGGGTCTGCCCATGCTGCCTCGTCGTCTGTGATCACAAAATCACAGTCCTGGTGGATGTCTGGCTCGGCGTCTGTCAGCTGCTCTGAATCTGTGCTGGCCTCTGAGCGTGCTCTCTCTCTGGCTCTGTAGTCCTAGACCGTCTCTATTTGTATACTCTCGCCCTCGACGCGAAAGTATACCTTCCCGCTATCATGATCAGTCACCGCCTTGGCTGTGGCCAAGAACGGACGACCAAGGATGATGGGGGTAACGGCCACTGAATAAGGGATCTCCATGTCCAACACTACAAAGTCCACGGGGAATTTCAGGCCCTGAATAGTGACGATAACATCTCGCAACAACCCCTTCGGCCTCTTGACAGATCGATCATCAAACTGAAGGACTGTCCTGCTCTGTCGAAGAGTGCCCAACTCGAAACGGTCGAGAAGGGCTGCCGGAAGAAGGTTGATAGATGATCCGCTATCCAATAGAGTCCGGTCGAACCTCTGCTCACTAATCTGACATCTGACATACGGGGCCCCTGAATCTTGCCTCTTGGCCGGCAGACGGTTCTGGATCGCGAAGCACGTGGCTTTTGTCAGCACATGAATCTCTGAAGTGTGGTTCCTCCTCCTCCTCCCAACTGTGGTCCTGTCTCTCAAAGATCACTGAAGAAGGGGGATGTGCTGCAAAGCCTCCTGAAGGGTCAGCTGTATGTGAAATCTGTCGATCATGCTCTGGCTGAACTCCTCCTGCTCTCTCTTTTTTGGGTCTTTTTCTCTTTTCTTCCCCTTCCCCATCTGAAGGGCTGTAGGGAAGGGAATCACGGGGTCCTTCGTAGATGAAGGACTAGGAAAAGGCCTAGACGGCTCGACGACCGGATCCGCACATACATCAATCACCACAGTGGTACCAAAAGAAACTAAACCTTTTCCTTTATACAAAACAGTGTTCTGAGATACATCAGCATGAGGAAAAACAACATCTCTATCTATATGAACACCGATGGCCTTAGTACCACCACGGGCTGGCTCTGCTACTGGACGTCTCGCGGCTTCAGTACCGCGGGCTGGCTCGGCTACTCTGGTGGCATCAGCACCACCTCCTCGAACTGGTGAAGCGACGGCCTCAGGACCGCCGGTGGTATCAGCATCTTTGGTGGCATCAGTACCACCATCATCATCTGGAGCGGCCTCAGTACCGCTCTCCTCCTCTTCATGTGGCGTCCCGGAGGTATCCTCGTGGTGTAGCTCAGATGAGGCGCCGCCGCCTGCTGGTGTCCTACTGCTCCTAAGTGCAACAAAATAAGCATCAAACAGATCCGAAGATGTATCAACAAATGGATCACTAGGAGTGGCGTGCTCAGTGTAAGATACCTGCTCAGACTTCCTCTTGAGGTTATTGGGGTTCGGCTCTATCTATGCAGGGATGGCGGCCTTCCCTCTCATCAGGTCCCGCATCTCCTGGTGGAACTCGTCCATCTCCCGTCTAAAGGTAGCCTGCTGGTCCGTGAGGAGGCAGGCTATGTCATCCAAGGCGGGGCTCTCATGGGAGCACGACGGGGAGCCTCTCTGGTAATGAGGCTACTGGAGCTGCTGTTGATGCTGCTGAGAGGGGTAGGAGGAAGGGTGCTGCTGCTGGTATGGCTGGTGAGCCTGCTGCTTACGTCTCCAAGGCTGTCCCTGCTGCTGATAGGGATGAGGAACGAAGGACGACTGCTGGTACTGCTGCTGGGTTGGGGGCTGCTGTTGGTGATCCCTCTGCTGGCTATACTTCCCTCCCTGACCGGATGACTGCTGCTGGGGCTGGGTACCTCCACTCCCCCACCTGAATCCGGGATGGTCTCATCGGATCCCAGGCTGGGGACGGTCATACCGAATCCCGTTGACATCCATCAATGGCTCGGCATCGTACTGGGCTGGCGAGAGTACTGCCAGAGCCTGATCCGGCTGGTAGACCACCATCTACATGTCTGGAGATGGTGGGGACTGGTAAGAGGGCTGCTGCTGCTGGTACGGCTCCACCTGTACAAGGTGAACCTGTCTAGGCTGCTGAAAGGAGCTGGAGCGCTGGGACGAGCTGCTGCTGCCGCCGGTATCGCCTTGCGACTGAAGACGAGGTTGGGAAGCCGTCTGTGCCTCCTGGAGACACATGAGCTGGGTCTTCATGTCGCTCAGAGTCTGTGCCATCTATTCCATCTGCGTGATACCCTGGCACTGCTTCTTCTCGATCAGCTCTATCCGGTCCAACTTCTCGCTGATGATGCCCATATCCGCAGCGGATGACTCTGCCTTTGCTGCTGCAACTGCGGATGAACTAGATGGACCGGCGTCGACCCGTGCTATCCTCTGGTACTGCGCGGGTCCTGGCTGCTGCTGGGGTCTCCCTTGTGTGTACAATCGGGTCTGGGACATCACCATATAGTTCTCTGCCATCTCCTCGTAGATGGCCCAGACCTGGTCGTGGTCCTTGGCGAAATAGGACTCGCCGCAAGAAGCATTCACCAGGCCCTAGAGCTCTGGTGTCAGCCCGCTGAAGAAGCTCTGCACAAGGTTCGGCTTCGAGATGTCGTGGTGCGGGCATCGGTCAATGAGCTCACGAAACCTCTCCCATGCCTCATGGAATTGCTCGTTGGGGAGCATGGAGAAGTTGCTGATCAGGGCCCTCGCTGCATTCGTCTGCCCGAGTGGATAGTACTTGTTCAAGTACTCGATGCGGAGCTGCTCCCAGGTGTAAACAAACTTCCCCAAATGCTTCAGCCAGGTGGCTGCTCTGTCTGCTAGTGAGAAGGGGAAGGCGATCATCCTGATCGTGTCCTGGTCCACCTGACGGTCGTGGACAGTGCTGCAAATCATCAAGAACTCCTGGAGGTGGAGATGGGGCTCCTCTGTCGCGAGTCCATGGAAGAGGGGGAGTAGCTGCAAAGTGTTCGGGGGGAACTTGAAGTCCCCCACGATCGCTGGAAGTACTACCCAGTGGTGTGTCAGCGTCGATCCGGGGTTGTGTAACTCCCGCATCGGTCTCGGTGGTCCTCCGGTCGCGGCTGCGGCGGCTGCTGCTGCGGTGGCTGCATCCGCATCATCTGGGATCCTCGGTCCCTCTCTCCTCTACTCTCGCTCTGCTCTCATCTGCTCCATCTCTCTTCTCATGTCGAGCATGAATGCTCCCTGATCCCTCAGCTGCTGCTGGACGGTCTCTAACGAAGCGATCATGGTGGAGTTGATCGCTCCCTGATCCAATACGAAGTGCTCAGGCTGACGGGAGCGATCCTCTAAACTGCCGGCCATAACGTCTGCAAAATCAAATGAGCCCAACTCAGGTGCTGTCAAATCTGCTAATCTCTCCTCGGGCTCATGTCGCTCAGGTCCGAAAGAAAGGGGGTCGAGGGGGAACAGGGCGGAGTCGTACTCGGGTTCGGAGAGCTGGTCTCGGCTCTCGCGGGCCAACCTAGATGATCGGGTAGACGTGCCCGAGAGCGGTGCAGCCAGAGGCTCCCTAAGAGAGCGTCTACCCATTATCTTGATCTGGCGAGTAGTGCGGATGAGATCTGGAGAAACTATGATCAAAATGCAAACCCCCAGTTCACCAACGCAACGCGAGCTGAAGACCGTGAAAGCTCGGTCAAATTATCTTGTCAATTTTATTAGGTGAACATACAAGATTTCAGAGCGCTTACGTGACCTGTTAGGATACCCGATGCTACCCCAACCGACTGTCCCGCACGGAAAAGTCGGTAATCAGTCGGGAATAACACCGGAGGGCTCTACCTAGGGTGCGGGCCACTCTCTCGCGCAACCAAACCAAACAATGAGGGGGTTGCTCTCCCCAAGACAAATTTTTAAGGTGAGTGTCTTTTAGGGTCAATAGTTTTAGCCAGTCCCAATTTTATTGTTTTTCTTTTTAATATTTTTCAAATAAAAACAAAGGCCTAACGAATTTTTCGATTCTCCTGGTTATTTAGTCCAAAACAGGGGGGAGAAGATGAAAAAGCTGATACGCGATGAAATCAATGATGCATGCTGAGATAGAAATGCGTACCTTGCCTCCAGCACTCTACATGCAAGTGATCTGTGCAGAATTTAAAGACAGGAAATAAACTACCCTAAATGATGCAGCGGTGAAAACCGAGTCCTAGATGAGCAAGTTCTACTCGTAGAACCGTCTAACCGGTCACCGACCTTCAAGGCAAAGGGTCTGGTCTTGGCCCACCCCTCCTCTTCCCGACAAATCGGGGGTCGGAGAAAGCGCTTTACGGGGCAGGCTGCGGCACGTAGGCTACGAAGGAGATGAGTCGGTTATTTTTATTAATTGATTATTAGTAGGTCCAATTAAGCGTACTATAGGAGCAGACAGATAATTAAGTGTGGGGACCCTACTAATTACGGCACAAGCAAGTATAAAATCCTAAATCTAGGGGCTTGATGAAAAACCGCGTAAACACCGGAAAAGGCAGTAAAAAGAAAAGAAAAGAAAACCGCGCTAGTTGTTCGGTGCAGCGGAATTTAAAAAAATTTATTCGATGAAACCACATGATCCAAGAACCATTCTCGGATCGTTTCATCTAAACCACAGCAAGTATAATGCAATACCTCTTGAAGCGTGGTTGATCGAGTCTCTAAGAGAAGAGACCTCCTGTCTCAAGTCCGATCGTCGGAGAGATCGCTTGCGAGCGCGGGGATGAACCGCGGTGTCCTCGCAATCCAAGATGTTGATCCAAGCGCGGTTGCTCCTGATCTCGACACACGAGATCGTACGTCTCCTTCGCGAGTGCAGCACTCCAAGTAGACGAAGAACCGCAGAGCGTCGAGGCGGCGGCACGAGGGCGCGGGCGACGACAATCCTCTCCACCAAGATGGCCGTCCACCAAGAAGAGAGGGCAAGAGGGGCGTCGACTATGAGAAAGAGAGAGAGAGAGAGTTTTTCTACAATAGCATGTGTAAAGAGAGAGCCAAGTATGCCTCTCTATTTATAGGGTTTTGGGATCCATGGATCTCAATCCATGTGCCTCATAAAATCAATGGTTGAAATTGATTTATGATAATCCAATGGTCAAGATTGTTGTTGGTAAAAGCCAACAACTTATGATTTAATTTTGATTAAATATATTTGATAAATCAAATATACATTAATACCAAATCAAACCAATCAAATAAGGAGAGAGATAACAATTAAGAGCCTCCTTCCCATTAGGGAGAGGGGGACGGCCACCAAGTCCTAAAGGGAATTGGTGCCGCCCCCCCTCTTCCTTATGGGGAGGGCAATCCCATGGATTACATGGGATTGCATATCTCCTAATTTATCTCTCTACTTATTTTCTCAACAATTTTTATTCACCAAAAATAATTCTCAATTAATTTTGGGAATATTGCAATCTTGACATTGGAATATTGTGAATCACATTCACAACCCAAAACAAAATGTAATTTACATTTTCAATTAATTAGACAATGTGTATCCAATACACATTAATAATTAATCTACTAATATAAATTATATTTAACTCTCTCTAATACATTATAAATCACATTTATAATATATTAGGAATAATTGGATATTACTATCCACATTATTCTTATCCATAATAATTAAATCACATTTAATTATATTGGATAGTTTCTCATACATCATGATAATTAAATCACATTTAATTATCAACTTCTCTTTGCTTAGATCTTATGGAATTGTTCTCAAACTATTTAAGAACAATGCTATTTCTCCTCAGATACTTGGAGATAAGGACAGGGCGATTGTATTGTTCCACGTATAGTGACTTGGATATTGAGATCACATCTCAAATCCAGATCCCATGGACCTCCCATAGATGCTTGATCAAATCAAGACCGTAAATCTAATCTTCTCATTGCATCTGAATCTCATTCAGATCAATGTCCAATAAATGGACTAAGATCAGATTACTTCTCTGATGAGAGGAGTCACTAAAATCCAGACCTGTTTCATCACTCCCTCGGAATGGAAGCGTCATGGTTATACAATCGTTTATGATCAAATCACCCTTCAGGTATTCCTAATACCTGCACATCCTGCATACTGGAAGACTCATGATCATCATGAAGATAAAGATCTCTTTTACACTGTCATCTTCATAGTCTGATCATTAAGTTTCTCAATCTTGGTCCTTGGGATATGGTACAGATCATATGCTTTCACAAAGCATATATCTTACCTTCAAATTCATATCATGCTTCTAAAGCATGATGACCATGCATGGAATTTGGTCAATCCCAATACCTCATGAGTGAGCTCATGTCTCCCGGTTCATAAGTGAACCTGTATGATCCCTTTGAGAGATCATATTACTCATATGCCCTTACATGCACACCAGCTCGCCGGTGTATAGACCTTGATTAGGTCATCAACCTATTGGTCTGCCAAATGTACATGCTCAGACATATAGCAATATATCTGTCTCTGGTCAGAGGATGTTTGCCTGTGATGTGACAGTATTCATCATAGGTCTTTGGTTATCTCGATCTCGTTAAGTCAACTCATTGACTCAACTAATCTGATACCTCCGAATCAATATTCCTATGCAGAGGACCTGCATCAAGAGGTCGATCAGACATCAGTCTAATGAGATGGGATTGCCATCTCCCACTCAGACTGGAGATCACTACTTGTTAATCATTTGATGATGCTTGATGAGTCCTCTATCTAACTCCTTAGATATTCATCCAAGCATCAGCCTCTATGATTCAATCATTGAGTCAACAGCTGTATGATTATCAAGTTGGCCATGGTACATAACCCTTATTGTACAGAGGGACCTTATAGTGCATTCATTCATTCAATATCAGAAAGGGAGTGAAACAAAATCAATAACTTTTATTGATGAATCATTTATTACAATAACATTTATTGTAGGAATGGTTCGCCTCGGGCTCACATTGCTAACAATCTCCCACTAGCCCTCAGAACCATTCAGGAACAAGCCTTAAACCCATACTCATTACATGCTGGTCAAAAACCTTCTGCGTCAGAGGTTTGGTAAGAGGATCAGCAACGTTGTCGGCGGAGGCCACCTTGGTGATGATGATGTCACCACGCTTTTGTATCTCCCGAATGATGTGGTATTTCCTTTCTACGTGCTTGCTCTTCTGATGCCATCTGGGTTCCTTCGCCTGGGCAATGGCTCCCGTGTTATCACAGAGTAGCGGGATGGGAGTATCAGAGGAAACTACGCCAAGCTCCTGGACGAACTTGCGTAACCACACCGCCTCCTTTGCAGCATCCGATGCGGCAATGTATTCGGCTTCTGTTGTTGAATCTGCCGTAGTGTCCTGCTTTTTGCTTCTCCAGCTCACAGCACCACCGTTCAACAGGAACACAAACCCTGATGTCGACTTTCGATCATCAATATCCGATTGGAAGTCAGAATCTGTATATCCCAAGACTTGGAGATCACCATCTCCATAGACCAAGATGTAATCTTGCGTCCGTCTAAGATATTTGAATATGTTCTTCACTGCATTCCAGTGTTGTTCTCCATAGCAGGATTGGTAACGACTTACCACTCCCACTGCATGGCAGATATCTGGCCTAGTACACATCATGGCATACATCAAGCTTCCTACGGCTGATGCATAAGGGCATCCAGCCATGGCCTTCTTTTCCTCAACAGTTTGAGGAGCCATTCCTTTAGACAGGTGGATACCATGTCTTAAGGGTAGGAATCCTTTCTTGGAACTATCCATACGGAATCGTTCAAGAATCTTCTTAATGTATCCTTGTTGTGACAATCCCAATATCCTCTTCTCTCGGTTTCTGAACAGCTTCAGACCCAAGATGTAAGAGGCTTCTCCAAGATCTTTCATCTCAAAGGTATTGGACAGCCAAATCTTCACACTGGTCATCATCCCTGTATCATTCCCAATGATAAGGATGTCATCTACATAAAGCACGATGAACACAATGGCGCTCCCACTAAGCTTCTTGTACACACAAGGTTCATCAGGATTCTGCACAAAATCATAACTCTTTATGGTTTCGTCAAATCTGATGTTCCAACTACGAGAAGCTTGTTTGAGCCCATAGATGGATTTCTTCAGCTTGCATACTTTGCCATCCTCAGTTATGAAGCCCTGGGGCTGCTCCATGTAGATATCCTCCTCGAGGTATCCATTGAGGAAAGCCGTCTTGACGTCCATCTGCCAGATGTCGTAGTCAAGATATGCAGCTATAGCTAACAATGCCCTGATGGATTTAAGCATAGCCACAGGAGAGAATGTCTCATCGTAGTCGATGCCTTCTCTCTGTGTGTAGCCCTTGGCTACGAGCCGTGCCTTGAAAGTCTCTACTTTCCCATCAGGTCCCCTCTTTCTCTTGAAGATCCATTTGCACCCAATGGGTTTTACCCCTTTAGGTGGATCCTCTAGGGTCCATACACCATTCTTATGCATGGAGTCAATTTCTGACTTCATTGCTAGCATCCATCTATCCATGTCATGATCCGCGAGTGCTTCATCAAATGAAGTAGGATCACAGTCAGTTTCACCTGACACATGGAATCCATACCTTTCAGGTGGTGCAACCACCCTCGAACTCCTTCGAAGAGGCATGGGTGTATCATCTTTATTTATTTCTTCAGTTTCTGGTTCAGGAAGCTCAGAATCCTCAGGAGATTCAATGAGTTCCTTTACTTCATATTCATATTGACCCTTAAGGAAATCATTCTCCAGAAATTTCACATCTCTAGAAACAAAAACCTTCTGAGTCTCAGGGTCATAGAGTTGATATCCAATACCATCTCTAACATACCCAATGAAGTAACACTCACGAGAGCGAGATTCCAGCTTGCTTGCATCCACATTCTTTGCATGGACCAAGCAACCCCAAACCCTCAAGTGATTAACACTAGGTTTGGTTCCATACCATAGCTCATGAGGAGTCTTAGGTACAGATTTGCTAGGAATCTTATTCAGGATATATATTGCAGTCTCTACTGCATATCCCCAGAAACTAAGTGGTAAATGTGCTTTACTCATCATTGAACGAACCATATCCATGATGGTTCTGTTGCGTCTTTCAGCAACACCATTAAGTTGGGGAGTTCCAGGGGGAGTGAGATTGGAAATAATTCCATTCTCCTTAAGGTATTCCTTAAATTCATCTGATAGGTACTCGCCACCTCGATCAGATCGAATTCGTTTAATCTTCCTATCGGTTTGGTTCTCAACCAAAGCCTTGAATTCTTTGAACTTTTCAAAGGTTTCAGATTTATGACGTAATAGGAAGATAAACCCGTATCGCGAATGGTCATCAATAAACGTCAAATAATATCGATATCCATTTCGGGTCGCGGTACTGAAGGGACCGCATACATCAGTATGTATTAGGTCAATAATACCTTCACATCTTGTAACCTTGTTACGAAAAGGCATCCTGGTCATTTTTCCTTGAATGCAATTCTTGCAAGTAGGCAAAGGTTGAACCTGTAGAAAGTCTAAAGGTCCATCCTTAATTAATCTATTGATCTTATCAACAGACAAATGACCAAGCCTTTGATGCCAAATCTCATTTGAGAGATTTTCATTCTCCCTGGATCTTTTAGGGTTTTTATTAGTGCTTGTAACATTCATAACACAATTATCAATGCACAACTCATAGAGTCCTCCAGAAGTCAAAATACCATCTGCAATATATTTATCATAACGGTTTATGACCAATTTATTACAGAACAGGAATGAATACCCACTTCTAACTAACTTAGATACAGATATTAGATTCCTTCTGACTTCAGGTACATAAAGACACTCTTTAAGTACTAGGACTCTACCACTAGATAATGATAGTCTGCAGGTCCCGACGGTGACTGCTGCAACACTTGCATCAGATCCCATCTGGATGACTATCTCCCCTTCCTCAAGCTGTCTAGTTTCCTGAAACAAATGCAACAAATTGCATACATGAACAGAAGCACCAGAATCAACTACCCAACTTCCTTCTCGTCCAACGAGAAAGCTGGTTTCAATGATGAAAGTAGATTTCATACCTGCTGGGGCTTTACCTTTGTCTGCCGACTTCAGGTAATCTGGGCAATTACGCTTCCAGTGCCCCGGCTTCTTGCAGTGGTGACAGACGTCGGTTTTCTTCGACGCCATTAAAGTGGATGCATTGGAAGATGAGGCAACACCTTGTCCCTTCTTCTTTCTCTTCTGGGCCGGGCCCTTCCGAGAACCTTGCTTCCGACCGCGCTTCCCTTTGACCTGTGCAACCATTGCAGTGCCAGAGGGACCATCTTTCTTCATCACGTCTTCTGCAGACTTTAATGCAGCAAGAAGCCCAGCATTTGTCAGTTCCAGCTTATTCATGTGGAATGACACTACAAAGTTATTGAAAGATTTAGGCAATGACAGCAGAATGAAATCAGCTTGCATGTCTGCATCCATCGTCGCCCCCAGAGTCTCAAGCTCTGACAAGTACCCAAACATTTTGAGCACATGATCGCGGACCGAGGTCCCTTCCTGCATCTTACAGCGAAGAAGATCTTTCATAACATTGTACCGTTGGGTGCGGTTAATGTCACCAAACATTTCCTTCAGATTCAGCATGATATCCTGGCAAGTGCTCATCTCCGCATGTTGCTTCTGAAGAACATTGGAGAGAGAACCCAAGATATAGCATCTAGCCAAGACATGATCTTCATCATACTTGTCATTATATGCTTTTTCTTCCTTGGATTTAGGGTTTTCAAATTTGTTATCATGGAGCACATAACTGATGCGCTCCGCTGAAAGCACAAGCTCCAAATTACGGATCCAATCCGAGTAATTCGGTCCGGTCAATTGGTTGACCTCCAGAAGCCTATTCAGTGGGTTCATGGCCTTCATTTTTCTGAAATTGAGAATGCACTATATTAAAACATATAATCATATATTCAATTTAATTTTATTTGATTAAGGCATTTTAAATCAAATTAGTCTTGCTATGTCAACTATGAAAGTTTATTCCCTTATTCACTTTCAAAGTAGGAGATATACTTACCGATATATCTCAAGCAAGAACTGGGATCTCCTCTTTATCTTTGTTACATCCCAATAATATGAGAAACTGTAACTCCAATAAAGAGAAGCGGGAACACATTCCGCCTTGCAAGTCCAACTTGCATTCCCAATTCGGTCTTTAATACCCAGGCCCACCACCCCTAAGGTGATGTTGACCTGTCATTAATTGAACCAACCGTCAACAGGATTAGAACTCGCTATACGCAATCCAATATCGCCCCAATAATATGAGGATCCGATATTGGGGTCACTACGCATACGGCCTTACTCTTTCGAGAAGCAAAGAGTCTGATCCAGATGCGCTTGTATATAGGAGCTGTCACTACGTACAGGCGTCTCCTATATACAATCCCTGGCGACGGAAACCCTTCGCCTTGACGGGAGACCATGGATGTCACTTATGTGATCCTCCACCTCTTATTCAAATTTAATTAATTAATATGAATCATATTCATATAATTAATTCTTCCAAGGGAATTATCAACTCTAATCATATTAGAGTATTCTCAATTGGATATAATTAACTTAATCATATTAAATTAATTATCAATCCAATTCAATCATTCAAACTTATTTTATGCTTGAATATACATATGGTATTAATCTCAAAATACGTATTAATTCGGATTTTAATATTTAGAAAAAATACATCATAATCCCTTGGACATTATCCCGGCCCTACCCGCTGTCATGGCCAGGACCGACGGGAGTGGGGCGGACCACATACGTTGCAACCCGCTGATCCAGCGATCCCCGACTAGACACCATATCCACCTCGGGAAAGGATAATGCCAAATTGATTACTTTGTACTTGAGATGATCATCGGTTATTCAACCGAAATTATACCATATAGTAATCAAAACAATTTTGATTTTAAGGAAATTTGCTAGACAAATTCCCAAGCCCTATTCAAGCAAGAAGTTTGATGATTGTAGTTCCAATTAAGGTTTAGATCAAATCTAATCATCTAATTGGTTGAGGCCAAGTCAATTAGGCAAATAATCATGTTTCAATATTTCACAAATATTTTTCAAGATTATTTCACGAAATTAACATTTAATTTCTCTAATTGATAATCACTTGGTTCTAGATTAGGAAGGCAATTTCAGCAGTGACCCCTACTTACTAAAATTGACATATCTCAATCATATTAAATCCAAATCAAGCAAAGTCAATTTCTAAAGTTTGCTAATTTGATTTAGGACAGAACCTAAGTGATGTTTCACGCATTTCGAGGCAAGTCTAAACAGTAATTAACATTTTAATCACGTTCAGATTCACAGTTCTCGCAACAGTGCATATATGTCCATTAAAACGACCATATCTCGAGCATACGAAATCCGATTTACGCAAACTCAGATCCTATGGTTTCCTTATTTAATGGGGAACATAATCCAATTAAAAAATTCGTGTTTAAACAATTTAAACAGTGTCGAATTTCTTAACTAAACAGATCTGCGAAATCAAATGCGAAGAAAACTTTCGCGACCCAAACGAACCCAAGTCGTCCTTGGTTAACGAATCACTATTCGAAACCATCGACCTAAGGCTCTGATACCACTTGAAGGATATGGAGAAATCCTCAAGCGCATCACGGAAGCGTGAGCGTCGTATCGAATACGACGAAGAACGACTAGTCGCACTAGTTGTTCGGTGCAGCGGAATTTAAAAAAATTTATTCGATGAAACCACATGATCCAAGAACCATTCTCGGATCGTTTCATCTAAACCACAGCAAGTATAATGCAACCTCTTGAAGCGTGGTTGATCGAGTCTCTAAGAGAAGAGACCTCCTGTCTCAAGTTCGATCGTCGGAGAGATCGCTTGCGAGCGCGGGGATGAACCGCGGTGTCCTCGCAATCCAAGATGTTGATCCAAGCGCGGTTGCTCCTGATCTCGACACACGAGATCGTACGTCTCCTTCGCGAGTGCAGCACTCAAGTAGACGAAGAACCGCAGAGCGTCGAGGCGGCGGCACGAGGGCGCGGGCGACGACAATCCTCTCCACCAAGATGGCCGTCCACCAAGAAGAGAGGGCAAGAGGGGCGTCGACTATGAGAAAGAGAGAGAGAGAGAGTTTTGCTACAATAGCATGTGTAAAGAGAGAGCCAAGTATGCCTCTCTATTTATAGGGTTTTGGGATCCATGGATCTCAATCCATGTGCCTCATAAAATCAATGGTTGAAATTGATTTATGATAATCCAATGGTCAAGATTGTTGTTGGTAAAAGCCAACAACTTATGATTTAATTTTGATTAAATATATTTGATAAATCAAATATACATTAATACCAAATCAAACCAATCAAATAAGGAGAGAGATAACAATTAAGAGCCTCCTTCCCATTAGGGAGAGGGGGACGGCCACCAAGTCCTAAAGGGAATTGGTGCCGCCCCCCCTCTTCCTTATGGGGAGGGCAATCCCATGGATTACATGGGATTGCATATCTCCTAATTTATCTCTCTACTTATTTTCTCAACAATTTTTATTCACCAAAAATAATTCTCAATTAATTTTGGGAATATTGCAATCTTGACATTGGAATATTGTGAATCACATTCACAACCCAAAACAAAATGTAATTTACATTTTCAATTAATTAGACAATGTGTATCCAATACACATTAATAATTAATCTACTAATATAAATTATATTTAACTCTCTCTAATACATTATAAATCACATTTATAATATATTAGGAATAATTGGATATTACTATCCACATTATTCTTATCTATAATAATTAAATCACATTTAATTATATTGGATAGTTTCTCATACATCATGATAATTAAATCACATTTAATTATCAACTTCTCTTTGCTTAGATCTTATGGAATTGTTCTCAAACTATTTAAGAACAATGCTATTTCTCCTCAGATACTTGGAGATAAGGACAGGGCGATTGTATTGTTCCACGTATAGTGACTTGGATATTGAGATCACATCTCAAATCCAGATCCCATGGACCTCCCATAGATGCTTGATCAAATCAAGACCGTAAATCTAATCTTCTCATTGCATCTGAATCTCATTCAGATCAATGTCCAATAAATGGACTAAGATCAGATTACTTCTCTGATGAGAGGAGTCACTAAAATCCAGACCTGTTTCATCACTCCCTCGGAATGGAAGCGTCATGGTTATACAATCGTTTATGATCAAATCACCCTTCAGGTATTCCTAATACCTGCACATCCTGCATACTGGAAGACTCATGATCATCATGAAGATAAAGATCTCTTTTACACTGTCATCTTCATAGTCTGATCATTAAGTTTCTCAATCTTGGTCCTTGGGATATGGTACAGATCATATGCTTTCACAAAGCATATATCTTACCTTCAAATTCATATCATGCTTCTAAAGCATGATGACCATGCATGGAATTTGGTCAATCCCAATACCTCATGAGTGAGCTCATGTCTCCCGGTTCATAAGTGAACCTGTATGATCCCTTTGAGAGATCATATTACTCATATGCCCTTACATGCACACCAGCTCGCCGGTGTATAGACCTTGATTAGGTCATCAACCTATTGGTCTGCCAAATGTACATGCTCAGACATATAGCAATATATCTGTCTCTGGTCAGAGGATGTTTGCCTGTGATGTGACAGTATTCATCATAGGTCTTTGGTTATCTCGATCTCGTTAAGTCAACTCATTGACTCAACTAATCTGATACCTCCGAATCAATATTCCTATGTAGAGGACCTGCATCAAGAGGTCGATCAGACATCAGTCTAATGAGATGGGATTGCCATCTCCCACTCAGACTGGAGATCACTACTTGTTAATCATTTGATGATGCTTGATGAGTCCTCTATCTAACTCCTTAGATATTCATCCAAGCATCAGCCTCTATGATTCAATCATTGAGTCAACAGCTGTATGATTATCAAGTTGGCCATGGTACATAACCCTTATTGTACAGAGGGACCTTATAGTGCATTCATTCATTCAATATCAGAAAGGGAGTGAAACAAAATCAATAACTTTTATTGATGAATCATTTATTACAATAACATTTATTGTAGGAATGGTTCGCCTCGGGCTCACATTGCTAACACCGAGCACACCGGTGCTCGGCGAAACAGACCCGCTAAGCCAACCACAGTCCAAAGTCCAGTCTCTGAGTACCTGTATTATTACAATAATAATCAGAATAAAACCTAATCTACACCTCACCCACTCAACTCTCTCTCTCGCTCTCTCCTGCGGCTCCGTACTGAAGGGAGCCGCCTCCAAGTCATGCGGTTGCGTCGGCTCCTCGAAAGTCGCCTCCACGGTCCTCGGTCCCTCGCAAGAAACAGAGATAAGTGGTCAGACCAAAATAATCAAATAATAATAATAAGGAAAATAAATGAAAATGAAAATGAGGGTATATATGCAAAAATACAAAATAAAATAAACACTCAAAATAAAACAAAAACAAAAACAAAAGAAAAAGAAAATAAAACAAAATAAAACAAAAATAAGATATTAACAAAAGCCGCGAAAAAGCCACGAGCTCTGAAAGAGCCGTGAAAAGCCGCGAAAACAAAAATGGAAATAAAATAAAAACTACTAAGTCGTGCTCCTCGGCAACGGCGCCATTCTGATGACACGAAGAACCGAGCGACTAAGGCAATCAGGTATCTCTACAATGGTCGTCGCGACCTCGGTCACTCGATCGTGTCGATCAAGAAAAAGTAGACCACCAAGATAGATAAAATCAATCAAAAATGCGATAGCGGTCTCGCTATTAGATTAACCTGGTATAGCGACCAGGGTCGAACACAAGGAGCACGGGTTGGCCTCTCAGCCTACGAAGTAGTCAAAAAGAGAAATAAAATAAAAGAAGAAAATATTTTTGGTGGTTTTTAATTATTTAATATTTTTTTTTGGATTTTTAATGAATTAAGAAAATAATAAAGACTAAAGAACTACACACTTCAACAAATTATTAAACACACTAAAATTCAACCAAAAATTCTAACAAAAATATTTTTATGTGTTTTATAATTTTTAGTGTTTTTGGTGAATTTTTGGGATTTTTCTGATGTTTATTTAATTTTCTAAAAATCAAAAAGTGACTAAAACAGTAGGTATTGTCCAGCCGAGCTAAAAGGGCCTAGATAAAATATCTAAATGCCCCAAATTAGCTGGGAGGTAATTTTCCTGTAAAGATAATAAAACAAGGAAAATTTAGGCACCTATTTTATTATTTTTGGATTTTTAATTGATTTAATAGAATTTTTATAAGATTTTGAGTGTTTTTCAATTTGTAGTGGTTTTCAGTAATGAAAAATAGCCAAAATTGGCTAGAAAATCAAACACAACAAATAGACAGTAGACAATTTTTTGTAATTTTTAGACACTATTTAATATTTTTTTGTGATTTTTAAAGTTAGACAGTGAAGAAAATAGATGTTTTTGAATTTTTAAAAATATCAAATGAAAACAAAAATGTCCTCAAAAATCCTCGAAAATTTTACACTATGGCAGGAGCCATGTATCCAATTTTCGTTGGATTTGGAGGTATTTTGCTATTTTATCCAAAAATAAAGAAGGGGCACTGTGCACAGGGACCAAAGTGCAAATACCCGAGAGTCTGGGGGGTCTGGTGCAATTAACCTAGGAAGTCATGCGCGTCGCGCGTGCCTGAGGCACTCATCGACCTAAATGTGAGAAAAATAAGTTTCGAGGGCCTTTTGGTAACAGGTACCAAAAGCCCAAGGGCTTATCTGCAAATAACCCAATATATAACGCACATGCTCAATTAAAATACGCATAGGGGTATAAATGCAAATAAACAAAAACTTTCATTCAATTGATAACAACCAGAACTACAGGGTAGATAATGTAAAAAGCCCAGAAGAGCACGTGTCGATGCACGTGTCAGACCACACACAGGGGCATATCAGTAAATACATGCAAGCACACGGGTCTCTATGCAAGTATCCCAAAACTAAACAACTACGCTAGATATTTACAAGACTAAAAGCGAAATAAAATAACAAAGGGAGCCTAAGGGTAAATTACCCTTTATTACGCGGACCGCAGGATGGATGCCACGTGTGGGATCGAACGGTGGTGGGAGACTGGGGATCCAACGCTGCGCTCCTCGGGGTGATCCAACGGCGAGGGCGTGGCCACGTGTCTGAACAAGCGGTCGAGGATGTCAGGGGCCAAACCCTTCACTGGACCAACGGCTGGGATCTCCTCTCCAGAGATCTGGCGGTGCAGGAGCCTCCTGAGATGGATGGTCTGGATCAGAACTGGAGGGCTGAGGCGATCGGACGGCGACGGAGGATGCTGGATGAACTGTTCGCCGGCGAGATTCGCCGGCCTCGGGCGTGCGCTAGGATCCTCCTGGAAGCACGTTGAAGGTCGGAGAAGAAGCGTGGGGTGCTTCCGCATCTGCCGGTAGGCTCCGATGACCCAACCGGGCTCTAGAGAGCTCCGGCGAGATCGGCGGAGGTACGCCTCCTGGCTCGATGTCGAAGGACCTCAGATGGCCCTTACTATGCCTGCAAAACATTCCATAAGGCTCGCGGGTCGAGGGCAAACTGCCTCGAGCCGGTTAGGTGGGGTGGCGGTGAACGATGGGTCGCAGCGGACGAGCTCCAGCGAAGTGGGGACGGTGGAGCTCGAATCCCAGCTCCTGTGCGAGCTGGGTTGGATGGAGGTATGGAGAAGATGCGCGGGAAGGAGGCAATGATGAATGTAGATTCCGATGGTCGAACAGAGCTATGGAATGGTCGGAATCGGCGTAATACGACGGAGCGGTGATTTGGGCGAAATGAAAAATCAAAGAAAAAGAAGGGTCTAAGGGACTACCTGGGTGGATGAGGAGACTGGGGAGGAGCTAAGGAAGCTCTGGGTCTTCGCCTCGAGGAGCGTCTCCCTCCGAGGCTCGAGCTCCAGCTGGTGGCGGAGCAACGGCGGCGAAGCTCGCCGAATCGATGGAATCCGGTCCCTCTCCTCGCTTCAACAGCACGGGCAGTGAGCTGTCACTCTCACGCACACACCGGAGCTCACAAGGGTTGGAATCGAATAGCCAAAGATGAGATTCGAGGTGGCGGAGCTCGAGCTAAATATGGGTGCGGGTCCGGCTAGAAGAGGTCGGGTAGGGTGATCGAGCGCGCGGATCCCGATGTGGATACCCCGGCGAGGGTCTCGGATGTAGCATTAAGGAGTCGGACCCGGGGTTTAGGTGGTAGGCGATCGGGTTTAGCGGGGAAAAATCCGAGAAGATGGGTACCCGCTAAGGACCCGTGTGAAGTGGTCCTGGGGGGGGGGATAGTTGATCGGGCGATCAACAATCCCCAGGACCAATGAGTAAAGGCCACGTGGCTGGATTTTGAAATTAAAATTAAGGGTAGCAAATGGCCGATTTAGTGAAAACTTAAAACATGAAATATTTTTATTTTATTTTTTTTCTATTTTTTAGTGATTTTTAATTAATTTTTCAAAATAAAAAAGAGGTATATACATAATATGCTATATATAGGTATATATACAATATGTAGGATTTTGATTTTTGATTTTTAATTTCTTATTTTCGTGCAATTTTATTCCTATTTTATATTTTATTTATTTTCATTATAAAATAAGGAATAAAAAGGTATTTTTATTTTATTTTAATTATTTATATACATAGGTGAAATAAATATACATTTATATACATGGTATATTTACAATATATTTTTGTGTTTTTAATTTTGTTATTTTTATTTTGTTTTTTTTAATTGTTTTTATTTTATTTATTTACATATATAATATAAGATATTTACAAAAAATTTTAGAAATTAATTTTATTTATTTATAAGGTTAAATAAAGATAAAGGTGGTTCTATGTATAATGTGATCATGTACAAGTTGTGTTTTTGTTTTCTTTTTAATTTTTAAATTTTTGTTTTGATTTTATATTTATAAATATATACAAATATTTACAAGCCTATTTTTATGAGGAAAATACTTTTATTTTATTTACATATATATTTACACACATGAGCCCCTATCTCCCTCTACTTTGGCTTTTATACGGTCAGGCCCATGCTGAGCCCTCCCTTGGATTAGGTTGCTCAATATTTATTCTAAATATTTCCCTCTTTTTCTTTTTAATCTTTATTCTTTTATTTTTGCACAAAAACATGCTAATTATAGAATTTTACACAATGCATGCTTTTGGTAATTATTTGTATTTACACATATCTACATGCATTTGCAAAGGTTTTTGTAGCTAAAATATAAGAATAAAGAGTGATGAATGAGTATTCATCACCCCCCTATACTTAACTTTGCTAGTCCCTTAGCAAACACTTATTTGAAAAAGAAGTGAAAAAGAAATAAAGAAAAAGAAAAAGAAAAAGAGAATGTACACGGATCAAGGCTGATTATTAAACTTGCCTTTATTAAATTAAGGTATGGAGCTCGATCAAATCTTTGGATTATTAATGTGTCGGAACCTTATTTGGACTTAAGTCTAAAACTCAACAGCCTCTAAGTTCCACTATTCTATAACCAAGACTCCTCAATGCTCCAGATCAGAACAAGTCATCAATCAGAAACCCTGAAGACCATGAATCTTTTCTTGTCCTGTGAAAGTGAGGTCTAAGCTCTCCACCTCAGAAATGGAAACATGACAACCCTCCCCAACAAGGTAACTCTATGACCTCAATCTGGCCACTCTTTCCTCGAGGAGCGGGGTATTCCCTTCTAAGTTCAAGTTCAACCGGCTCAAGAAGAGGAGGAAGAAGAGAATGGGTCAAGGCCAGTGTAGCCAAGTACACTTGGGAGCTTGACTAGTGTAGCCAAGTCTCCCTGCTGCAAGCTACATCAGATGGATCATGAAACCAAGCTTTGCTTATTGCACTCTATATACATACTCCGGTGGGATTATCATTTTCTATCAGACCCACCACTTTTTTGGAGTTATTTTCTTTTTTAGTAACATAATATGAGTTTCTTTTAAAAAAATCAAGATGAAGAGATTTTTTAAAAAAAACACAGATCTTAGCATACACACAAAAAATGTCATATATCACACACATATCGCACAAAAGTGTATAAGATATTTATTAAGCTAATAAAAAGGTTTAACAATAACAATTTTAGATGAATAATCAAGAACAAGTTTGGCAATAGACAATAAGCAGCAAACTTTTTATTTAATCAAAGTAATTTGTAGAGATTTAAAGAAAATTAATGTAGTGCAAGTTTTCTTTAAAAAAATGTACCAATTAATAAAAACTATACTAATCTCGGCAATTAATGGGGATGCAAAGAGAGAGGACGTTAGGTGGCTTTCACGGCAAAAAAAAGAAGAGGGTGCAATTTCCTTATTAGTAACGGTAAAAAAACTACACTAATCTCGGCAATTAAAAAAACTCGTCGACATGCACATATGGATCTTGTAAAAAAAGGAAACAACAAGAATGATTGTTGACGTAATTTCTTAAAAAAGGAAATAGATTTCTCAGTAAAAAAAGGAAAAACTGATTTTTTGGGCAATCTACTTTTATTCTTATAAAAAAAGAACATAGTTGTCTGCTAAAGATATATTACCGTATAAAAAAAATTAAAACGAGGGAGAGAGGTAAGTGTACCCTTTCTTTCTTTCGTAGAAAGACACCAGAAAGAAAACAAAAACGTAGTCCGTCTCAGAAGGTGAAGCAGAGATCGTCAGAGATGGCAGGAAGATGCAACAGAAGATCGTCTAAAATAGACGTAAAGCTCGATTCGATTATCTCTTGGATTGGCTCTGATACCAGTGAAGGAAATCGAAGAGGAGAAAGAAGGTTGGTTGGGATTTAGGGCTTCTGTTAGATGATTTTTCTTCTCCAAATCTATGGAGATATATATAGGGTCATTCACCATCCCGTTCGCCCAAATCATAACCACCCATATTCATTCCGGATTTATTCTCCGTAAATCTCAATATTCATTTTGGACATTATTGTCGTAATCGTATTTTTATTATGATTTTGTTTCTCCATTATTATAGAGATTTGTAACTGAAAATCTTGACCATTAAGGTCGATATTTCTAACAATTACAAGCCATCCTATACCGTGCTTTACTATTTCCTCAAGATTTTATATTAACTTGGATATTCCTGAAGTCAATAACATTAGATATAGGTAAACTTATCTTACATGTAAATTGTCATTACTTTTAAATGTTTAGGTTTCAAAATATTATCATATTTTGTAATTCCTATAATTTCAGTTTTTTTAGAATTGAACCACATCGTACACCATCTAACTTGTAACAGTGGCTTGAACAACAAGTAGTAACCAATTTTCTCCCAAAAAGTTTTTCGTTGTCGTACATTTGTAGTTATATATTTTTCTACCCTTTATAATGCTTAGTTATTAAGTTCACTAATATCTAATGTTTTTAACCATACAGGTGACCAATGTTTTCAAGTCAAGAAATCTTTACAATAGATGAACTATTTCTTTAGAACAATCAACTATTGCAATTCATATTTGTAGGAACAATTTTACTCCATCATTTCATCACGGATATATATTTCAATTTTATTGGACTGAATTTGTAGGGACAACTCGTTTTTTAAATTTTCTTATTTTATTATCACATACAATTTTCAAATTAACATAATTTTCTTACTAAAAAAATAAAACTACCTTCTAAACATCATCCTGAAGTGAGGGTATGCTCTCTAATAAGTCTTTATTAAAAGAACATATAACATACTATGCTTATAAGGCATTAAACATCTGCTAAAATTGATGAGAAAAAGGTACATTTTATTACATGAAATTAAAGGGAATGGATGTTCAAAACTACAAGTGGAGGTCATTCCTACCAATCATCTTGGTCATGTTTTCTTATTAATCCTGCGTATCCCTCAACATGTTCTTCCTCATCCTAAATAGGTAGAAAGTAACAAAGTATGAGTTAGCTAGTCCAGTAAAGTCTAAAAGCATGATATCAAAGTCATTGTGTATATACAGGCTTAATAAGTAATATAGGCAGTTTCAATAAAGGTAAAAAAATATTCATAAACATATCCTTATTCTTCTAATCCTAAGACTTGTAATGAAAATTTGTAGACTCATTTCTTAAGTTCGAGTAGCATATCCTTATATGGACAAGTCATGACTTGTATCCACATTTAGTTCTAAAGAAAGTTATCAATATAATAGAAGAAGATATTAATATAATATAGTGGGTTCGATAGGTCTATTGACTTGGAAAACAAAGAAACACATCACTTTTGTCGTCCCATTTTAGGTAATTTGTTAGTTTTATTTTTGTTTCTAGAGAGACACGAGGTAAAACGAGTGGGGTTAAAACTATGTGATGGGAAAGAGAAAGCTTTTCTATTTTTTATTTCCACAATATATCTATTACTACTATTAAAGCTAGGTTTTACCCAGCTTTTGCCACGTGGCATTCAATCCTTCTTCCCATCTTTCTCCCGCCCTTCTCTCTATCCACTCCCTCTCTCTCCACCCGGATCTCTCTCTCATCTGCCTCCTCTCCTCTCCCATGATCACGTGGCTTTCATTTCTCTTTCCCCCTTTTTTCATATTGTGAAATTTAGGAAAGTTGTCCTCCTCTCTATCTCTCTCCAAATATTATCTATCTCCCCACCCTTTGCTTTTTTTTAATTTTTTTAACACTACACTAATTCCATTTTATTTATATAGATGTCCACCTCCTATTTTTCTTAACAAACAACATCTCAATCTTATGAAAACTTAACTTCCATGTATTTTTAAACTTACTTTCTTTTAGCTTAGAATTATAATATAATAATATGTTTAGCTTTTATATATCACTATCATAACTTCGAATATGTGTGTGCGTATTTATTTATACAGATATATATGCATGCATGTGTCTTAATGAACTCTAATTTGCAGTCTTAATAATGCACATTTCTTCTATATTATGATGCATGTATAAGTTATACTGTTTTCAAAATAAAGAGTTTTATTTCAAGTTCAAACAAATGTTACGGATATAGTAGTAGTTTATATGTTACTATATATTACTCACCTACAATATTTGAAAATACATGCCCTTTTATACATGACTCATTTATTCATGTAGCAATTTTTTCTTGCTTTATTTCGTTATGCTGTAATTTTTTTTCATTTATTGAGTTTGTTTTCCCATGTCTTCCTAATTACATATCTTTCAAAAACATGTTATGTATTTTTTAATAATATGATTTAATTATATTATTTGTTACTCATAACTTATTTAAGAAATTTTATTGTTTTTTTTCGGATATTGTTTTTTCTACTATTTATTGTAATTATTTAAGAGACAAAAGCTGGAGGTAAAACCCAGCTTAGTAGTAGTAATAAATGTTGATTGGTATCTGTTGTTATACTTTATAGAAAATGCTATCTATTACACGACGTATATTAAAATCATAAAATAAAATTTTATCAACAGAAACAAAGTTTTAACAATTTAAAAATAAAAAAATTGCAAATATAAATATATATGTTTGTAAAGTGTTTAATATTTCTCCAGCTTTATATTACATATAATTAGCCAGTTAATATAATTGATAAATTTTATTCCTATTATTTTATATCCCTTCTGTTAAATGTAAATACCTAAAATGATAATATCTACTATCTTACAACATGCTTATAATCTATTTTTATAATTTATTTAATTATTATATGATTGCAAGTATTTTTTAAAGAAATAATTTGCTTCGAATAGTATACCAGTTACAATGGTTTCTAAATTTAACATTTCAACTTCATTTTAATTCCGGAATGAATACAAGATATTACCTTTGCTATAATCGTTCCCGCCGCAAAGCGCGGGTATACACCCTAGTTACCAATTATTTTTAGGTTTGAGCATTAGATAAGGCATGTTCGACCCGATTTCGATGCCCGACCCTCTAATACATGACCCAAGTCTAAGCCCGTACATACAATGGGCGGGTGTGGGCTTAAATTTGGCCCGTTTCAGTTATCGGGCCGGGCTCAGGCTTCACTTAGCCCGGCCTTAAAGCCCGGTTTTCCGGCTCTTATTACTACCGATAACTCGATTATTTTCCGATAGGGCCCCACAACCACTCCGTCCTGCTTTCCAAATCTTCTATATCTATATACCTTATATGAAGCCGGGTTTTTACCCCGTTTTTGCCATGTGGACAATCTCCCGGCTCCGAAGGCCAAAACCCAGATATTCTCCCTACTTTCTCCCATCTTCTGACATTATCGCCCTCCTTTTTCCCATTTTCCCCCACGTTGTCACCCATTTTCCCCGCTGATGATATATCCGATCGATGCGTGCTTCGTTCCCTCCCTATGTGTTGAAAGAAGCCATGAGTCATCCTCTTGGTGATGTGTGTAATATATGACCGACCTTTACCCCATCTTTCCTTCCCCTCCCTCGGATTGTGACACTATCAACAACAAGACCTGAAGAATAGCTACAACCAACAACAATAGTCGTGCCTCTCCTTATGCAACTCCTCTTCCAACAAATATTGTTTCGTGCCTCCTGCCACCCGCTCCCTGCTTCATCGTCGCCACCTTGACAGTAAGATCTCCACTTTTGACCTTGATCCCGCCCTCTGCCGCCTCGACCCTGTCGACGCCGCAGAGCTCCTCGCGAAGGTCGATCGCAATGGAGACAGTGGTCGTGGCTCTTGAGGACCTCCTCCACCCCCTGCTGGCGAGGAGGATGAAGGATCTCATGGTGGCCTTCATTGTGCCCTCCTTACCTCACACATGTTTAGTTTTAGTGTTGGATGCCTGCTATGATGTTATCAATGTTAAAGGTTTATAGTCGTGCAATGCATCCCCTGTCTATCGCACCCATCTACTCTCACCAATGGTGTCCCCCGTTGCATGTTGTGGTGGATCTGTCGGAATCCCCACTGTGACACTCTCGGGCACGAAATGTTATTCGATCATCGCCTCCTCCTCAAAAAAGCCTCACGGAGGACCACGTAGCTTCCAGGACCACAATGGAGAATGCGATATCAAGTGCATCTGAGTAACATCTGCCTCCTCCTCTCTGTGGCCCTCGAGTAAGCACTCTATCTCAACTACCTACTTATACGTTTTATGCCTCAAGCTTTGGTTTAAACACTTCGATCTCCGTGTTCAATATATTGATCCTCGTAGTGATTTTATCATTCATGCTCTCCATCTTGGTGTTGAGCAACGATTTCGTACATGTAGTTTCTTCTGATCTACAAGTAGACCTCAAATATTCCCGAGATGAGCATTAGTATGCCATGATTCAGAAGTTAGCAGATGGACGTGTTTCTATCTTATGGTTATATGCTTTTTTGTGGCTTTCATCTATTTTCTTTTATGATTCTATGTTTTTTACAATCAGAAAGATTCAGAAGGTGGTAGATTGACATTGAAGTATGGTGTTTATATTTTTTGGCTATATGTTGATTTTTTTGATGATTTTGATTTATTTTCTTTTGTGGCTTCTATGTTTCTACAGTCGTAAAGATTCAATCCAAGGTGGTTCTGAATTTATCTTTGTTGTTATATTGGGTTTTGATGTTTATTCTTACAGGGGCACTTAATGTTTGTAGTTTTTAATGGTTATTATATCAAGTTTCGTCTTTTATATAATGTCTGGTAAAATTGTCATTTACTTTAAGTTCATTTATATCTAATTTTTGAGAAATTTACAATTTCTTTCACTATGCAAATATCTTATCTCCTCTCTTTCTGAATTGTTAATATGCCAAATTTAATCCATAGCTTCTCAACTTGAGGCTTACGCTTCCATGGATTCTCCTATGCAACTTTTCATGTTGCATTGCATTACGATCGATCAAAAAATTCAGAAAATTTTTTTGATTAATTTAGATGGCAAAAGTATGCTTGCCTTATGGAAATATGTAGTTGCAAATATGGAGTTGTCTTTCTCAACGAGTGCAATTGACCAAATCCTGGCAAGGGGGACATGTACACTTGCGGGGTCTATGAAGGCATATTTGACACGTGTAAGAAGTCGTCGGTTTGGTTGCCAAGTATTGTTGTTTAGGATTTCCTTTGACGAGAAAATCCAATGCGTGGCTCCTCCACTTGGGTGCGTTACTCGATCTTCCATCTTGATTTTCTTTATTCGAGATTCTGGAGATCTTGATCTCAGGTTGGTGGAAAGTTGCTTGCCACAGTCACTTGTTGGTTCTTCGTCTGGTCGGGTGGTATGTTTCAATCATGATACTGCTATCTTTCTCAAATGTCGTCGTTCTTCACATCTTGGAAATGATAGATGACAACGAGTTATGTAGGATTGTTGGGTGTTTGGTGCTTGCTGCTGATTTTAATTTCCCTTTTGTTTATATAATCCTCAAGTTTCTCGCTTCTTTCTCTTATTGTACTTATGGATGTGAGTACATTACTCGATCTCCTTTCTTGGTTTCATTTGTTCAAGTTTCTGGAGATCCTGATCTCAGGTTGATGGAGTGTTGCTTGCAACGTTCACATATGCGTTCTTCATTTGAACAGTCGGTATGTTTTAATCTTGACGTTGCCATCTTTCTCAAATGTCATTGTTTTTTACATCTTGAAAATGCAGACAATAGCAAGTTTTGTGGGATTGTTGTGTATTTGTTTCTTGTTGTTGATTTCAATTTTCCTTTTTGTTTATACACTTGAGTTTCTCGCTTCTTTTTCTTATTATTATACTTATGGATGTGAATGATCTTCAAAGGGACATGGTGGGTAAATTGATAAGTTTATGTATTAATTTTTTCCTATCTCTTTTATGTTAATATTTTTTATAGGATTTTGTTAACATCAAGCTTCTTTTGATGCTCATTGGTTGGAAAGACGTTCGATATTGCTTCTTATGTTATTCTTGTGCAGCAGCAGCATGTGGTTCAGCTTTGTATCACAGGAAGTTTCTTCTGACACTCATCGGTTGGGTAAGATGCTCGATATTCATTCTTATGTTATTGTTTTTGTGCTTCCGGCAGCCTATGTTTCAGTTGTGTCTCTGAGAACAATCTTTTTTTGGTGTCTTTTCTTATTTGTTATTCCATACATGTTATGATTCCTATAGGTAAAGGACTAATTGTCTTACGAATAGTTTTAGTTTTGTGGGTTTTTTTTTCAAAGTTGAAACATTAGTTGTTTATTGTTTCATCTATTTTCCCCCTCATACTTTTGAGCAGATAAGAGTAATAATTACATTGTCCATAAAAGTTAGGCCTTATTTTTTAAATGATCTATATATATTTTCCTATTTCTTTGTTGTTTGTAATTTTTCTCTATAGGATTTTGTTAATGGCAAGCTTCTTGTTGCACTCTATAAGTTTGGTAAGGTGCTCCATATTACTTCTTATGTTATTTCTCCATGCTTCCTGCAACCTATGTTTCAACTTTGTCTTAAAAGAACAACCTCTTTTGGTGTCTTCTTATTTATTATTCCGTGCATGTTATGATTTATAAAGGTAAATGATTAATTGTCCTCTGAATAGTTTTAGTTCTATGGATATTTTTTAGGAAGTTGAAACATTAGTTATTTATTTGTGCAACTATTTTCCCTCATACTTTTGACCGGATAAAAGTGATGGTTAGACTATCCGTAAATGTTGGATCTAATTTTTCCTGATCTATCTGTTATATTGGTTGTTATATAATTGCTGTTATTTTTATTCTTATTCGGTTTAATAATTTTATCTATGAAGGAAGAAATTTGTGCTTCTGTTTGATCAATAATAATAAAGTATTGTGATATTTGAACATATATTCTGTAAAATATATTAAAAAAATTAATTGGGGATTGTTGAGTGCCTTTTATATTTTCATGAAGATTTTTTTGGAAATCTCAACTTTAATACAAGTATATAAATAATAATGATTAGTAGAGAATTAGGTAGTTTGGCTATTTATAAATTACCCTCAAGGGTATGGTAATAGTTTCCTTTGAATTTAATCTGTATGGTTAATTGTTGTAAAAACTGATATTGTGTGCCAGATTTGATTTTGCGAGGGAAAATAAAAATTAATGTTTAATATTTTTTTTGTTTTATGCCCAAATATTTATTTATTACTGTATTTTATATCATGTATGTATTTCTTACTTTATGGGTCAATGCTTTTCTCAGTGTTGGCATTATTTGGGGAATCATCAATTCATACGATCATTCATCCTAAGCCGAAGAGAAATGTCTATTTATTTTCTTTAATTACTCGGTTAAACTGATAATTTGTTGCTAGAGCAGATAGTAGCATACATGGTTTCAGTAATGGTTATTGAGCTGATTATTTGCTTATGCTCGATTGCATTTAATATTATGGATGGTCATGTTATTTAAGAGTTTTTAAACAAAGTTATATTTGTATTAGAATATTTTAAAAGGTTATTCCACATATTTTTTTAGATCGAGCGTGTAGACCATAATATCAACTGTTATTATGTCGATGGTGTTAATTATTGAGATTTTTATTTCAATCAACTGTGGTAACTATCTAAGCCTACATTATGATTCATGATGATGGGGATGATAGTTATGTTTGTTAGTTTTTAGCTTTTCTCTGACTGTTTGTTATGTAATTGGTTATTTTTATTCCATGGATGATATGACAATTTTTAGTTTTTCATTAGAATCAAGTGTGGCAACTATATGAGGCTATTTTTTGAATTATATGTTGTTTTGTTTTTTCTTAAAATTTATTTTTTAAATTTTCTATGATTTAAATTTCTCATGTTTTATGCAACTCTTTAATTGCTTGACTTTCTATTTCTCCCATTTGCAATATTATTAACTAAATTTGTCCATTTGGTTTTTATTTTTTCTCTTCCATTCAACAAAACGAGTTCAGTCATCCAATTAGACCATTAAAAATTTTATTGTGTTTTTGAACTTATAGAAATAATAGAAAGTTATCACCGAATTCACATAGTTTCCATTGTCCTATTTGCTGCTTCTAATTTTTTCTTTCCTCTAATAACATAGTTGTCCACTCAATTATCCAATGTACACAGGTCCTCCAGAAATAAATCATATGCTTATTGATGATTTAGGTCCTCCAGAAATAAATCATATGCTTATTGATGATTTACTTTATTCATAAATTGACTATTTATGTTGCTTTGTTTTATGTTTTGAATGATTTGCGCTTTTATTTATGTTCTTGAATGTTCGTGTGTTTATTTAGAATTGTTTTCAGAACATGTAATTTGTTTGGATATTGAATGCCTTGTGTATTAATGAACTTAAGCAGACAACATTTGGCATTTATATTATCAGTTTGCATATTAAAATTACGAGTATTTATGTGTTTCTTTGCTTTGTAGGAAATTTATCGGATTTATATACTCATCTCGCTATGTAAGTTATTGTTGTTGATATAAAAATGGGTATTTTTTGTAAACATTGAATGATTTCTTAATTAATTTACTGATTGTATAAATTGTTGTTGGTAATTTGTTGTGGGTTTTAAATAATGTTTGAATAAATGCAATTTAACTGGTTGACATTTAAATATTTTATATAGTCTTTTTTTTTATAAAATTTATAAGGATTATTTCTTCATCCCAATATGTAAATGATTGTTGATGTAGAATAATTTCTATTTTGCAGGTCAATAATTTGTGTGGACTTTCCTTTGACCAGATAATATGCAATATTGATCTTTTTTATTTAAGATGTTCCAATTTACTGGATTTTTTTCATTCACAGAGTTTTGTTCGGTTGAAAGTAATTAGGCCGTTTATATGCTTGATGCGTTTAAATCCATTTGCTTTCAACTTGGTGACATTTACAAGTAGTAAAACTTATTGTTTGTTCAAATTATACGAGGTATTTTTCTTCCGCCGCGAAGCGCGGGTAACATCCTAGTACATATTATAGAGCCGGGTTTTTCACCCAGCTGTCGACACGTGGTATCCCAGTTCTTCCTCCATTGTCACCTTTTCCCGCCTCTCCCCTTCCCTCCTTTCTTCTGTTCATCCGGCTCTTGACACGTCCATTCTCACCGTCTGGTGCCTCCCCTCCCCTCATTTCTTCCGTGACAGGTAGAAACTTTTCCTCCATTTCATCCCACTCTCTTCTTGTGTGTCTAATGGCGCCGCCTGCGAGAGTTGTAAATGTTCGCCACAGACGCATTTCCGTGATCCCCCGGCTCTCTCTCTCTCTCTCTCCCTCTCCCTCCTCTATATACCTTCCTTATCATCTCCAAAAAGCTTCGAGATCTCTGTGCCAATACCTTTGGTTGGTCTCGGGTTCCACTCTTCCACTCCTCGATCGCCACATATCCTTCCAACCCCGTTTCTTTCATTGTTTTTCGTTTTTCCTGGGATCCTTCTGCAGCAGGAAGAGATTTGAGTGGTACCCATTTCACATCCCCATCATTTAGTTGATTCCCAGCGAAAAGGAAGGATCTTGGAGAGAGTTTCCAGTAACCCTTATTTCAGTTCCCTACGATGTCTGTTCTTGAGCATATTTTTGTTGCTTCTGGATTTTTTAACGAAATGTTGAATGCTTTTGTAATATGGAAATTCAACTTCTATTTTATGTGAGAGAATTTTTTTCTCTCCACCTTTCTCAATGCCCTGCATTTGGGTTAGCTTGCAAAAATTAAAGCGTTGTATTAGGAAAAACTGAAGTTTCAAGAAACTGAACCGAAGTTTGCAGCTTCGTTTTACCACTCTTCATGTCATTTTTTTTACTTTGAGAGAAGTCTCTGCTTATGAACCCTGTATAGGCTTCAAATAGTATATCAAAAATCTGTTTTTGTTTTGTGTTTGATTATTTGCCTGGAGAGTAACTTTCAGGTTGGTTGTATATAAAGTTACTTGTTATTATGGATGGATCTACTCTTACGCAAAGGCCTTTGTAATGCTTAACATGGATGTGAAAATATGAGGATGCTAAAAATTTAGAATTGATTGGAGAAAGATTGTAATAAGATGTGCTTAACATTATGAGATTTGCTTTGTGACTGCGATATGTGCTGAGCTTTATATGTGTTATTGCCCATAATTCTTAACTTATTTTTGTGGTTTGTTGTGTCCTATTATTTCTGCAGCTACAGTAAAAGATGGTCAGATTCGGAAAGCGGTTGAAGGAGAACCAAATTGAAGAATGGAATAAGTACATCAGTAATGTCTGTCTTTATAAATCGTTGGTCAATAGATGAAGATATTATCCTTGGGGTTAAATTTTTTGTTTTTTTTAAACTTGACATGCAATATTTGATTTTTTTGAGGCTGCACTTTCTTTTATTTTATCGTAATTGCGTTGGGCTCAGGAGTTAAGTGCCTTCATCTTTCAAATTTTCGATTATTGCAAATCACTTGTGACCTCGAAAGCTGAAGGGTGTTTTTCGACATTGTTAAATAGTTATATATTGTTAAATGGTTGTCTCTAATGGTTTTGTCAGCGACTCTATGTTGCATGTCATTAGTTGTAGCTGCTGTGAATTCACATTCTTCCACAGAGTCAGTATGCTATCTTAAATAGTCTTTGCCCACTGATCCAACTTTCTTTTCTTAGGACAGGGCCAACCTTTTTCTCCTAATCTTAATACGTATGTTTGTATATCAATTACAAATTTAATGAATAAGAAAGTAAAGCAGTATTGTTGTTGTTGTTGAGAATGTCTTATGGAATGGATTGCTTAGTTTCCGCTTAGATAATTTTATTCCCTTCTATTCGATATGTGCCTAATTGGATTTCATTGTTTGTTTTATGGTACAACATATATTAGTATACGTGGGCGTAAGTCAATGCAATGTTTAGATTCATCCTAATTTTTCCTTTAAGTCTTCTAAAAAGTTAATGTAATTAATTTAAAAAAATAAGAAAATAATAAATTGGATCTAATCGGTGGTCGGAATGTGCTGACGTTGTTTTGATCATTTGATAAATTTTCAAAAAAGACAAGGGTTTAAAAATTAAATAATAGGATTTTTATCACGCGTGCCCTTAACTTCTGGAATGTCAGTTATGTCATCTTTTTTCGAATATCAGTTGTCCCCTACATTCTTAGCTTGGTTTTCTAGAAATAAAACTATACATAAATAATTACAATAGTATATCCATATGTGATGCTAGAAAATATGGCCAACTTTGTAGAGTTTTATTCAAAATAGACACCCATGTTAATCTATTAAAAGGTTTGACATTTTAAAGGATTATTTCATTGATATATACATACTTACGTTTATGTATCCGATTTTATAGGTTCAAAAAACCTGTTCAACCAGTCGAACAAGTAAATTAAGCTCAATCCGATTTTTTTAAGTCGATAAGAATAATGGTGTCATGCTGACATCATCGTCAATCCAATTGGTTTGGACCAATGGTCTGTCCTGGTTGGAGCAAGTCGAAGATCAGATGATTCAAAATCCGGTCCGATTTTTATAACCTTGGTTTCTACTGAGTTAAGTTTTCCCTTTTCTCTTTAATATTCTATACATACAATTAAAGTAAAGGTTGATTTATAATTGTTCCTTCTTCATGGTATTTTGATGTTGTTGATTCTATTTAGCTGGTGGAGGTAGACAAAATTCGAAGAAATTCTTCAGCACCTCGAGGTCGGGGTGGAGGTTAAGATGAGCTTGACTTACCCAACTGATAGAGTACATGTAAAAAGCAAGTTTCCTTCTTGATTCCCATTTAATCAGACTCCAATCACAAATGTCAGCAAGTTAATAAGATCACGTACCATTCAAAATCATATGATTAATTTTAATCACAGAAGCTTAAGCATGCATGTTACGGATCAAGAATTCATCACGATTCTATTCTAAATTGACTGCCACACAACAACACTGGAGTTTAGATCTTTCAGAAATCAGATTTTGTATACCCTATCATAGAGTAATACACCAAATCTTTTCCAGAACATGTTGATGAAAAAACAAATCCACAAACAAAAAAACATATATCAATCTCAATTATGAATGTTTGTATATCGGAATACAAGATTAGATTGCCTCAATTCGACACTTTGATTACAAGAAGCCAACAATCCTTTTTCTTCTAAATATTTTTACGAATACGGTTTTTGATACAGAAGTACGTTTTTTTGGAACTACCGATTAAAAGCGAATTTTTTATTGTTGTATGCAAAAGACATGTATTGACGAATCGTTCTTTTATTCATCATCTGTATTAATTTTGTTAAATAATGTAATTATTTTTCATTAGACATAAATATTTTTTATTTGACAATACCATCTATTTATAGCATTTTCTCCAATATAGGTAGGATTAATTTTGCTGTTTTCTTCCATTGTAAAAAAATTTTACCCTTTAATTTTTCAAACATGTTATTTTTATAATTTAATATTCCAGAGTTAAATGATATTTTCCCTACTCTTTGGTGAAATAGAACTATATGATTAAAGAATTCTTATTTGTATACTGCATAAGTTATGATCCACAGGATGAAATAACAATACAAATGCTCCTCAAGGTATTGTTCCGTCAAATAGAAATTGTTCGCACTTTGTGTACTCGAATTTTAACTTATTTCAGCTATATATATCTAGCGAAAATACCTATTCACAATAGTTTGACCTTTCAATATTAATTACAACCTACTTTTTTCTTAACTATAATCACAAAAATTCACTTCCGCCGCGAAGCGCGGGTATCTTCCTAGTTATTTTGAAAGCGCGGGCTGTTAATCTCAGGCCTAAACCAGCAATCCCACTCCCACTACCGACCGAAGCGTTCATCCATCCTCTTCTGCTTCCGTTCAATCCTCCCACACTTCGACATCATGATAGTATGGCGCTTCCTGTTTGTCTCCTGCTTAATTTTTTATTTTCTTTTTTCTTTGCATCCTTTTCTGTTCGCCTATATCTGTTGGTGATCTTTCTGTTCGTTCAACATGCTTCTTAGTATCGCTTTTTGCTGCTATGGGACTTCTGCTTTGTTGCTGGAACTTTGGTCCCTTCATCTCTGTGAGAAATATCAAGATGACCTCGCGCTCAACTCGCCGGCTGTGGTTATGCAAGCCAGCAGTTGCGCGGAGGCCGAGTCACACGTGTGAAACGCGCGCAAGTCGGGCGTGGTTGGAGAGGGGCGGACTATGCGAGGGGCACATCACGCCATATAAATAAACCTCCTGCTGGAGGGGAATCATACACGGACGCAGCGCGCTCCATACCTTGCATAGGGAGCCCTCTCCCATCTCTATCTCTCCATCTCTCTCGTTCTCTCGCATCACAAGGAAAATGGCGTACCTGAGACGAAGCCTACACTGGTATCAGAGCATCATCGCCGCCACCACCGGCGCAACTCGCCCTCCGAATCGTCACCATCATCGATCTCGCACGGCCGCGAGTTGAAGCCGCCTCCACTGCAACTGGAAACCCTAGCGTTTGGAACCCCGAAACCCTAGCGTTTGGAGGCCAGGTATTTCCTCTTTTTTTTCCTTGCGTGTGCATCCAAACCTCCTGCTTGACCATATTACATTTTTTTTACTGTTCAGTCCCTTGAATTGGTCATAATTTTTTTCCCAAAACAACACTAACAAGAGAATACCGTAATCCATCTTCATTAAAGTACCCCCCTTTTTTAAAAATTTCATCTATACGTTTTTTTAGATCACGTTAAGCACCCTTTTTTTTGTTGTGCAGAGTTTTTTTTGGGTGTATCCGTGATTGTCTAGTGGGTTATTGCCTAGTGGGTTTTAACATCACATGCTTATTGCAGAGTTTTAAGGGGGATAATATCACATGCTTATTGCTTAGTGGGTTCTAATATTTTTTTGTTGTATATGTTTGCCCACGTGATTGTTTTTTTCCACTAATTAGATTCACAGCCCTTTTTGTTATTTGTTCCGTTGATTATTTATCAAAATTAAAGTGGAAGTCTTTTTATATATACAATCTTGCCGCAAGGATTATTTTTTAGAAATTAAACAAATCTTGCCGTTTTTTTAAAGTAATTACAATCTTGCCGTTTTTTTGAAATTAAAAAAAAACTTAAGGAAAGGATTATTTTTTTTGAAACTAGATAATGTTATATCTTTAAGCACTTTGTTCGATAAGTTAAATTTGCATTAAGTTTTTGTTTAAAGCTGACTATAGTTGCTATTAAGTTTTTTTTACAAGTCGTTTTTTAAGTGTCAATTTACCAAGTACCTTTACTAAAGTTGCTTATTCTCATACGAATCTACATTTATTTCATTAGATCAATCAAAATGACAAGCAAAACTATTGCCACTGAGGTAGGGAAAATTGAGTACCTTAATGGTACTAATTATGAATTGTGGAGTATAAAGATCTACTATGGCCTGCTATACGATAGCATACACACCATCATAGACAAACCCGGCCCAACTTTATCTGAAAATCTGACTGTGGAGGAAACTAGGTCCCGCGAACAGTGGGAGAAAATGTATAATAGGACTATAAGCTTTATGCTGACCCACATGGATCTGAACCTGATTCGGATCTTCGAGACCTGCGAATTAGCTTACGATCTCTGGACCGCGGTTAAGGACAAATACCACTCCAAGTCGGAAGTGAGTGTCCAGCTTCTTCTACACAAGCACAACTCGTGTAGAATGAAGGAATCTGAAAGCGTCCTTGAGCACATGAACAAGATGATCATGATGGCCAAGGATCTTGTGGATGCTGATTGCGCGATTCCGGAGAGGATGCAGATCGCAGCTATACTAGGAAGTCTCCCTCCGTCATTTGAAATGGTTGACACATCTTTGAGGATGAATGGTAACATTAAGTCTGTGACGGACCTACTTGCACAGCTAGCGATTGAGCAGGACCTCTCCAAACAAAGATCGAAAGCTGAGATCTTTGAGGTCGAGGAAGAAGAAGAAGCAAATACCGTACACGCAAAGAAAAGACTAGGCCCCTCCAAGGTGAATTTTAAGGGAAAGAGTGGGAAATACCCACACGACTCTTGCTACGGTTGTGGTAAATATAGCCATTTCAAGGTCAATTGCCCCAACAAGAAGAAGCCGGGAAATTCTAAAATGCCTGAAAACAAAGGCAAGAAGAAGATGGAATTCGCGGCTGTCATGGAATGCAACTCTGTCATCACGGACAGTGATGGATGGTGGATCGACTCTGGAGCAACCAGGCACATCGCCAAGATAAAGGAAGGCATGGTGGACTTCAAGGAGCTGAGCAAAGGTGAACATAGGATTTAAATGAAAAACAACACCTATCTGGACGTGGAAGGTGTTGGGACATACAGACTTGACCTGTGGGATAGCATTATGGTGCTGAGTGATGTACTGTATGCCCTAGGGATATGCCAGAACCTGATCTCTATCCCAGTGCTGCTCAAGAAAGACTTCAAAGTTAGGTTTTATAATAAGCGTGTTTCTATTGGCAAGAAAAAGAAGGTCTATGCAATGAGAAAGTTTGTACCCGAGCATGACCTATTCTGTCTTCCTGTAATAAATTCTAGTGAATCAATGAATGTCGCTTATGATTATTCCTTGTGTTGTTTGTCTGATTATGACTTTTGGCACATGTGATTGGGTCATCTAGGAAATTCCAAGATGGATCAAATGATTAAGGTAAATTTGTTGCCTAAGATCACGGGTGCAAGGACATTGCCCTGGAACACTATCTGAGGATTACTACATTCAAGAAGGCATTCGTAGATAGACTACAATGCCATATACACCACAACAGAATGGTGTAGCAGAAAGAAAGAATCGAACTTTAATGAACGCAGTAAGGTGTATGCTTTCATACTCAGGGCTCTCCAAGAAATTATGGGGAGAAGCAGTGTTGACTACAAACTATTTACAGAACAGGATTCCCACCAAGTTCGTAGAATCAACGCCATATGAAATATGGAATGACAGAAAGTCCGAGTTGGGCCATCTCCGGAAATGGGGATGTGTAACACATGTTCTGGTACCAAGTCAGCTTAGAGACAAGCTAGACTTCAAGACATTAAAGTGCAAGTTTATCGGATATAGTGAACATTCTAAAGGATATAGGTTTTTTCATGAAACTAAAGGTCTGATCGAAAGTCGTGATGCTACTTTCCTAGAAATTCATCAAGAAAAGGAGCATGAAGTAGAGGAATCAGATCATATGATTGTCTTACAAGACAATGAAGACGACTTGAGCATTAGACAAGAACTTAAGGATGACATCGATCATCCAAATATAGAGAATGAACCTATGGATCATGATCCTTTAGAGGAAGTGGGTGGACCCACACAACCCACGAGTATAATCGGCAACAAGAGACCCAGAACACGGCCCACATGGATGGAAGATTACCATTTCTATGGATGTGAGGTGCCGTGCTACATCGTGGATGATGATGTCGCGGATTGTACAGATCCCATATCTTTTGATGAAGCTATGGCTTCATCTGAGTCTGAATCATGGTCGGCCGCCATGAGAGATGAGTTGGACTCAATCAAGAGAAATGTTGTTTGGGAATTATGTGATTTGCCAGAAGGTAGGCAATCCATAGGATGTAAGTGGGTATTCAAGAAAAATTATCGAGTTGATGGTATTGTTGACAAATACAAAGCCAGATTAGTTGCCAATGGTTATACTCAGCAAGCTGGAATAGATTTCCAGGAAACCTACTCTCCAGTGGCTAAGTTTGCATCCATTCGGATGATCTTAGCTATAGTTGCATATATGGATTTGGAATTATTCTAAATGGATGTGAAGACGACCTTCCTTAATGGAGAATTAAAGGAAGAGATCTATATGTGACAACCTGAGGGATCTCAGGTTGAAGGTCAGGAGAAAAAGGTTTACAAGTTAAGAAAGTCATTATATGGCTTGAAGCAGTCTTCACGGCAATGGTATCTCAAATTTCATGAGAAAGTTCTTCAATTTGGATCTGTTTCAAATAAATTTGATAACTGTGTGTATGTCATGAAGAGTGGGAGCATGTTTGCAATCATGTCATTGTACATAGATGACATTCTTCTTGCAGGTAATGACATACAAATGCTCAATCAAATCAAACAGAAATTGAGCAATGAATTTGAGATGAAGGACATGGGCGAAGCATCATATGTTCTTGGAATTCAAATAACAAGAGAGAGGGACTCAAGGACATTGAGCCTTAGTCAGGAAAGATATTTGCATACTGTATTAATGAGATTTGGAATGCAGAACCACACTCCAGCTCCAACACCACTTGTGATGGGAAAGAGACTCGGTAAGAGTCAGTGTCCCGGAAAGGGTCAGGAACCTTTAAATGTACCATACGCACAAGCAGTGGGAAGTCTAATGTATGCAATGATGTGTACTTGACCTGATTTAGCTTATCCAGTAAGCTTAGTCAGTAGATATCAAAGAAATCCCGGTCCAGCACATTGGGAAGTCGTAAAGAGGATTCTTCGATATCTGAAAGGAACAATACATCTGAAACTTGTGTATCAAGCAGAATCGCTTGAAGTGGTAGGATACTCCGATGCCGATTTCGGAGGAGATGTGGATGATAGAAAATCCACATCAGGTTATCTGTTCATGTTTGGTGGTGCAACCATTTCTTGGGGTAGCAAGAAACAAGGATGTGTATCTCGACAGACACAGGAGGCTGAGTACATTGCACGTAGCATGGCCACCACTCATGCTGTGTGGATCAGGCGTTTTCTAGAGAACCTAAGCCTCGAATTGGTCAAAGTACATTACATGTAGCATGGCCACCACTCATGCTGTGTGGATCAGGCATTTTCTAGAGAGCCTAAGCCTCGAATTGGTCAAAGGGCCAATTGAAATGTATTGTGACAATCAAGCTGCGATAAGCTTGATTAATAGTGGGGCTAATAGTTCTAAAGGAAAACACATTGAGATCCAGTATCATTTTATACAAGATATAGTGGGGAAGCAAGAAATCACGGTAACCTACATACCTACCAGTGACATGTTGGCTGATTCTCTAACCAAGGGAATAGCAGCAGGAACATACATTAAACATGTTGATTTAATGGGACTTAGAAATGCATGAGTCAGGGAAGAGGTATTTCATGAACAATGAGCCTCACTAAAGACATCTCCATGTGTATACTACACGAATAGTGGGAGTATAGAATTTTTTGATCGCTTCGGTCAAGTGGGAGATGTGAGAAATATCAAGATGACCTTGTGCTCAACTCACCGGTGAAGGTTATGCAAGCCGGCAGTTGCACGGAGGCCGAGTCATACGCGTGAAACGCACGCAAGCCGGGCGTGGTTGGAGAGGGGCGGACTATGCGAGGGGCACATCACGCCCTATAAATAAACCTCCTACTGGAGGGGAATCATACACGGACGCAGAGCGCTCCATACCTCGCATAGGGAGCCCTCTCCCATCTCTATCTCTCCATCTCTCTCGTTCTCTCGCATCACAAGGAAAAGAGCGTACTTGAGACGAAGCCTACAATCTCTTCCCGTTATTGCTTTGGACTTTAACTTGGCACGATATGTTTATTATGTTTCTCCTTTTATAATGATGAGATACCCTATAGTATGTGTTGTCAAAAAAAATCTCAAGTTCGATATTTGTTTAGATTTAGCTCGCTAAAATCTTGATTCAAATTCGGTTCGAATAAACAAATCGAACCCGAACATAAGTTTATGCTCGATTAAATAAACAAATCGAACCTAAACGTTATAGATTCGCGCAGGTTCGATTCATTGAGAGCTCAATAAACACACACATACATATTTACAAATCTTATCCTCATAAAGTGGACTTTATTTTGAGATAAGTGGATTCTCAATATAAGTGGACTTTGTCCGAAGATAAGTGAATATTTACGGGATAATCAGTTTTTATCTCGGTATAAACTATCTCAAAGTAAATAATCGCATTGTAGTTACAACATCCATCATCTATGTGCATGGTACTTTTCCCTTCTTTAGCTTCAAATCAATAGAATAAGTATAAACCTTACTTATCGGTTATTCTGACATTATTCCTTATCCTCATCTGAACAGATATAAAAATATATTATAATTATACATTTTTCAAAGAGATGAATCCTTATTAATTTAGATTTCTCTAAAGATGAAGAAGAGCTAGATAACAAAAAAAACTGAATGAATATTATTCTAATTATAGACACACATGCATTTACATTTCTTTTCTTTCACCACCTCTCATTAGAATATTCTAAAGTTCGATATTCATTTACGTTTGATTCGATCTAATAGTAGCTGGACTCAAATTCTTGGCTCGAAAATAAATGAACCAAACCTAAATATAAGTTTAGGCTCGATTAAATAAATGTAGGTTCGCTCAGTTCCGACCCGTTTACACCACAACGTGTAGCTGCATTGCCTATAGATTTCATCTTTTTTCTCTGGAAACTTTACATTTTAGTGATTTAACGCTATTAACACGATGAAAACGTAAAAACAAATGGGTTTTGTCTTTCTTAACTTTAAATTAGATTCATGGCAATTACTGGACTGTTTTTCTAAGCTATACTGAGGCACACGAAGCTTTTCCTATTTTCCATTCCAGTTGAAAAGTATGCCTGATTAATTTTATCCGGGAGTGGCCTGACCCATACTCTCGTGGACCAGGCTCGGGCCGGGGCTGCAGTTCGAAAATATGACCGAGCCCAGGCCCACTGTCGTAGCCGGGTTCGGGACCGGACCCACCTCATATCTAAAGTTATCGCGATATGTAAGATTGATGTGATTGAAGAGAATATATGATAGAAGAAGACGGGCTTCAGTTTAAATAAATAAAATTACGTGGTCCCAATTTCGCAAATAATTGAAAAAGATGCCGACTTCGTTATTGTCTTTTAGCTACCGTTAGTATTGGGAAAAGTAGGCCGAGCAAAAAACGCGTGGAGCACGTGGAACAAGTCATAACGGGAGCTTCTAGATTTCGCCCAAAAACAAGAAATCGATATTTTGGAGTACATACGTACATACTTTATACTAATGCAGAGCCCGTGGTGCAAAAGCCATCCTGCTGCTCATATATATAGAGGATGGCGAGCTTGCACAAGGTGCATGTAACTTTACATGCACCGGCGCTTATATCTTCCATTTTTTTTATTTTTTGAAAATACCATCGTGTATATTCATCTATATATCCCTCCAATATATCATTCGAATTTCGTCAGAAACATATACTCCTATGACCTTCATCTAGAACAGGTCGATTACAGCAATTCTAAGATCGTTAAAATTACATGTTCTAGATGGAGGTCATATGAGTATCTGTTTCTGACGAAATTCGAATGATATATTGGAGGGATATATAGATGAATATATATGGTGGTATTTTTCAAAAAAGTAAAAAAATGTGGAAGATATAAGCGCCGATGCATGTAAAGTTGCATGCACCTTGGTGCAAGCCCCCCATCCTCATATATATATATATATATATATATATATATATATATATATATATATGGGAAAAGGGAGTATGCATTAGCGGGTGCAGCTAACTAGCTACACCCGGCCATTTTTCTTATTGGTTTTTTATCTTTTTTGAAAAAAAAATTATGGAGGTTTACTTAGTTTATTGACAAGAATATGTGTTTCAAATTTCATGCAAAACAAACACTCCTAGCATACCTATCTAGATATGGTCAATTTCAGTAATTCTGAAACCGTTAAAATGTCATAGCCTTGATGGAGATGATAGAAATGCCGAATTTAGTTGAAATTGGTATGATATCATGATGATATATGGTGATTTAAATCCCTCTAGGTTTCATTGCGAAAACACAAAAAAACCAATGAAAAAAATGGTCGGGTGCAGCTAGTTAGCTACACCCGCCGGTGCAGCTTCCCCAACCCCTATATTATATTATATATATAGGGAGCTGGGAGCCTAAGCCCAGGGTGTAGGTAACTACCTACACCCGGCCTTTTTTTGCATGATTTTTGAGTTTTTTTGAATGAAACCTTAGGAGGATTTTCTTAATATATTGAGAGGAATATATGTTTTAAGTTTCATGCAAAACAAACATTCCTAACACATTCATCTAGAAGGGGTCAATTTCAGTAATTCCGAGACCGTTAAAATTTGATATTCATGATGAAGATGATAGGAGTCTCGAATTAAATTGAATTTTGAATGACACCATGGTTGTACATAGTGATCTAATTCCCCTAAGATTTCATTTCAAAAAAAATCAAAAATCTATGAAAAAATGAGTCGGGTGTAGGTAGTAACCTACACCCCTGAGTGTAGGCTCCCTTTTCTCATATATATATATATATATATATATATATATATATATATATATGATGAAATCATTATTCTTTGTAAATTTATCTCACGTTTGCAAATAGCATTTGAGCATATAATAGTGTTATGAACTTTTGATTAGCATAAAGTATGACATTTTTAACTCTAGATTTTTTAGACAATACATGAAAAAAAAGATTTTCCGTTGTTAGAGTAGTGGCAATGTATGCATTTTTGCTACTTTTTAGTTAGACTACTTTGAACAATGAATTTCGTTCTATATTTAAACTATTGCATATTAAGCCGATCTATTACCATAATTATAAAATATGACGATACAAAATGTCTCTGCAGTATATTAGTTTTCAAATATTTGTATAATTTAATATAGAATTCTACTAAGACTTTCTATATTGCATAATAATAGTTATCTTAGATGAAAGTATTTACACTATGTATTTCAAGCTAATTGGATCTATATCCAACCTATTTTCTTTAAATGTTTGGGTACCACAGGTTTATCAGGAGATTGAGGTGATGGAAATTTGGTAATCGAAAAATACGCATTTAGAAGTCATAGAAGTTTGTTTTGTAGAGTCATACTTGTTACTAATAGTTTATATAACAACAATTATATATTGATTTTTTTATTTTTAACATAAAAAATATAACAAAGATGCATGTAATCATTCATTGATATAGATGCATTTTGTTTTGGTGTTGAATTGTGAAGATAGAGTAAGACTGATCGACTTGTAATTGGTTTTTATTTCTTAGTTTTACATTTGGCATTTCTAGATCCAATGATGTCCTTCAAGTCACACGATGCTTTCTACCACATCATTTCAAACGAGGTTTTATCATAACTTTCCTCAAATTCCGAATCTGTACGGAATTGATTTAGTATGAAATTATGAATGGTCATTAGTTCAATTTGTACATAATAGTTCGTACTTTTTTATCTTTTTATCTATATAATAAGCTATCAAATAAGAATAAGACAAAGTTATATTATAAGCATAATAAAAAAAGGATCCAGAAGGGTTCAAAGTTTCTTTTCTCTATGAGATTGATTTTTTAGATTTCTTTGAGTATCAAGAATTCATAAGAAATTTGTCATAAAATTTAAAAATTATTAATTTTTTATTTGTTGGTTTAACATTTTATCTTAAATGAGAATACTGTAAACCATGATTTACTCCAAAAATAAAATAGAAAGATAAGGGTGAATGAATAACCGTAGATACTAAACACGATAATCCTAAATCAAAAAAGGCATTTACTAACTATGGAAATCAGCCTAAATTTCAACTTACAATCAACAGGAAATTAAAATTTCAGGGACATCAAATGTACTTCAAATTATCCTACCTTAGTCTTTGACAAAAGTAAACAATCGTTGATATTTCAAGGTACTGAGAATGCACGTAAGAGATCGCTCAAGAATTTGGAGTGATTATAACATCAACAATACAAACAAATAGCCACAGATAATACTATCAAGGTATTCACTTTTCACCATAAAAAAAAATCCTCAACTCGTTGGTGACACATAGTTCATTTCCTTTTGGAGGTATTTTAGGAGATTGAAACTAATGTCACACTCCTATGCATCGGATAAACAAATTCTAAGGTAACCTTTTTGTAAGAAAAAAAATGTTCGAACGTAGCTCACGCTTAAATTGTTGTATAATTTCCAAGTACTGTGTATTTAGCTTCAGCAACTGCAACTTGGAAATTTGATGAGAATCACACTATTAGTAGAGAAATTTCCATCGCCACTCATGACCCTTATTTTTTATTTCTATCTAGAAATGATAAAAGAAGAATGAGACTTTTCAACAATGCATCGGTTGATCGAGCGTTAGTCTGGTTTTGATAGGGATACAAAGGTGTTTGCTATATTATGATCGATGGCAACCTTCTCCTTCATCTAGCTAAGAGATGGGATGTACAACCCTCCTTCATTGGAGGATTGTAGAAGAGGTCAGATGTTGGAAAGTGATCTAAGCATCGTCCTCTTCGACGGGACAGATAACGCTTACTCGAGAGACGATGGTAACAAATGGATTGTGCAAGTGTTATGCCAATATGGTTTGTGAAGTATTTGCCATATTTCGGTTCTTGCCTTTGACATAGATTCTTACAGAGTCAATCCACATAGCCTCTACTCAAGGTCAGAAGAGTTTAGGAGTGGGATTTGTTCGGTCTTGAAGTTTCATAACAACTATACAAAGCATTGTGATAAATAGCTTGACTTATATATACATTTTTACGATTTTTCAACTAATACAAGATGGGATATTTACACCGATAACTTCGAGTGGTTTCGTAATTACACCCAGAGCCCTCAATGATCATAAATTACACACAAATAGTCACTTCCGCTCACACCCATAACCCTTCGTTAATTTATCCCATTAACTCAACCAGTGCATCAAGTTAATCTTACCCATTCTCAATCAATGGCATGATATAAACTAACAAAAGGAAAAAAAACATCCTCCCTTCTCCTCCAGCCCCCTCCTCCTTCCTCCATCCCATCCCCCTCCACCATACCCTCTCCCCGTAGGTCGACACTTCCTCCCCCGCCAACCACCTCCCCCCTCTGCCACCCCCACTCTAACCCCTTCCACCACCTATTTTACTCCCTCCGCCGCCCTCCTCCAGCATCTTCGCCTCCATCCTCCAACCCCTTCCTCCACCCCCTCCGTCACCCTCTCCTCCAGCACCTTCAACCCTCTCCTCCAACCTCTCTGTTGCCGCTCTTCCAACCCCTTCCACCATGTCCTCCATCCACTCTGCCTCCCCTTCCAATCACCTCCTCTACCCTCGTATGCCCCCTACAACCTCCTCCTCCAGTCCCTTCCACCCCTTCCTCTACCCCCTCCAACATCCCCCCCTTGCTCCCTCCTCTAGCCCCACCTCCAGACCCCCCATCGATGGTTGCAGGTGTCGCTCTCAATGACTCGGATGTACGGCTCAATGGACCCAACAAGAACTATAGATTTAGGGGCATCTTCTTCCCCGATCTCAGATGAACAACAAAAAAGTTGTGGTGTGGTGGCAGTGGGTACAGACGCGATCAACTGTTGACATGGAGCTTCAGCTCTTCCATTCTTCCTCCTTGATTCATTGCAACACAAAAAGGAGAAAAAGCTCTGACTCCTCTTTTGGTTGACTGAATAATGAATAGAGAAGCAAAAAGTTGAAAGAGAAGAAGGATTAGAAGAGGATTACAGGAAGAAGAAGGAAGAGGAGGAAATGAGCCACGCTGAGGAAGATGACGGGGACATCTTTTGAAAATTTATTTTTCTTAAGGGAAACTTGTCAAAAATTTCATCAAAGATAACAGTGGAAATGAATGAAACTTGATACACGATTATGTCATGGGAGGGTTAACCATTGTTCGATGTTTTGGGTGTAATTACGAACCTACTCAAAGTTATGGGTGTAAATATATCAAATAAAAATATCATTGAATGTTTTTACCATATGTAGGTTGATGCAATATAACTCAAAACTTAATATATGCCTAAAGTATACATAATAAGAGAGTCGATCTAACAATTAAGTAATAACTATCATCAGAATTCACGGAGATGCTGAAAGACCTTAATTCCTACTATAAAGGAGTATATTAGAGGTGGTTGCAAGCATGAATCAGATTAATTCAAAAACCTATAACCACAATGAGACATTATCGACTCGTGAAGCTTCTTGGGGCATTTGGAGAAATCTACTAAAATGAATATTGTTCTTTTTTTTCCCAAATTCCTATCCCCATTAATGAAACTTCCATGGCTCCAGTTGTTTTAATCTCATTCCTCACGAGTGACAAATAATCACAATAAATATGGGTCTGGTTCAACTTCTTCTGCTGGATGTTAATTCAGTACGAAAACATTTCCAAAATAAGTCTTTGTGCAATTCATTTTTAAAGACTGCATTTTCTACGAACTGTTTTCAGGAAGAAAAGGCTAAAACACCAAATAATGCAATGCCACTTTTCTAGTAGTGGCATCGTATAACTTAATACATATAATTATAAGCAAATCCATAAAAATAGGTAATGCTGCTAATGCCCTAACTTATTGGCCAACATAATCAGCCATTAGTTGTAAAAATGAGCAAAATTGCAAACTCCAACAAAACAACACCCTATATATTCTATAGACCACCATCACCATATCCAGTAAAGGAACAAAAAATGTAAATATATAAGCAAAAACAACTAGATCAGAACACAATCATATTTCAACCAAAGCTCATGAGAAGATATCATTACCAATAGAAGCAAAATAATTACTAATCGCTTTCGATTCAACATAGGAAACTACACATTGAAGAGACACAAATATTTCCGAACCAAACCTAACAAAATGAATTATTGCATTTTTGTAATGGATGTGAACAAAGTTGACCTTGCAGTATCAACAAATCTGAACTTTACTCCTATCATTATTATCTTAATTGCAAAATAAACGAAACCACACTGAAGCGAAAAATATTCTTTCATGTGATATTCTTTCTTGAAGGAAGTAATTGAAGATTCAAGAACTTCGCATCACGGACGTGAGATATTTAGCAAACTTTTTTCTAAATCAATATAAGTTCATAGTATGAATTAGAAATTTTAGCACAATGATTTGTGCATTTTGAAATCAGTAATTCTAAGAAAATAATTTTCAAAATGATTTCTAATATCCATAATGAATATAAAGAATAGATCATAGTTACCTCTTGAAGCGTGACTTTTTATTAAAAGAAACCTCCCAAATCAAGTCTGATCAGCAGTGTCTCTCTCGTGGATGCAGAGATGAATTGTATTGCTTCCCACGAACTTGAATGTCATCATTACATATAGGGCTTCAAGAAGAGGCATGTGAGATATGGATACTCTCAAGACTCTTCTTCTTCTACAAGGAATGATATTCCCAAGGAACTAAGCTCTCAAAAACACAAGTAAATAAAAGAGAGAAACTTGCTCTCCTTTTATACATAAAGCACACGTCTCTTGAAAACTAGGACTTCAAGTAGGCATGTGGAATTGTGGCCCTTTGATTGTTGATCAAGGGCTTAATACCAAGTCTTTGTTTAACAAGAATTATCTCCTTTTTAACTTCAATTAATACTAATTGATAAAATAAGCAACAAATTTTGAGTCCTTAATCAATAAGAACTCAACAACATGGTGTCATGTGTACATCACCATGTACATGCCCCAAATTTATCTAAAATGGGCATTGTTGTTGAATTTATTAATTAGGTGGATAATCCAACTATCCACATTGGAGAAATTTTGGAAATAATCACTATAACCTATGAATCATATTCACAAGCACAAAAATAAATGTGAATCTAATATACATCTACAAAATCAATGTGAATCAAATTCACACAATTTCATACCTTAAAAATAATTATATAATTCATATTTACATAAATATTTATATGAATCATATCCATATAAATGTTAATTATTGTGAATCACTGTTCACATTAATTAATGAATAATATTTGTGAATCATATTCACAAAAATTACCAATATGAATAAAATATAATAATAACAATTATTATTACAATATTTACTCAAAAAATATTATTACAATATTGACATCAATAAGTATGAGTCTTGATCAAATTAGGACTCATGAGATACAAATGCAGATATTGGGAGACAATACTGGGGAGATAATACTATCCATGTATAGTGACTTGAAATCTAGATACCTATCCAATTTCACAGTTTATACCATTTTTTGTTGAAATTCGATACACTAGTCAATTGAGCTCAAGTGGAGCACTTCACACTCTAAGTGAGCTCAACGAAACACAAGTTATTCTACGTGAGCTCGAGAAAGTATCGGTGAGCCGAACCTAGCTTCATCGTAGTCCAAATCATTTGGAGCTTAGAAATGAGCTTAAGTATCTTGTATTTTCCATTTTCATACCATTTCTGTTTCCAACATTTGTACATTGAAATTAGAATTATAATTAGAAATTGGATTCAAATGAATTTTGATTTAATCCAATTAAATCTCAAACCATATAGCTAAATGGAGAAACTACAATATATTCTATTTACCACTCCCTCGGAATGGAAGTGTCATGGTAGATGATCTATTATGATATATTTAACCTTGAGTATTCCCAATACTCATTCATCCTGCACACTCAAAGACTTGATAACTCTGAAATTTAAACCCTTGTTTGACTATCATATTCGGAATAAATCAATAGATTTCTCATTTGATATTTGAGCGACAATATTAATCATATACTTTCCAAAAACATATATTAATATATCAAGTTTCATGTCTTATTTCATAAACAAGACGATAATGCATGGAAATCATTATGACCTCAAATCATCTCATGAGTGAGATCTATCTCCTGGTTATCAACTATGAATCTATATGATTCTTGTGAAAGATCGTACATTTCATATGTCTTCATATGCACACCAACGTGGTAGTATATGGACTTTGGCGAGGTCATCAACCTATTGGTCTGTCAAATGGTCATACTCATGCATATAGATACATATCGTTTTCATGGCAAAGGATGCGTGCCTGGTCATGACAGTTATGATTTAGGTCCAACTTATCTCGACATCATCAAGTCAACTCTTTGATTTGATTATTCCAACACTTTCGAATATCCATTCCTACGTAGAGGCCTTGCATTAAGAACTCTGTTGGAAATCGATCTTTAGAGAAATATTGCAATCTCTTTCTCAGACTGGAGATATTTATGGTATCATATGTTTGAAGTCAACCTTGTCCTCCCAGCTACATAATATTCAATATAACCATGGTACATAACCCTAATTGTACAAAGGGACCCTAATAGTAAAGTGCATTCACATTCATTCATTCATTTCATTTTATATGAACATGATAAAATAATAAATTTTATTGCATTAATAGGTGGTCGAGACTTACAAGTCTAACAATCTCCGACTAGACCTTAGAGCCATTCATTTACAACTCTCAACCCCATATTCAATATGTGCTAGTCGAAGACCTTTTGAGTTAACGGCTTGGTTAGCGGATCGACAATGTTGTTGCCAAAGGCAATCTTGGTGATCTTTATATCACCGCACTTCTGGATCTCTTGAATGATGTGATATTTCCTCTCCACGTGTTTGCTTCTTTGATACCATCAGGGTTCTCACTTGCACTATGGCACCCATGTTATCGCAAAGCAACAGGATGGGAGATTCCAATGAGGAAACTATGCAAAGTTCTAGGATGAACTAGCGCAACCACACCGCCTCTTTAGCAGCATCCGATGCGGCTATGTATTCTACATCAATTGTTGAACCAGTTGTGTTGTCCTGCTTCATGCTTCTCCAACTCACAATGCCACCGTTCAACATGAATAAGAACCCTGAGGTTGACTTCCTATCATCAACATCTGACTGGAAGTCAGAATTAGTGTACCCTAAAATTTAGAGATTAGTATCTCCATAAACCAAGACATAGTCTTGATTTCTTCTTAGGTACTTGAAGATGCTTTTCATTGCAGTCCAGTATTTTCTCCCCATAGAAGGATTGGTAACGGTTTGCCACTCCCACTGCATGGCAAATATCTAGTCTAATACACATCATGGCATATATCAAACTTCTCACAACTAATGCATAAGGGCATTCGGCCATGGCTTTCTTTTCCTCAACAGTTGGAGGAGCCATCCATTTATATAGGTGAATACCATGTCTTAAGGGAAGAAAGCCTTTCTTGGAATTATCCATACTAAATCTTTCCAAGATCTTTTTGATGCATCCTTGTTGTGATAGTCCCAATACCCTCTTTTGTCTGTTTCCGAACAACTTCAGACCCAAAATATAAGAGGCTTCTCCGAGATCTTTCATCTCGAAGGTATTGGACATCCAGAACTTAACACTAGTCATCATCTTGGTATCATTCTAATGATAATGATGCCATCTACGTAAAGCACAATGAACACGATTGCATTCCCACTATGCTTCTTGTACGTACATGGCTCATCCGGATTCTGCACGAAATCATAACTCTTTATGGTTTCATCGAATTGGATGTTCCAACTACGAGAAACTTGTTTGAGCTCATAGATGGATTTCTTTAGCTTGCAAAATTTTCCTTCTTCAGCTATGAAACCCTAGGGCTGCTCCATATATATATATATATCTTATTCAAGGTATCCATTGAGAAAACGGTATTGACATCCATCTACCATATTTAATAGTCCAGATGTGCAACTATAGCAAGCAATGCCACGATGAATTTAATCATGGCCACATAATAGAATGTCTCATTCTAATCGATGACTTCTCTTTGTATGTAACCCTTGTCTATAAATGTGCTTTTAAGGTCTCTACCTTCCCATCGGGTCCCCTCTTTCTCTTGAAGATCCATTTGCACCCAATGGGTTTGATCCCTTTAGGTGGATCTTCGAGGGTCCATACACCATTCTTGTGCATGGAGTCTATCTCAAACTTCATTGATAGTATCCAATAGTATATGTCATGATCACCCAAAGCTTCATCGAATGAAGTTGAATCATCATCAGACTCTTCTGATACATGGAATCCATACATTTCAGGTTGTCCTACAACCCTAAAACTCTTTCTAAGAGGTACGGTCATGTCATTTTCAATTATTTATTTAGGTTGTGGATTAGGAACTTCATCGATCTTGCTAGATTGGATTAGTTCCTTAACTTCATTATTATCTTGACTTCTAAGGAATTCATCTTCTAGGAATTTGACATCTCTAGAAATAATACATTTTGAGTCTCATGATCATAAAATTGGTATTCAATATCATTTTTACGTACCCAATGAAGTAGCACTCTATGGTGCGAGATTCCATCTTACTTGCGTCCACGTTTTTAGCATGGACCAAAGAACCTATAATCATTAAGAGGCATACACTCGGCTTGGTACCATACCAAAGCTCATGAGGGGTTTTAGATATAGATTTAGATTGAATCTTGTTTTAGGACGTAAGCTCTTGTCTCTACTACTTGTCTCCAGAAACTTAGAGACAAGTTTGCTTTATTCATCATTGATCTCATCATGTTTAACATGGTCATGTTGTATCTCTCTGCAACTCCATTGAGTTGAGGAGTACCTAGAGGATTGACTTTGGAAATAATTGTTGGACATGCGAGCCCACGACGAGCCATTATGCAATAAATGTTATTGCGAATATCATTCTCTGATCTGAAATGAAGAATGAATAATTTGAATAATAGGTCCCTTAGTACAATTAGGGTTATGTACCATGGCCATCTTGATGATCATACAGCTGTTGATTCAATTATTGAATCATAGAGGCTGGTGCTTGGATGAATATCTAAAGAGTTAGATTGGGGACTCATCAAGCACCGTCAAATGATTGTTAAGAGATGATCTCCAGCTAGAGTAGAGGATGTCAATCCTATCTCTGTTAGGCTGATATCTGACCGACCTCTTGATGCAGGTCCTCTGCATAGGAATAGAGATTCGGAGGTGTCAGATTAGTTAGGTCAAAAGGTTGACTTAACGAGATCGAGATAACCAAAGTCCTATATCGTATGCTGTCACGATACAGGCACACATCCTCTGACCAGAGACATATGTATTACTATATGTTTGAGTATGTACATTTTGCAGACCAATAGGTATATGACCTAATCAAGGTCTATACACCGGCGCTGGTGTGCCTATATGGGCATATGAGTAATACGATCTCTCAAAGGGATCATACAGGTTCAGTTACCGAACCGGAAGACATGAGCTCACTCATGAGATATTGGGAAGAACCAAATTCCATGCGCATGGTCGTCTCGCTTTGGAAGCTTGACTGAATTTGTAGGTTTGATATATATTTTTGGAAATTATATGATCAAGACCTAGGTATGATATATGCTTTTGGAAAGTATATGATCGATACCGACTTCCAATGATCAAATGAGAAACTTACTGATAGAACCCTGAAGTAGACAGTGTAAAGTTGATCTAATACTTCGGCTTTATTCTGAGTCTTCCAGTATGCAGGATGTACAAGTATTGGGAATACCTGAGGGTGATGTGATCATAAACGATTGTATAACCATGACGCTTCCATTCCTAGGGAGTGATGAAACGGGTCTGGATTTTAGTGACTCCTCTCAGTAGAGAAGTAATCTGATCTTAGTCCAAATATTGGACATTGATCTGAATGTGATTCAGATGCAATGAGAAGATTAGATTTGCGGTCTTGATTTAATCAAGCATATATGGGAGGCCCGAGATCTGGATTTGAGATGTGATCTCAATATCCATGTCACTATACGTGGAACAATACAATCACCCTGTCCTTATCTCCAAGTATTCACAGAGAAAGCGCATTATCCTTGAAAGAGTTCATGGATAATTCTATTGTTGATATATGTATCCGAGCAATGAGAAACTGGATATTTAAATATGATTTAATTATCATGAGTAATATGAATTTGATTCCTATTATAAGGAGAGGTATCTTAGATAATTAAATGTGATTTGATTATCAAAGATGTAAATAATGTGAATGTGATTCATATTATTTGAGCACAAGAGAAGAAATTATCCAATGTAATTAAATGTGATTTAATTATTATGGATAATAATAATGTGGATAGAAATATCCAATTATTCATAATATATTATAAATGTGATTTATAATGTATTAGAGAGAGCTAATTATAATTTATGTGTTGATTAATTATTATGTGTATTGGATACACATTGTGTAATTAATTGACAATGTAAATTATATGTTGTTTTGGGTTGTGAATATGATTCACAATTTTTCAATAGCAAGATTGCAATATTCTCAAATATAATTGTGAATTATTTTTGAAGAATAAAACCCAACAAAAGTTGTTGGAAACAAATAAAGAGATTTCCATGGAGATATGCAATCTCATGACATGTTATGAGATTGCTCTCCTCATGGAAAGCTTGGGCGGCACCCAATTCCAAATAGGAATGGGTGGCCGTCCATATGTAATGTACATGGAGATGAAATCTCCATGTATATTCTCTCCTTATTTATTTGGTGTAATTTGGATTAATTTGTATTTGATTTTGATCTAAATTTGTTGGTTTTACCAACAACAATCTTAGCCATTGGATTGACATAAATCAATTTCATCCATTGATTTTACATGTCACATGGATTGAGATCCATGGATCCCAAAACCCTATAAATAGAGATGCATACCATGCTCTCTATTTTTACACACAATGCTTGAGAAGCATCTCTCTCTTTCTTTCTCTCTAGACGTCAACTCTCTCTCTCCCTCTCATGGCCGTCCACCATGGATGCCATAGAGAGGTTCTCCATCGCCGCGGCATCGTCGTTATGCTACCCGTTAATCTGCTCGTGGATCTCCGTCTCCTTCGGTGCGCCTTGCTCGTGATGAAGATGTCGGATCTCGTGTGTCGAGATTAGGAGATCCGCCGCTTGGATCATCAACATGGATTGCGAGAAGCATGCGGTTTATCCCCGCGCTCGCAAGCGTCTCCTCCGTCGGATCGGACTTGAGACAGGAGGTCTCTTCGTTTAGAGACTCGATCACAACCACGCTTCAAGAGGTAATCCTATTACTTGTTTGTGGTTTAGATGAAACGATCCGAGAAGTGTTCTTGGATCATGTGGTTTCGTCGTAAGAAAATTTTTAAAATTCCGCTGCATCAAGCAACTAGTGCGACTAGTCGCTCCTCGTCGTATTCGATATGACGCTCACGCTTCCATGATGCACTTGAGGATCTAACCATATCCTTCAATAATTTCTCTTTCTTTAAGGTATTATTTAATTCATATAAGAAGTATTCACCATCGCAATCAGATCAAATCTATTTTATCTTCTTTCCTGTTTGATTCCCAACCAAAGCCATGAACTCTTTGAACTTTTCAAAGGTTTCATGTTTCTGACGTATCAAGAAGATAAAACCATACCACAAATGATCATCAATAATGGTCACATAATATTGATGTCCACTTAGAGTCGTAGTACGAAAGACCACACACATCAGTATGTATTAGGTCAAGTATACTTCTCATCGTTATCCTTTCTTAGAGAAGGGTGCCCTAGACATTTCCCCACAAATACAGTTCACAAGTAGGTAAATCTCACGGACTTCTAGGAAATACAGAGGCCCATCCTTTACTAGTCTATTGACCCTATCAACATACACATGTCCAAGTCGTTGATGCAAGATCATAATTAAATGATATCCATCCTCTCTTGATCATTTAGGGGTTTTTTATATTCACAATGATATTAATATTCATGACACATTCATGCATGTTTAATTCATAGAGTCCACCTGTTGCTAGAAAATCATCCTCTATAAAATTACCATAAAGACTTACGATAAGTTTATTACAGGACATGAACGAAAATCCATGTCCAACTAATCTAGATACAGATAAAATGTTCCTTTTAACATCATGAACATAGAGACACTCCTTAATAGTTAGGACTCTTCCACTTGATAGTGATTATTGTCACGACCCGATAGTGACCGGTGCAACCATTGTATCTGATCCCATCTGGATAACTATCTTCCCATCATTAAGACTTCTAGTTTCCTGAAACATATGCAACAATTTGCATACATGAATTGATGCACTGGAATCAACAATCCAACTATCTTCTCATTGTACGAGTAAGTTGGTTTCAATGATGGAAGTAGATGAGTTATCTGCTGGAGCCATACCCATGCCCTTCTCAAGGTTCTTCAGGTATTTTGGACATTCGTGATTCCAGTGTCCCGGCATATTGCAATGATGGCAGACATCCATCTTCTTGGATATCAGATGTGTGGAAGATTTGGAAGATGTGCCGACAACTTGACTCTTCTTTTTTTCTTTAGAGTTGGATCCTTCTTAGATCCATGCTTCTTGCTGTGCTTCCCTTTTACCTATGCAACCATTGCATTTCTAGAGGGATTCACTTTCTTCATGATGTCTTGTTGACTAGGACTGATCGTGGTGTACTAACAATATAACACACTCAATCTCTATGTCGACGATCCTAAATCAAATAACAATCAACCTACAATATGGCTTAAAATAAAGTGTATGTGACTCAAAATTTATTATAACTCCACATAAATATTTGTAGGCATAAGTATGGTAGAGTATCAAATACAAAAATGAGGTAGATAATTACTATTAATTATTGCTAATTGAAATTATTTTTTGACTTTTATCTTTTTCTTATTTTTATGTAAAGCTCTGTCATACCTTTGGATTATTAGTGTGACAGAACCTTAATGGAAAATGGATTTAAAATCTTACAGCCTCTAAGTTCCACAAGACTCCTATTCAGGTCTCCTCAATAGTCAGGTCAGAATAAATCTACATACACAAATTCTTATGACTATGAATCTTTACTTGTATGGTGTAAGTGAAATATATCTCCCCATCTCAAAAGTAGCAAAGAAACAACCTTTCTCAACAAGGTAACTCTAGTCCCTCGGTTTATCAACTCTTTCCTCAAGGAGCAGGGATATTCCCTTCTAAATTCAAGTACAACTAGCTCAAGAAGAGGAGATGGAGAAAAGAATGGACGGTAACCAGTGTAGCTACCTATCCTTGGATGCATGACCAGTATAGTCAAGTCATCCAGCTACAAGCTTACAAAAATTTAACTTTGAAGCTGTTATTTTTTTCACTTGTATATACACTCCGGCAGACATTTTACTTTTCAATCAGGCCTATCCACTTTTGGAGATTATGCATTTTTTCTCTCTTTTTTGAAAATTTATACAAGATGCATCATGTACATAAGGAGTTTTTCCTCTTGAGCTAGTAGACTACCCTTCTTTTGAAGCATTATTGCAACCCCACATCATCCCGTCTTTAGACCTCGATGCTACTAGATCAGGTTGAGATGCACAACCATCCCTAGAGGAAGATGAGAGGTTCTGCCTAGATGTACTACCCTCGTATGCTACTCCAAGCTAAAAGATTCTACCTCCTCACTACCTCCTCCATGAAGTGCTACATGTAGACTGCTTGTCCAAGATAAGCCACAGTCTGAAAGAATCAAGCGTGTGTTGTTAAATATTTTACTTAGACTAATCAAGATGAAATGTGAACATAGTCTTATGGACTCAAAGAATTAAGTTGCTAGGACCTGAAAAGTCTTAACTCCATTTCTTGTAGGTTCCTCTGAAACTAAGTGGATTAAGGTCCAACTAAGCTCCATTCTTCAATTTTATTCCAGACTTGGTTTAAATGTCAATACTATCCTGAAAAATGCACATGCAAATGCAAGAAATTATGCCCACTGAAAAAAGAAAGCAAAATCTTCTTTTTTTGAAACAATTTTCTAATTTTGAACTTTTTATGGATTTTTGGAAAGAAATAAAAAATGATGCACATGTAAAAAGAGATTTTTTTGAAATTTTATTTGGTTTTGTAGTTTTTAGGGTTTTTTTATAGGAAAAGGGTTTGTAAAATATATACAAGAATATACAAGGAAAATTTTTTTGTATGTTTTTATTTTTTTGTTTTTTTGTGTTTTGATTTTTTGTTTTCTTTGTTTTATTTTGTTTTGTTTGTTTTGTTTTGTTTTGTACATTTTTTATTTGTTATATATATATATATACTTTTTTTGTTGTCTGTTTTTTGTTTTTTTTGTTTTTGTTGTTTTTATTTTTTGTTTATTAATAAAAGGTGATCAAAGTCTATATACATGTGGTTTTTACAAATTTATATACATATATCAAAAAATCATATTTAAAAGTACGAGTTATGTCTAAAGTATATATACAATATACTATACCCCCCTATACTTTGCTCGAACTATGTTCTCATAGTGATCAGAGAGCGATAATGGAAGATATATCTCATGCTTAGTATATAAAAGCGAAATGACTCCTATGCTGCAATGACTCAAAGAAAACATGAAAATAATAGAAGTCGGTGATCCCCCTATACTTTGGATCAAGTAATCCTAAGTATAGAAGACTATACAAAAGAGAAAAACCGATGAAGAGAATGTACAGACTCAACGGTTCGACTTGCCTCCTATACTTAGGGTAGAATAGCCCTAAATATAGAATATCAACAAGTTGTGGGAGAATCGAGATATTAAAGAATAAAAACATAAAAGAGACTAAATGAACAACATCACTCCCCCTATACTAAGGGTAGAATATCCCTAAGTATAAGCAACAACAAGAGTAATGAATAGGACGAATATGGTCAACACAAATCATTCACCCCCCATACTTAGGATAAAGCACATCCTAAGTATATCATATATACACACGGAAAGGGGTGAACGACGATATGGTAGATGTACAGAGGTAAACGAAAGCGAATATACAAGAGGAGTGGATGTATAAAGGTCAAGAAGGTCAAAAGCGGACCTTCTTGCGAGATCACTGAGGAATGGATCTGACAAGGTGTAGGACAATATTGGGGTCAACAGTAGACATAAACTGATTAGGATTGACCAAGAATGTATCCTTAGCGGTCTCAGAGTATGCATGCACGAAACAGTCAGTGAAAGTAGTTTGGTCATGTCCTGCCTGGGATGTCTTGCAAATATCAAAGTAAAAAGGCTTGAACTCATTATCAGAAAAAGTAAGATCAATTCCAGCCTGGCGAGCCTCTACTGGATCATCATCTTCATGAAAAGGCCCGAATTCCTTGATAAAAGCAATCAAATCAAATTTGGCCTTATCAGTCTTATCTAAATCAAGGTGAATAGGAACGGACTCATCAGTGAAAGTAGTCAAATCATGTCCGTCTTGTCTAGTCTCAGAGTTTGCCTTCCACTCTAAGGTGTCTATTGTGTAAATCCCGTGGATGTCATCAATGCATTGCCACATACCATAAAGGGGAACTCCAAGGTCTATGCTTTTTAAGTATTCCTCCTTGAAGAGGAATTCTTGGGACAAAAATCTCTGACACTATCATCAAGGTCAAAGTCCTTGGGGTTGGCTAACATGGGTACGCTCTCATGGGATGCATGTCTCTGGTCAGTAATAGGTGTAGTGATCAACACATCGCTCCCTGCATCATAACGGAAGTGAATCTTCCATGATCCATAATCAATAATGGCTCTCGCAGAGGTAAGGAAAGACCATCCCCTGATGATTGGAGGGTGTTCCATAGGGGTGGAGGTCTCCATGGGCAATATGGCAAAATCATAAGTGAAGTTCATGCCCTAAATGAGAATGACAATGTTTTCTAGAATACCATTCGACCTCTTGATAGATCCATCAGCAAATTGAACTATCGTCGTAGTTTTCTTGAGAGGCCCAAGATGAAGAGATTATACCATAGAGAAGGGTATTATATTGATCAAAGTACCATTATCAAGGAGAGTGTTATCACAAAAATAGTCAGACATAGAGCAACTCACAAGAGGTGTGGCAGTGTCCCCTTTCTTAGAATGTGGATGGTGAGAAATGGTGTGGGCAATGGCCATGGTCAAGATGTGACACTTGGATCTGCTCTTCTGCTTTCTCTTCTTGTTTTGAGGAGCATATAAATGGGTCATGGCTTGGTGAAGTGGGATTTTAATGATCTCATGAATGGTGACCACCACTTTAGGTTCAGTCAACATTTGTTTGAATTTTTGGACCTCCTCCATACAAGGGAGGAGATCAGAATCAACAAATACACGAGGATTACAAGGAGCAGTCTGTAAAGTGGCATCCTCAGGATCAAAGGTGGGACATAAGGTGAATGACTGTGTGGGAAAATGGTTTAGCATGGGTGCCCTCTCCTCACAAAATGAATCAACAATATGTCTTACGAAATCTTTTTGGATTTTTAAAATTTTCTCTTTTTTTGTATTTTGGGCGATTGCAAGCTCTCATGGTTATCCTCAAGTGAGTCCATATCCTAAAATAGTGGACCGACATTCTGGCTCTTATTTATGTTAAATAGATCACTAATCCTCAAATTCATATGCTCCATCATCTGGTTTAGGGTCTCAAGTGTGGATATCATGATTTTTTTGGAAAACTAATATATTTTTTGGAATTTTTTATTTAATATTTGAATTTTTATGATTTTTCAAAGTACAAATAGTAAAAGAAATGATGTTTTTGATTTTTTAATAATAACAAATAAAAATAAAATGCAATGAAATTTTTATACAATGAAGATGCACACAACAGGAGTCTAACTTGATTTTTAGGGAGTTTATTGAGCATCAAAAATATTTATTTCAATGAAAAGAACATGCAACTTAAATGTCTGGAAATATAGGGATGTAATTGCTATTGTTTATAGTTTTGTAATTAAAATATAACAATAAATGAAAATAGGATAGAAATTATGAATTACCCAAGTAACATGTGTACTGCATGTGACAGGCTGGAAAGTAGGGGTGCTTTTGTAATTGAAGAAACTTGGAGGGGTGAAATTGTATATTTCCTAAAAAATTTCTTAGGGTTCACGCGTGAGGGGCTTTGCTACTTCTTGTTCACGCCAAAAGAAAGGGAAGGGGCAGTGCGCTGCCCCTTCTCCTCCTCCAAGCCGAACGGGGCGGATAGCGACGCCTCTAGCACGCAGGAGCAACGAGAAGTTTGCGGTGCTTGCGATTTGCAAAGAGGCAGCAACGATTGGTCGGTGTTGTTGCCTCTGTTGGAATGATAAGAACTAGGGCCGTGATGTACGGTAGGATGTAGTGCATAGGTGAAAGCGGTGTTGTAGAAGGTCAGGGGGCATTGGATGGACAGCAAGTCCTTCATACTTCCCTACTGAGCATGGTCCTGGGTGTACCATACATCCTTCACCACCCACACTAGGGAAGGCTCCTCCCGAACTATCTCAGTGGGTGGAGCCTTCTACTCGAAGTCGATCTGGATTGCAGTCGTGGGTTGTTGAGGAAGGTGTTGTGTATCTCCAAGCAATTTGCGGAGGTGGGCGGATGGAGACAGTGCTCACGCGGGATGGGGTGACACATGCCCCGACAAATGGAGGACCTTGCTCCAGACGGAGATCAGGCAGTTCTGCAGTGGGCGGTGGAGTACCTCACATGCTGGTGCTGCGAGAGGATTATGGATTGACGATGGCTGCTTGCTGCAGTGTGGATCTAGAATGCGGCGAGCAGATGGCATGTGGGTCATGCGGGTGGACGACGAGTGGTGAAGGAGGTGATGTAGGCAGGGCTGATGCACAAGGGTGATTCCAGGAGGTTGCGAAGTCGGTGGCTGGAGGGGAGGACGTTGGCGCGACCCCAAGCTGGTGGGCTACATGTGGCTGCGGCTGGTGGAGAAGCGACGGGCGTCGCCTACGGGTGGAAGGGCGATGCCTATCATATTTGCTTCTTTTTTTAATTTTTTCTTTTTTGTTTTGTTTTTTGTAAACACAGAAAATGTTTTTTTATTTTTGTATTTTAGGATTTTTTTAATAATTTTTTAAAGGAATCAACTGTATTTTTGTTATTTTGTTTGTTCCAACAAATAAAATATAGAAAAAATGCACGAGCACAATGGATTGATCTAAAATCAAATACGGAAATGTGAGTGGATGGCGGATCCGACGGTTGTGATAGAAGATCCAAATCGAATCTCCGGTCACCGTGTATGATCGAAGTTGAGTGGTCTAGTGAGATAGAACGTGAATGTGGAGAGATCGAGAATATGAGATGAAAAATCTTGATCGTTGGCAGATAGAATCGTGATGGAAAATTAAGAATGACAATATAAAATTATAGACAGAATTTAAACCTAAAATTATCTGAAAAGAAATCGAAAGATAAAGGGATGTGGATCTTACCGTGGGAGTGGAAAATGTTGTAATCGCCTCGATGAAGGCCTGCTAGCTGTCACCGGATGACTCGGAGGCTAGGCACCTCTCTGCAACAAGAAGACTCTTGAGAATAGGCTCCTCTGATGAATATGCATTTCATTATCTTTATTCATTTATTTTAGCTTAAAATCCCTTATAAAACACATGTATATAACACTAACTCCATATTCTTACTAACTTACATTTGTATATAAATATTGTACACTTCTTACCATTTTAACCAAAAATAAATAAAATAAGAAAGAAAGGAAAAATAAAGGAAATAAAATAAAAAAGGAAGACTGTATATATGTAATAGATACAGGTTGACCCGAACCCCAAGAGAAGGTCAAGACTTGACGTAATCGACCAGGAATAAAGTAGGGGGAGATAGGGTCCTTAATCAGAAAATACAAAAAATGTATGTTGTGTATATTTGTATACTACACTATTTATTTTGTACATAAATTGACCTCAAACAAAATAATTTTCAAAACAAAAGTTGTAAATAAAAATGTGTCCTGAATAATAAAAATAATTGCACAAGCAAATCATGTACAGAATAAAAGCAACCACACTTGGAAAAAGCCACTAAGAAATAATTGAAATATCAATTCTGGTTCCACATGAACTCAAATTAAACGAAACTCACTTTCATTGTATTCTAAATAAAATTATCTTTAAAATGATTGTGATTTCATAAATTTTGGAGTTACGGGTAAAAAGTTATTTTTCTGAGGTGGTTTGTGCAATTTTCCCATGTATTTTGTACATATTACATTTGTAGATATTTGTAAATATTTTTACTAATTATTTAAAATAAAAATAAAAAATTAAAAATTTTAAAATAAAAAAACTAATTTGCTTATTTACCCATGTATATAATGTCTTATATAGATATATCATATGTATATAATTAATTTTCTTAACTAACTACCACAAAAAAATAAAAAATTAACATTTATGTTTCAAATAAATAAAGTGTCAAAAATACAAAAAAATAGTTTATTTTTGTAAATATTTCTCTTGCTAATTTATCTCATTTCAGTTTTTCTTCTCTCTTATCACTTATCTTCATCCAAAAATTCAAAAAAAAATTCAAATTTGAAACTGCATTATCTTTTCTATTTATATGGTTGCTTCTCCATCATTTCAATTTGATCAATCTTTGGTGAGAGGAGCCTGATCTTTGAGAGTCTTCTCTTCTTGTCGCAGAAGGGTGCCTAGCCTCCAAGCTGCCCGGTGACAGTGCGTCGGCCTTCATCGAGGTGATCAAGGTCTTTACTGCCCCTAAGGTGAGATCTATTTTCCCTTGTTTTATCCTAGATTAATCGTAGACTTATTTTCTCGTATTTTCTCTTCGTTGTCATTTTTTATCTAGATCTTAGAATCATCACTCACTATTTGATCCGCCACCAACTCAATTTTGAGGAGATGGCGGAAAGTTCAACATCTCTTTCTTCTTCACGTGCTTTTCAGAAGCACCCCGTCACCGCCCCTGCAGTACCCCACAAGGATGTCGATATGAGTGCAACACAAGAAGTGGATAAGGTGGATTGCACTGACCTGGCCATCATTGGAAACCACCTATCCAAAGTAGACATTATTGAAAAGAGATCCAAGGAGCTTGATAAGCTTCATGTGATCGAGTAGAGGATAAAGAACTTGGATAAACTGGATGAGATAACAAAGCACCTGGAGCTTCTTGTGAGTACGATCAGTGCAATCCACATTATGAGTGTAGCAGCCAATACCTCTACTAGGGAGCAGACTTCTTCCACCTAGCAGAGTAGCTGAGGACCATCCATAGTTCAGCATGTCGACTACATGCAAACACTTGATTAGGTTCAACAACATTCACATCAGATAGTTCCGTACCAACAGGAAGTAGCCTACATTCCTGAGCAGCAGTCTCCACCTCTACCTGGTATTCAAGAGGTGAATGGTATCTGGTTGGAATGTGAGCGAAACCAGCCCATCCATCAGGGTAAGGCCAGTTGGGTTCACAGCAGGGTAAGAGACCCGCCTATCAGTTTCAAGGAGGTAGACATCAGCACTACTAGCACCGGCAGTTCCAGTCTCACTTTCAGTCTCCACCACAGTTTCAAAATTGGAGACAAGGCCAGCCACCACAACAGTCCTTGTATTTTCCTCATCCTAACCAGCGACAGACAGCATATTATGGACGGTATCCTTCCCCTCCTCCTCCTCATTATCAGAATCCGTATGGGTACCAACAACCTCCGTACTATCAGCCTCAGCGATATCCAGTCAATGAGCAACCTGAGGCCCCTTCAGTCAATCCAGTACTGGACCAACTTGCATTGCTTATGAAGAACATGAATGATCTGACTCAACAGATCGACGGCCTGACCACCACCAAGACACTGATTCCAACACAAGTCGAAGCTAACCCCAACAACATCAAACGCAAGGAGCAGGTAGCAAATAGCCAACCCACCCCCAAGACAGGTATGTCCCTTGATTTTACATGTTTATCTGACGCCATTCATCTCAGGAGCGGTAGGAGATTGTAGCCACCTACGCAGCAGTTGAGGTTGGGAGATCGATCCACTGAGAGAGCATCATCTTCTACATCATCTCTTTCACCAGCAGTCGAGAGGCCCAGTGTAGCAGCACGCACGTCTGGAGTGTCACCGCCTTCACCACCACCTTCACCAGGAAAATGTAGATCTCCTTCAGCAAGGGAGAATATACCAGTCACAGATTCTTCCTCTTCGCCAGCAACAACATTTCATTCTATTTTAGATTCTGTTTTTCCTTCACGTAGTTTGGACAACACTGTACAGACTGATTCCGGTTGTCCTTTCGTACATGAGGATTCTACTTTGAATAATGGAAATAAAAATTCGCATGTTGACGAATCTGATTTCGTTGTGTTAAAATGATGAATGTAATGTTGTATTTGATTGTGCATAAAAATAATTTTTCGTTTCGTTGTAGGCGGCAATCGAAATCGGTCAAGAAATAACCACACAAAATATTTGTTGATTTTTAATGAATGCAGTTTTATGTTTATTCTACTTGGGCAAGTCCTAAGGTCGAACACAATGAGGCAAAGGAACAACCTAGAATTATGTCTATCAAAATTCATACGCGGTTTTCGAAGCGGTCTTTTTTGTAATTTTTTAATGTAATTAAAGATGCAAAATGCAATTTGGCCTATTTTAGAGACTAAAATGTAAAAGTCGATCAAAAAATGTCCGAAAAATACGAAACTTGGCCACGATGCAAAATATGATGAAATGAATGCACTGTAAATTTTTTTTTGTAATTTTTTGATACAATATGAATTTTTATGTATTTTTAAATGCAACAAAAGAATTTTCAATATTTAATTATGATATATATATTAAACCTAATTATTTTCAAGGAACAAAATTATCTAAGATCTATCACTAGGTGATTAATCTCAGGAAAAGCCTAAACCTCGAAAATACTATGTTTCAATACCTATTAAAAATCAAACATTGAAATATGCAAAATGATTTTTACAGGACAAACTATGCATGCGAATGTGATTCATTTTGGGCACAATGTCAAACACAATTAATTCTACAATATATGATTTTTAGGGAATTTTTAGAGCAACGGTTAATCATATATATTTTTAGAGCAAGAAATGGGAAAAGATACACAATGTTTTACAGAACAAATAATTATTAATTAATCATCGATCACAAAATTATCCACAATAGGTCAAACTGTAGAGAATTAAATGACAAACATCATGCTATTTTTCGATAATAAAATAAAGTTATGTAGATGTCTAAAATTACTAGGGAACACAAGGTGTTTATGCAAATAATAATAAATAATATGAATATAAACAATACAGTGGGGGGCTTATTTGTAAATACCAATAAGTGTTGGGGCTTGCTGCAAAAATTGCTAGAGGGTCAAGTGCGAGGCACGTGACCTCTAGCTGGCGGGGATGGGTGTGTAATATGGAGGAGGTCTGGGGCTGCTTCTGTAAATTTCCCACAGAGCATGTGCACAGCACGTGACCCCTGGGCTGACGTCCCCCTCGAGACGCACGTGCCTCGCACGTGTGCGGGGGTCTTGGGACTGGAGCACCCGATGTACGACGAAGAAAAGGTGGTGAGGGTCTAGTGGAGCTCCGGCATTACGGAGCTTCTGGCGTCGACCGGAGGTTGATGTCAGAGGCAGGTGGAAGGAGCCCGGTGAAGGTGCATCTCCTAGAGATGTGACTGCTGGAGCTTTTGAAGGCGGTGGCTGCTGTCGAAGCGTGACCGGTGAAGAGCGACAGAGGGTGGTCGAGTGTTGACGCTGCGGAGAGTGGCCAAAGCAGCTCGTGGGCATGGTGAAGACGATGGAGTTGAGCGTCAGAGGCGAGTTGTTGTCGGAGTCGGTGGCTCTACGGAGGATCGCCGGAGCTTGGCAGCAAGGCGACGGTGGAGGTGTCGTGGGCTGCAACGAAGGCCGGGGGAGGTCCTCTGATCTCGTCGTAGTTGAAGGAGAAGGGGGTCGGGCTGTCACCACCGACCTCCTCATTTGATTTTGTGCATACGGCGATGGTTGATTTGGGGCGGCGGCATCATTTTTATAGAGAGCTGGGTCTTCGCCGGAGAAGGAAAGGGTCGACGATTGAGGTTGTTTTATTAGACTGGAGATACACGGGGATTGAAGATCTGATACGATGGTCGAGGGCGGTGAAGATTCGATTGATGGTGGTCGGATCGACGAGAGATATGATGATGGGGTGACGACCGAAGATTTGGCGATAGTTGCGGGGCGGCAATGAAAATCGAAGGGAGGCAGCGCTGCCCGCTATAGAAAGTGGGAGGAAGACGATGGGCACGGGGCCGTCCGATCGGCCGAGATCGGACGACCCAGAAGGGGCCACGTGGCGATTGAGAAGAGAGAGGTGGAACGCCGCACGTGCTTGGCGCGTGCCTGGGCGGCACGTGCCTTGCACGTGCGCGGTTAATATTTTTTATAGAAACGAATTAAAAACCACAAAAATGGCTGACACGTGGCGGCTCCAGGAGCGGGCACGTGTTAGCACCAAAAAATTTAGAATTAAATACTTTAAAAAATACAAAAGAAATAGTAAATGGCCTCAGATCGAAAAAGTTTCTTCACAAAAATTGCTCATCTCGATGAGATCTACAACTTTCAAGAAGACATCAAAACCAAAATCGATCAATTGCATAAAGTAATATTTTTGGGTATCTCATGTACATAGAATACCTTGATTTTTGGGTTTTATATTTTTATGTCATTTTTAAACCAGATAAAAATCCAAAAAAAACATGGTAAACCCAAAGATAAATAATAACAAGTTAATCTATTTTTTGGATTTTTATTAATTAAGAAAAGGAAGAAATAAAATAAAATAAGAAAAAGACCAACTTTGTACAGTTGGTTAGTAAAGACTCGAATCTAATTTGTTTTTCTGATTTCAAGCTCAATTTGGATTTGGATTTTGCGCATTTGAATAAAACTTTCATCAAAGAAGACAAATGAAAAAAAATAATCTAAAATAGATTAATTATGTACATGAAATACTAGGTCAAAACCGCTAAAATACAAAATGTACAAAAGAGGCCCAAAATCCAACTTTCACATATGAGCCTCGAATCACTTGAACTTGGTCTTGTTTTGAAGGTAATTGAATGTACATTAGTTCAAAAGTGAGTGGGATCAAAACAGACACTGGATGAGGAAGATATGAGGGTTTTAGTCCGGAAATCCTAGAACTAGGGTTTGGGTTTTTGGTCTACTTATTTAGGTTAGTGATTTTTTTATTTTTCATTTATTCTTGTTAGTGATATGTATACACAGTGGAAGTGGTTTTTGGTCATTCGGAGTTAGCATGAACGAGTTAAATATATGGGAAGTTAGGCTATTTATAGGTCAATTTTGGCTGAGTTTTTCTGGTTCTTATTTTGTGCAGAAATTAGTGCTAAAATGCAAATCTTATGGAAACATGCATGAATGCTAATTATGCAGAATAAATGCAGAAATGCTGATGATTTTGAGGGATCTGAGCTTAATTAATGAGATTTAGAGTGATGAATCCGAGATTCATCATCCCCCTATACTTAAACCATGCTCGTCCCTGTGAATCAAAAAGAAATGCCATGAGGTGAAATGAGATTGGGTTCCATACCAAGATCATGAGCTGAAGGTGAAAATGAAACTAGACTCGACCTTTGGATTATTAGTGTGGAGGAACTTCTATGAGACTTAGAATTTCAAAATCAATAGCCTTCATGTTCTACATATCATTACTACAGTTTCTGGCTCAGAAGTCATCTTAGATCAATCTTCTTCTCAAAGTATACTCTATGAACATTGAACAATCAACTCATGTGTGCGAAAGGTTTTAGCTCTTCCCATCTAGAATGTCGGACTACCATGCTCCTCTCCTCTCCAGTAACTCATCCTCGGGGAGTCAGGTATTTCCTTCGAAGGTCTGTCGCACCGTGTTCACAATCAAATTGGGGGGAAAAGTTAGAAAAAGGAGAAAAGAACTGGAGGGTGGCCAGTGTAGTCACCTCTCCTTGTGAAGCTGGCCAGTGTAGCCGAGTCTCCACCAAGATCTGTAGGTTTTCTTGAAGCTTGGACCTTTTGGTCAGATATTTATTTGTTAGAATGCTTCCTCTGTATTTGGAATTTTTGGTGGTTCTGCTTGGATCTTGTTGTGCCACTACGGATATAGAATCTTTTTGTTTCCATACAATTTTTGGTTTATTAGAAAAATTTGTGCCCAGCCGTCCATCCCTTTTCCGAAGCTTTATTTCAACCCGTACTCCGATCTTTAGATTTCCATGCTACCAGAAAAGAAACTCACATAGTCTTCCAACATCCCATCTGAGTTGGCTAAGTGCATAGTGCGAGAGTACAAATTAATTCCCTATTCCAAAGTTGTACCCAGAATGAAGAGACCAGGTTAGACACTAAGAGTCAAATGCGGCACATCGTCATGTGGAACTCAAAGACCTGAAGTTTCTAAAATCCTATTTCTCGGTGAAGTTCCTCTGAAAATGAGGTGGATTAAGGTCAAGTCCAGACCACTCTCGGTTTCTGCTCACAACTCGGTTCAGAACCCATTGACTTTTCACAGATGCATGAAGTGCTGGATGAAGTGCAGGTGTGTGAAATGCAGGCACATTTTTTTGTGATTTTTTTAATTTTTTGATGCAATGGATTTTCATTTTTTTTCAATGTAAAAATGAATAAGAATCCTTTTTTGAAAAAATTTGGGTTGGTCACAGTTAGTAACAAAACTCCTTTTCTTTTTCTTTTGTTTTGTAGTTTTTTTTTCAAATTATTTACCCACCCTTAAATACATATAGACTTACGTGAAAGTACGAGATATGGGTAAAATATATACGAAGTATATATACAGACCCCCATATACTTAGAGAGTGTTGTGTCCTTAGAGCACAAGAAGCGTAAAGAAGACATAGCTCGGGTAAAGCATAAGAGAGTGGAAAAGGAAAAGAACAAGATATACATATCCGCCCCCCTATACTTAGGTTGTGCACAGTCTGAGTATAGAAGAAGGGCGGAAAAAATGAAGCAGTCAGGATATGTGAATGAGGAGAATATATAAAGGTGAGCGTCGGTTCCCCCTATAGTTAGGCTCTGGTCAGCCTAAGTATAGAAGAAGGGTGGATGTGAGGCGACCGGGAGATAGGAGAAGGATGGTATACACATATGGCATCGGTCTCCCCCTATACTTAGGCCTTGGCCTAGGTAGAGGAAGAAGCTGTACAAGGAGCCGATGTGGTCAGGAGGGAGGGTGGGTAGCCAATGATTAAGGCGGTTTTTGGATGATCTTTTTGTGAGCCTACGATGGGAGATCGGAATAACGAGACTAAGATGAAGCATATGATTCCCAACTATTATTAATGTCATCCTCAGAAAATTTATGATGGATAGTGGATGAAGTGTTTGAGTCAGATGAAAGATATCCATCATCAGAATTATCCCTAGAGGAATATTATTTGAAAGTGGACACTCTCCAGATATCATGTCTTTTTGTTTCTTCAGTTGTTTTCTCAGAATTCGTTCCTTCTTTAGATCAAGCGGTTTTGTCCATCGGATGAATACTCGGAAGCACCAGTCTCAATCAGCTCATAAGAAATAATTCCAGTGTACTTGAAGAGGGCAGGAGCATCAGCTTTTGATGAATAGTAGTCAGGAATGGGAGTTGTCCAACGAGAATCGAATTTCGGATCCTTACGAAGATAAGGTTTTAGAGCTTCCGAACAGACTTCACTCATGTAGATTACCTTTTCCGACCTGATGAGGGATCATCAGCTGATTCCTCTTCCGAAAGGTCAAAGGTGACTTTCTTTTTCTTGTTTCGTGAAGGCTGTCGGTTCCCTTGAGTATCTATATGAATACCCATTGGAATTCTTCTCCTTGATCGGTGTACAACCTGCGTTTTTGTTCTTAGTCTCCTGAATGTTGGTGCACTCTCGATTTGGATGATTTGGTCAGGATATTCAAAGAAGGTTGCGCTTGGGTGCGACCATGCATATGTCTCAGGACGTAGAAGAAGGATTTGTCTTATTTTGAGATCTATGGGAATTGAAATACTGGGAAGAGTTTCTGCATGTTCATTCTCAATTGATTTGACATTAGAGCATTCCTGTGTCAAGTTGATGTGATCCATGTAGTCCGAATAGGTTGATCAAGGGTGTGCCCATGCATAAGTCTCCAGATCATATGATTCATATACTCGATTCTCCATGGTGAGAGCAGTTGGGAATGGAGCAGGGGGAGATTCTCTAAACCAATAGTCTCATCAAGAACCGCTATCTCAGGTGTAGCAGCAGGGTAGGGCTCTTCTACCGTTTCTTGGTTACGGTTATCGGGGACTTCATGGACCGCCTCAGAAAATCGTAGTTCCTCCAAGACTGGGTGAGATCAAAGTGCTTCCAATACTGTAGTAATGATTTCCCGAATCTTACAGTCAATAATTGTCTTAACCAATGCCAAGAATGGCTTTCCAGAATAATTGGAGACTGGGTGAATTCTCCTTGATGCTCAATACCAATGATCGTGAATTCTACATTGAGCGGAGCACCTTGGAATGTCACGATGATAGAAATAATTCCTCTCGACCTCTTTATCGATCGGTCTGCCAATTGAACAATCTCTCGTATCTTCCTAATCGGTCCGAGTTTGAGTTCGTGAAGTACAGAGGTCGGGAGGATATTAATCGGTGAATCGTTATCAACTCGAGCATGGGTATCGTTTCTTTGATTTCACAGTCAAATTTGGGCAACCGCTTCACTATGCGGCTCTTGATTTTTCTCCTCAACACCAAGGAGGAGGCCATTAACAAGATATGTCTTTCAGTCTTTGTTCTAATCTGCTCGACTTTTTCATCATTAATTTGTCCATTACAAATCCCTTAAGGTTGGGGAAGTGTTCAATGGCATGTAGAAAGAGAAGTTCAAAATCAGTTTTTTTCCAATGCTTCCCATATAGCAGGATCCAAATTCTTCAGATCTTCTTCAGTTTCAATTTTTATGTATTTTTCAAGATTCTTTTTTTTGTGATTTTTGAATATTCTGTTTTGTGGTATTTTCTGTGTGGTGTGATGATGTGGTGTATTCCTCAGATGAGAAGGGGCTTTGATGTTCAGAGTAAGAGTCAAAGGCATAGTCATTTTTAGGGGAATAATATGCATAAATGCTGATGTCCGAACTGTCCCTAGGTTCCTGAATATCCTCAAAATTTTCAATCTTAGATCCAATCATTTTCTCATTCATTTTTATGTCCGAGCTACCAGAGATTGAAATTAATCGATCGGCAAATTCTCGAAATCTATCCTCCTGATCAAATTTCTTATTCATCTTCAAAATATCCTCCAAAATCTTTTCATGAACAATCGTGGGAGCAGTCAAGGTGTGTATTTGTATTTGAGATTCAACAATTTCCTCTTCCATTTTCCTATATGTGCTAGGAAAGGAGTCTCTTGAAATATCCAATATATGATCATTATTTTTTGAAAATATCTCCTCAATAATTATGGAAGGTGGCTACTCATATGGTCCAGGGATGTGGAGTTGGTCCGAGTAGAGTTCAATCCTTTGATATGGTCCAGGTATGCTAGAGGTCGCGAGTTTGATTCTTTGATCATGAGTGGTCGAACCTTGATATTGTGGAGTCAACATACAGGATTGATGTGTTTCTATGTGGTCAGTCCAATCCTCTGTATGAGTATCATATCTAAAGAGGGGGTTGTCATGGTCAATCCAAGATGATGATTGTTTATTTATGTTCAATTGTGAGGAAGATGTGAGATGTGGAGAAGTGTTGAGTTCGATCATGTGGTTATAATCTCCCATGAATGATGGATTAACATTTACAGAATATGATGGATGAATTGTATGATCGGAGTAGAGTGGATTGATGTATGAAGAAGTGGAGACCTCAGTCGGTTGTTGGTTTGTCTGGTCCAAATATAAAGGGTTGTCATTCATGAAGCACATCGGATTTGTAGAGAGTGTTGGTGGTTGAGAGTCTCTTGTGGGAGTTGGAGGAGGTGTTTTGGGTCTAACCGATATGAATTCATTTTCATAGAATATTTCTGATGGATTCTCGGATAATTGTTCGACCATTTTTGAAAGAGCTGAATGGAATGAGGGGTTGGGTTTGCAATGATTTTTATCATATGGATTTAGGAGTTCCATGATGAGGTTCAAATCAAGAAAGGAGTGTGATGATTGCACGGGATAGTCAAAAGAAATTTTATCAAATGTGCAGCTATTGATCTTCGAAATTGGTTCACGCACACCAATGAAAATACAAATCAAACCCCAGGTTCACCAACTCACACAATGAAGCCGTAAGAGTTCGGCTATTATCTTTTCAATTTTAATCGGTGACAAAAAATCTTAGAAAATAATTAAGCGAGCTGTTAGGTGCCGGAGATTGTCATAATGACTGTCTCGAATTCTTACGACTAGTTGCGTCTACTTTCAGCCAGTTTGGATGTAAGTACAGACAGTAAAACGGCTGCCCGTGTTACTCGAGGATGGAACCTTACGCAGTGTCCTTTAAACCACCCACTCTGCTAAGGAAATCCGGACCGTTTACCGGCTATCCGTTAGATCTTCACTGAGAAGTAGCTAATCGTTTTTAGTAGAATCAGTAGTCAATATGAAAATTCGGGTTTGGGCTTAGCCTTAAGTATTGTCTCTCGCTCACTCAGAAAAATAAAAATATCCAAGGTCGGGGTTGCTCTCCCACAAAAATTATTGATTTATAGGTTATTAAAGTTGGTTATATTTAGCAGTCCCAATTTTAGTTTTGTGATCACTGAAGAATTAAATGAGCTAAATACACTTCTACCATCCAGTCCCAATTTTCTTTTAAAATTATGTGACAAAACAAGAGGGAGGAGTTCGGGAAAAGCCGATGCACGAGAAAATAATGATGTATGCTCAGTTAGAAGACTTATAGTGAATCCTCGCAATCTCCATGTGGGATGAAATACAAGAATTGAAAATTTTATTCTATATGGATGAAAGCTGATGAAAAACCGTACCTAGCAGAAAGTTCTATTAGCGGGGAAGAATTGAGTTAAATTTGGCTAAATTGAACGATCCAATGCGCATCTCAGTTATTAGTGAAGTGTGCCTAATTCCTACGAGCACAATCAAAAATTAAAATGCTCTGAGAGCCGTATGTGCAGGTCTATCCTAATCGCCACTCAAGTCGGATCCTACCCTCATCGGAGAGTGAAACAGGCCACGGCACACCACAGAAAGAGTTCAGAGTATTTTTACACACGCGAGAGTCTAAACGGACACCTCTATAAATGAGCAATTAATTACAGAAATTCAAAACTTTACAGAGATTAAAATCCTAGACTCTACACTCTCTCACGATTCGACTCGATCTTAAATTAATTGCGGATTTTCAGAACTTGGTGAAGATGCTTCGGTTTCTTGAAAAATCGCTCTACGTACGCTGGGTACCTCGTAAGAAAAATATGAGAGAATGTAAGAGAGTGACTCAAAAATAAATCAAAAATAAAATAAGAGAAATAAATGCTGAAAATAAAATATAATAAATGCAAGAAAAAAATGGAATTTACAATGAGAAATTCAGGCATCAGACCAGCCGAATGTGGAAAACCAAACGAAAATTTTCAAAGCACAAAACTAAGTCGTTTGCCTCCCCCACAACGGTACCATCTGACGATTCGAAAATTGCACTTGTTAAAAGATATGTGTAATTGTCGTTTACTTAAAAATAATGATTTTGTCGTTTCGTTGTAGGCGACAATCGAAATTGGTTACACAAAATATTTGTCGATTTTAATGAATGCGGTTTTATGTTTATTTTACTTGGACAAGTCCTAAGGTCGAACACAAGGAGGCAAAGGAACAACCTAGAATTATGTCTATGAACAACCTAGAATTATGTCTATCAAAATTTGTGCGTGGTTTTCGAGGCGGTCTTTTTTTGTAATTTTTTAATGCAATTATAGATGCAAGATGTAATTTTGGCCTATTTTAGGGACTAAAATGTAAAAGTCGATCAAACAATATCTGAAAAATACAAAACTTGGCCACGATGTGAATACAGTGTATTTTTTTTGGAATTTTTGGATGCAATATGAATTTTTTTATGAATTTTTAAATGCAAACAAACTGAATTTCAATATTTAATTATAATAAATATTAAACCTAATTATTTTCAAGGAACAAAATTATCTAAGATCTATCATTAGGTGATTGATCTCAGGAAAATTCTAAACCTTGAAAATACTAGTTTCAATACCTATTAAAAATCAAACATTGAAATTTGCAAAATGATTTTTACAGGACAAACTATACACGAGAATGTGATTCTTTTTTGGCACAATATCAAGCACAATTAATTCTACAATATGTGATTTTTTGGAAATTTTTAGAGAAACGGTTAATCAAATATAATTTTCAGAGAAAGAAATGGGCAAAATATGCATTTTTTTACAGAACAAATAATTATTAATTAACCATCGATCAGAAAATTGTCCACAATATGTCAAACTGTAGAGAATTAAATGACAAACATCATGCTATTTTGGACAATATAATAAAGTTATGTAGATGTCTAAAATTACTAGGGAACACAGGGGTGTTTATGCAAATAATAATAAATAATATAAATATAAACAATACAGTGGGGGCTTATTTTCAAATACCAATAAGTGCCGGGGCTTGCTGCAAAATTGCCAGAGGGTCACATGCGAGGCACATGACCTCTGGCTGGCGGGGACTGGTGTGCAATATGGAGGAGGTCCGGGACTGCTTCTGTAAATTGCCCACGGAGCACGTGCGCAACATGTGACCCCTGGGCTGACGTAGTTCTGACGTCCCTCCAGGAAGCACTGCCTCGCACGTGTGCGGGGGGGTGGGGGGGGTGGGGGTCTCAGGACTGGAGCGCCCGACCACGCAGCGAAGCGAAGGCGGTGAGGGTCTGGCGGAGCTCCGGTGTTGCGGAGCTTCTGGTGTCGACTGGAGGTTGATGTTGGAGGCTGGCGGAAGGAGCCCGGTGAAGGTGTAGCTCCTGGAGATGTGACTGCTGGAGCTTTTGAAGGCAGTGGCTGTTGTCGAAGCCTGGCCGGTGAAGGAGGGGCAGAGGGTGGTCTAGCGTTGATGCTGCGGAGAGTGGTCGGAGAAGCTCCTGGGCACGGTGAAGACAATGGAGTTGAGCGTCGGAGGTGAGTCGTTGTCGGAGTCGGTGGCTGTACGGAGGATCGCTGGAGCTTGGCAGCAAGGCGGCGGTGGAGGCACCGTGGGCGGCAACGAGGGCCGGGGGAGGCCCTTGGATCTCGTCATAGTTGAAGGCGAATGGGGTCGGGATGTCACCACCGACCTCCTCCTTTGATTTTTTGCAGACGGCGGATGGTTGATTTGGGGGCGGCGACATCATTTTTAAAGAGAGCTGGGTCTTCACAGAGAAGGAAAGGGTCGGCGATTGAGGTCGTTTGATTTGACTAGAGATACGCGGGGATTGAAGATCTGATACGATGGTCGAGGACGACGAAGATTCGATTGAAGGTGGTCGGATCGGCGAGAGATCTGATGAGAGGGTGACGATCGGAGATTGGGCGATATTTGCGAGGAGGCGGTGAAATCGAAGGGAGGCGGTGCTGCCCGCTATGGAAGGGGGGGGGGGAAGATGATGGGTGCGGGGCCGTTTGATCGGCCGAGATCGGACGACCTAGAAAGGGGCCATATGGCGACTGAGAAGAGAGAGATGGAACGCGACACGTGCTTGGCGCATGCCTGGGCAGCATGTACCTTGCACACGCACGGTTAATATATTTTTTTATAAAAATGAATTTAAAACCTCAAAAATAGATGACAAGTGGCGGCTCCAGGAGTTTCCACGTGTTAGCACCAGAAAATTCAGAAATTAAATACTTTAAAAAATACAAAATAAATAGTAAATAGCCTGGAATCGAAAAAGTTTCTTCACAAAAATTGCTCGTCTCGATGAGATCTACAACTTTCATTAAGACATCAAAATCCAAATCGATCAATTGCAAAAAGTGATATTTTTGGGGTATCTCATGTACATCGAATACCTTGATTTTTGGGTTTTGTAATTTTTATGTCAATTTTAAACCAGATAAAAATCCAAAAAAAATGGTAAAATCAAATATAAATAATTACAAGTTAATCTATTTTTTTGGATTTTTAATAATTAAGAAAAAGGAAGAAATAAAATAAAACAAGAAAAAGACCAAATTTGTATAGTTGGTTAGTGAAGACTCGGACCCAATTTGTTTCTTTGATTTCAAGCTCAATTTGATTTGGATTTTTGTGCATTTTATTAAAACTTTCATCAAAGAAGACAAATGAAAAAGAAATAATCTAAAATAGGTTAATTATGTACAAGAAATACTAGGTTTAAAAACGTTAAAATACAAAATGTACAAAAGAGGACCAAAACCCAACTTTCACATATGAGCTCTGAATCACTTGAACTTGGTCTTGTTTTTAAGGTAATTGAATGTACATTAGTTCAAAAGTGAGTAGGATGAAAACGGACACTGGATGAGGAAGATATGAGGGTTTTAGTCCAGAAATCCTAGAACTAGGGTTTGGGTATTTGGTCTACTTATTTGGGTTAGTGATTTTTTTAATTTTTCATTTATTCTTGTTAGTGATATGTACATAGTGGAAGTGGTTTTGGGTCATTCGGAGTTAGAATGAATGAGTTAAAAATCTGGGAATTTAGGCTATTTATAGGTCAATTTTGGCTGAGATTTTCGGCTTCTTATTTTGTGCAGAAATTAGTGCTAAAATGCAATTCTTATGGAAACATGCATTAATGCTAATTATGCAGAATAAATGCAGAAATGCTGATGATTTTGAGGGATATGAGCTTAATTAATGAGATTTAGAGTGATGAATCCGAGATTCATCACATGTTTATTCTGATTATGTGCCATTTCCTTCTACTCTCAAAGCTAAAAAATCAAAAAAAAAATTAAAAATAACACTATCTGATCCTGGAGTGGTTGAGATCTTACAGAACATCTTTTTAAAGATGTCACTCCTTAGGGCCATGGAATACATGCCTACAATAAAAAAGGGAATGAAAGAGGCATGTATACAAAAGCGTCAATCAAAGAAGAACAGACGGAAGGAAACAGAGAAACACAATTTTACCATGGCCACATTTCCTGCCATCAGTAACATTCCGCCTAAAAAGAAAGACAAGGGAGCACATCACTTCTGTTGCCATATCTTTGTTCAAGAATTTGATCGTACTCTTCTCGATAGTGGTTCCTCCATTAATCTCATGCCTTCCTCTTTACTAACTGAATTTCGGTTAGGGTCTCTGAAAACAACCAGAATTATCCTTCAGTTTGCTAATAGATCGATTAAGAGGCCAAGAGGTATTTTAGAGGACGTTATTGTAACGGTGCTGGGAATGAAATTCCCTGTTGATTTTGTTGTCGTGGATATGGACACACCTGCACCGTTACTCCATACCCCGATCATAGTAGGTCGACTGTTCCTTCGAACGGCCAAAGCAGCAGTTGATTATGGTACTGTAGAGATCATCTTTCACTCTCATAGTTACAAGGTGAAAAATTGAGGCGATCTCTGATCCTAGTCCATCACAGCCATCAACAACAGATTATACAGAGAAAGCTATATCAGAGCCAGATGATTGTGATTTTCTTGCTGAATTCAAAGAGACAAATCTTTTCACTGATTTTATAGATACACAGGAGTTCCTTTCCCAAAAGCACTCTCTGGAAAGCATAGTCGACATGAGTTCCCTTGGTGGTCCAATTGAGATAGTTGCCAACGAATAGTTTGAACAGAGTTCTGAGGTCCCGATATCTGAGCCATTCATTTAATTTCCTGATTATGCACAGATGAGAGACATATTTTTGAGATTATTGTTGAGATATCTGAGCTGTTAAATGATAAGAATATTGAACATCCTGATGAGCCCTTCCTTTCTGAGCAGAAATCATTCATTGCAGATCTATCAGATACTCTATTTATTGAGCCATTAGTAGCCAAGGTGGACAGTCCGTAGCATACATATCACATACCGTCTACCAGTACAGTGGCAGAGGTTACTGCAGAGCCGATTCAGACCCCACCTGAGCTCAAGGTTTTACCATCAACATTGAAATATGTCTTCCTTGTGTGTCCCCCCAAATGTTTCTGGTCATCCTCAGCTCGCAGTTGACTGCTGAACAAGAATCTCGTGTGCTAGAGGTTCTTGACAGAAACCGCAAGGCCATAGGATGGAATATCTCGGATCTCAGTGGGATTAATCCAGCGTTGTGCTCGCATCATATCTACCTAGAGGATGATTGTAAACCCTCCCATGAATGTCAGTGCCATCTAAATCCAAATTTAAGGGAGATTGTCATGAAGGAGATCAGAAAATGGTATGATGTTGGCTTTATATATCCCATTTCAGATTCCAAGTGGGTCAACCCTATACATGTGGTCTCGAAGAAATCCGAGATTACGATCATAAAGAATGATCGTGGTGAGGAGATTCCAAACCCGGTACCTACTTCATGGTGTGTCCGTGTAGATTACCGAGGCCTGAACTCAACTACCAAGAAGGATCACTTTCTACTGCCCTTTATTGATCAGATTATTGAGAAGTTGGCAAGGAAAGAGTTTTTTTTCTTAGATGGGTACTCGGGATACAACCAAGTTGCTATTGCTCATGCGGATCAGGAGAAATCTACTTTCACTTGTCCGTTTGGCACCTACGCCTTTAGATAGATGCCCTTTGGATTGTGTAACACCCCCGCTACATTTCAAAGGTGTATGTTGGCTGTTTTTGCCGACATGGTGGGTAATTTTCTTGAAGTCTTCATGGACGATTTTTCAGTCTACGGGGATAGTTTTGACACATGTCTTGCTTATTTAGACCAAGTTCTTCAACATTGCTGTGAGGTAAACCTAGTGCTCTCGTGTGAGAAGAGTCACTTTACGGTGACTAAGGAATTTGTATTGGGCTGTCATCTCCAAACATGGATGGAGGTTAACCCAGCTAAGTTGACGTGATTTCAAAGTTAGAGACACCGTAGAATTTGAAGTAGTTGAGGTCATTTTTGGGACACGTAGGATTCTATAGGTGAATCATAAAGGACTTCAGCAAAATCGCTAGACCTTTGACTGAGCTTCTGTGTAAGGAGACTGATTTTGTCATCGATGAGAAAGTCCTCCTTGCATTCAATCAGATGAAAGAAATAGTTACTAGTGCTCCTATCTTACAGCCATCGGATTGGTCTCTTCCTTTTGAGATTATGACAGACGCATCAGATTTCGCAGTTGGAGTTGTTTTAAGGCAGAGAAGGGATGTGATACCATTTGCTATACACTATGATAACAAGACTCTAGATGAAGCACAACGGAATTATACAGTTACAGAGAAGGAGATGTTAGCAGTTGTGTTTGGGTTAAAAAAGTTCGGATTTTACCTCATCGGTTCACACGTTATTGTGTACACGGATCACACTGCCATACGATACTTGCATGCAAAGAAGGATGCCAAACCATGACTTATCAGATGGATCCTTATTCTATTGGAATTTGATTTAGAGATTCAAGATAAACCTGGAGTGAAACATGTTGTGGCAGATCACCTTTCTCGTATCACAGATGCAGAGACCTCTGAGCAGAACATGATCCCTATTTCCAAAACCTTTCTAGAAGAGGCCATCTTGTCTGTGGACTCACACCCATGGTATGCTAATATTGTGAATTATCTTATCTCCAAGAAAGTTCCACAAGATTGGCCGAAGTACAAGGTAGATAGATTTCTGTCAGAGATTCATTATTACCAGTGGGAGGATCCGTACCTATTTCACGAGGGTGCGGATTGTATCTGGAGAAGATGCATTCCTCAGGAGTAACACACCAGTGTACTTGAGCACTGTCACAAACTATAATCTGGTGGGCATCATTCAAGGAAAAATACGACAACAAAGGTTTTACATAGTGGCCTATGGTGATCCACATTGTTTAAGGATGCTACATAGTATGTTCGAGGTTGTACTGACTGTCAGAAAATGGGAGGAACTGTTGGTTCCAAAGATACCATGCCCTAAGATATATACAGATTTCTAATGTTTTTGATGCTCTGGGCACAGACTTCATAGGCCCATTTTATGTCAGTCAAGGATTTCAGTACATACTGCTCGCTGTGGATTATGTTAGTCGATTGGTGGAGGCTATCCCCACCCGAACCACAGATAGTCGTACATTGTGTTCCTTTATCAAGACCATATTATTGCACGGTTCGGTATTCCCAAAATAATGATTTTAGATGGGGAAGCCATTTCATTAATAGAGAAGTAAAGAAGCTTGTGAAGGAGTACACCATTGAGCACAAAGTTGTGTCTCCTTACCACCCTCAGACTAATGGCTTGGCAGAAATTTCAAATAGGGAGATCAAGATGATATTGCAAAAACTTGTACGTCCAGATAGGAAGAACTGGTCCCAGATGCCTGATTCGGTTCTATGGGCTTATCGGATGACGTACAAGTCTCCTTTGGGTATGTCTCCCTACAGATTGGTGTATGTAAAGCCTTTCCACCTACGAGTGGAATTAATTCACAAATCTTTATGGGCACTCTATGTATGCAATCTAGATTATGAGAAGGCATGAAAGAACAGGAAGTTGGATTTGAATAAATTATTTGAATTCCGAGGATTTGCATATGATAACTCACTCATGTATAAGGAGAAAGTCAAGCGTTGGCATGATAAACACATTCGAAGGAAGACTTTCTCCCCTGATCATAAAGTTTGGTTATTTGATGCTAAGTTGAAGTTGTTTCTAGGGAAAATAAAAAGCAAGTGGTCAGGACCATTCATCGTGAAAGCTGTGCATGACAATGGGAATATTTTCATATCTGGATTGTCATCTGATGCACAACCATTTATTGTGAACGAATAATTGCTGAAGCCATATCTAGATTATGATAAATTCCTTTCCGTCGTTGATTCTATATCTGTGGTATCAGACGATGATCTTTTTATTCCATCTTCTGCGTCTGATACATGAGCATCCACTCCTCTTGTATATCCTTTCATTTCACTCTTTCTTCTTCCATTTTATCATTCACCCCTTTTCCTTGTGTGTATGTATGCTATACTTAGGATGTGCTTTATCCTAAGTATAAGAGGGATGAATGATTTGTGTTCTTCATATTCAACCTATTCATCACTCTTGTTGTTGCCTATACTTGGGGATACTCTTCCCTAAGTATAGGAGGGTGATGTTGTTCATATCATTTTTTTATTATTTTTTGAGTCTGTACCTTCTATGCATCGGTTTTCCTCTTTTGTACAATCTACTATACTTAAGATTACTTGATCATAAGTATAGGGGGGAATCACCAACTTCTCTTCTTTTTATTTTTTCTTTGAGTCATTGTAGCATAGGAGTCTTTTTTACTTTTCTATACTTAGCACGAGTTATGTCTTCCTTTGTCACTCTCTGATCACTATGAGGACATAGTTCGAGCTAAGTATAGGGGGTGTCGTATATATTGTATATATACTTTAGACATAACTCATACTTTTTAAGATAATTATTTGGAGGGATATGCATATAATTTTGTAAAATCCACATGTGTAAAAAAACCAAAGAAAAAATAAAAACAAAAATAAAACAAAAACAAAAAAACAAAAACAAAAACAAAAAAACAAAAAAAAAACAAAAATTCTTGTATATACTTGTATATATTTTTACTAACCCTTTTTCCTTTTTGAAAAAAAAAACTACAAAACCAAAAATCTACAAAAACTTGCATAATTTAAAAAACCCTTTCTTTTACATCTGCATTTTTGTTCAAAAATCCATAAAAAGCTCAATATTAGAAAATTATTTTAAAAAATATTATTTTACATGTGCATCATTTTTTTCAAAAAAAGTTTTCTTTGCATTGTTCATATTTTCTTGCATTTTCATGTGCATTTTTTTAGGATAGTAATGACATTTAAACTATGTCTGAAATAAAATTGAAGAATGGAGTTTAGTTGGGCCTTAATCCACTTAATTTTAGAGGAACCTTATAAGAAATGGAGTTAAGACTTTTCAGGTCCTAGTGACTTAATTCTTTAAGTCTATAAGACTATATTCACATGTCATCTTGGTTAGTCTAAGTAGAACATTTAACAACACAAGCATGATTTATTCAGATCGTGGCTTATCTTGGACAAGCACTCTACACGTAGCTCTTAATGGATGAGGTAGTAAGGAGGCAGAATATTTTGACTTGGGTAGCATACGATGGTAGTACATCTAGGCGGAACCTCTCATCTTCCTCTAGGGAAGGAAGTGCGTCTCAACCTGGTCTAGCGATGTTGAGGTGTAAAGACAGGAAGTTGTGGGGTTGCAGTAATGCTTCAAAAGAGAAATAGTCTATGGGCTCAAGAGGAAAAACTCTTTATGTACATGCTGCGCCTTGTATATGCTTTCAAAAATAAAGTAATGAAAAATGCAGAATCTCTAAAAGTGGACATGCCTGATTGAAAAGTAAAATGCCTGCCGGAGTGTATATACAAGGATAAAAAAATTATTACAATAAGAGCTTCAAAGACAAATTTCTGTAAGCTTGCAGTATATGACTTGGCTACACTGGTCTTGCATCCAAGGATAGGTAGCTACACTAGTTACCGTCCATTCATTTCTCCATCCCCTCTTCTTAAGCTGGTTGTACTTGAACTTAAAAGGGAATATCTTTGCTCCTCAAGGAAAGAGTTGCAAGACCAGGGAACTAGAGTTACCTTGTTGAGGGAGGCTGATTCTTTGCTACTTTTAAGATGGGAAGTTATATCTCACTTACACCGTATACATTAAGATTCATAGTCACCAGAATTTGTGTATGTAGACTTGTTCTAACCTGACTGTTGAGGTGACCTGAATATGATTCCTATGGAACTTAGAGGCTGTTAGGTTTTAAATCCATCTCCCATTAAGGTTCTGACATACTAATAATCCAAAGGTCTGACAGAGCTCTATACTACACTTTTATGAAGATAAATTTAATACTCAATATTGTCCCAATTTCTTCATTTTCCCTTTCTTTTTCTTTTTATTCACTTATTCTTTCAAATACGTGTTTGCTAAGGGACTAGCAAAGGTAAACCATAGGGGAATGATGAATATGCAATTCATCATCCTTATTCATTTATTTTAGCTTAAAATCCCTTATAAAGCACATGTATATAACACTAACTCCATATTCTTACTAACTTGCATTTGTGTGCAAATATTGTACACTTCTTACCATTTTAACCTAAAATAAATAAAAAAGAAAGGAAAAATAAAGAAAATAAAATAAAAAAGGAAGACTGTATATATGTAATAGATACAGGCTGACCCGAACCCTGAGAGAAGGTCAAGACTTGACCTGATCAACAAGGAATAAAGTAGGGAAAGATAGGGTCGTTAATCAGAAAATCCAAAAAAATGTGTGTTGTGTATATTTGTATACTCTATTTTATTTGTACATAAATTGACCTCAAACAAAATAATTTTCAAAACAAACGATGTAAATAAAAATGTGTCCTGAATAATAAAAATAATTGCACAAGCAAATCATGTACATAATAAAAGCAACCAAACTTGGTAAAAGCCACTAAGTGATAATTGAAAGATCAATTCCGGCTCCACATGAACTCAAATTAAAAAAAGTCACTTCCATTGTATTCAAAATAAAATTATCTTTAAAATGGCTATAATTTCGTAATTTTTGGAGTTACGGGTAAAAAGTTGGTTTTCTGGGGTGGTTTGTGCAATTTTCCCATTTATTTTGTACATATTGTATTTGTAGATATTTGTAAATATTTCCACTAATTATTTAAAATAAAGATAAAAAATAAAAAAATTTAAAACAAAAAAACTAATTTGCTTATTTACCCATGTACATAATGTTATATATGTATATGGGAAAAATGTGGCTGCTCCCTGGGAGTAGCTAACATGGCTACTCCCACCCCTATTTTTCCCTCATTTTTTTATTTCTTTGGAAAATAAAAATTTATATATTCATCACTATATCCCTCTAACATTCTATTAAAATTTTGTCAGAAACAGAGACTCCTAAGCCTTCCATCCAGACGTCACTTTTTTAACGGTCGTAGGATTTTTTAAATCGACCTTGTTTGGATGGAGGCCGTAGGAGTCTCTGTTTCTGACGAAATTTTAATAGAATGTTATAGGGATGTAATGATGAATTTACAAATTTTTATTTTCCAAAAAAATAAAAAAACGGGGGAAAATGGGGGTGGGAGCAGCCCATTGGCTACTCCCAAGGAGCAACCCCATTTTTCTCTATGTATATAGCATATGTATATAGTTAATTTTCTTAACTAACTACCACAAAAAAATAAAAAAATTTAACAAATATTTTTCAAATAAAAAAATTGATGAGAAATTAAAAATATAGTTAAATTTTGTAAATATTTATCTTGCTAATTTATTTCATTTCTAATTTTCTTCTCTCTTCTCTCTTATGTTCATCCAAAAAATCAAAAAAATTCAAATTTTAAACTCCATTACCTTTTCTGTTTATATGGCTCCTTCTCCATCGTTTTAGTTTGATCAATCTTTAGTGAGAGGACCTCGATCTCTGAGATTCTTCTTATCGCAAAAGGGTACCTAGCCTCCGAGCCGTCCGGCGACAACGCGTCGGTCTTCGTCGATGTGATCAATGTCTTTTCCGCTCATAAGGTGAGATCCATTTCCCCTTGTTTTATCCTAGATTAATCATAGATTTATTTTCTTTCGTTTTCTCTTCGTTGTCATTTTGTTTTTATCTAGATCTTAGAATCATCACTCACGATTTGATCTGCCACCAACTTGATTTTTTTCATCCCACGTTCTCGATCTCTACATGTTCTTTTCTACCTCGCACGATCTTTCACCTCCAACCTTGCATGGTGGTCGGAGATCCGGTTCCATCCGCCATTCTCCTTCGAACCGTACACATTCACATCTTCCGTGTGATTTTAGGATCGAGTCATCATGCTCGTTTCCTAATTTGCTGATAAATATTTTTTAAAAAAATATTTGTTTTTCTTCTCTCTAACATTTGTTTTGCAGGATCACCTAAAAAAGGAAAATTAAAAAATAAAAATTAAAAATTAAAAATTAAAAATTTAAGAAATCAATTTTTTCAGTTCTATTTCAAAAAAAATTAAAAAGTTTTTTATTATACCGTTCCTGTTTTACAATAATAATAAAAATAAAAAAATAAAAAAAATATCGGGTCGCATGCCGTCCAAGTCCATACGCATCCTCGCTCCGACTGAGACCCGCCACCGCTCAGGCGCACCGCGCCGCCCTCCGCGACAGCCTTGGCCCCCCAGCCCTTAGTCGGTCGTACTGCCTATAATGGAGAACTGCCGACCGCCATCAGTGCCTACCACTTCAAGCTCCTCTGCCAAGAATCCGAAGCCCCTTGCGCGCCATCATCTACGCGCGCGGCTTCCTTCTTCATCGCCAGAAGCCATCACCATCATTCACCTGGACCGCCTGCATAAGAAGCCATACCACGCGCGACTCCACTTGTTATCCCAACGCATCATCCTCTGCCTGAGAGCCGCCTAGAGCCCACCGACCTCACCGCTGACGCAAGGATCGGCAACCGCGGTAGCCACTCCATCACCGCCTCTTGTGCTGCTCCGCTCTTGGACCAGCACTTTGTGTGCTCCTGCTGCAAAATCCCACACCGACCAAGATCACCAGTGCCACCCGCGTGAGAAGACCCTTCAGCACCTTAACCACCACCGTCCGCGTGCCTTGGAGGAAAAGATCAAGGGCGGCAGCACTCCATCTCCTGCGACCCCGTGCGTCCTCAAGCCCAGCCACCGCCTCTTCGCCGAGATGACCACCTCCCTCCTGCTGTATGCCAACCGCGTGAAGAAGAAAGGGGCGACAACGCCCCCTTTTGATCTCTTTGGGGTGAACAAGAACGAAGTTCCTCCTATAACCCTAATTTGGGCAAATATCATCAAGATCCTTTCATATTACAGACATTACACAAGAGGAGCCCACTTTTTTGGGGAAATTGCATATCCACCCCCTCGACATTTCCGAAATTGCAAACGAGCTCCTGTCAGGAAAGTCATGTGCATCACGCTATCTCTATTGGGTAATTTACGTTTTTTATCTTGAATTTTATTTCTGTTATTTATTTGATGAACAAACATTGAATAACTGCATTTCAGTCCTTGTGTTACAGACTTGATTTTGCTTGTTTTTTGTATTAAAATAAATATTTTCATTGGTCAATAAAAAATCCAAAAATCATGCTATGTTCCTGATGTGATTTTCTTTTTAGCATAAATTTTTCATTGCATTTTGTCATCATTTCTTATTATTAAAAAATAAAAAACAATGTCTTTTTATCTTCCTGAAATTCAAAAATTCATAAAAATATGAATATTTATCTAAAAATTCCAAAAAAACTAGACTAGTCGTATTTCGTTGTCTTTGAATTTCTTTCCAAATTTCATGCATTAATTCCTTTTAAGACCCAAAAAATTGAAAAATACTAAAATCTTATAAAAATCATAAAACATTCTACAAAAATCCAAAAATCATGATTTCAGTCCTTGTTTATAGATATTAATCCCTATTTCATCATAAAAATAATTGCTAAGAGTTCTGGGCACTTCAAATTTTTTAAGTTGCAAATTACTCCAGGTTGTGCACTATTTCTCATTTTTGTCACTGTTTGATTTTTTAAAAATTACAAAACATCCGAAAATTCTAAAAAATTATCCAAAAACATTTCAAAATCTTTAAAACACAAAAATATTTTCTCTGGATTTTTTTATTATTATTTAAATAATTAAAAAATATAAAAAGAGTTTGGCATGCATAGTTCATATCTTGTGCATATTGTTCTTTATTTGAAATTAAAAAAATTACAAAAGTAAAAATTACTAAAAATTTTTGAAAATCAGAAAATTAAAAATAGAAATAAAAAAAATAAAAAATTAAAAAGAAGAAAAAAATCCACAAAAACCAAGTATAGTTGCCTTTGAGATTCCTGCTTTTTTAATTGTTTTTTGATTAATTGAATAACCCTCAGGAATTGTAACCTCCTTGAGTTCGATCCTATCCGCTATATAAGTAAATAAATAGCAATAACATTTCTCTTGCTCCACATTATTTTCTGTAATTATTTTGCGGCTTGAGAAGAAAAAATAAATTTGTTTGTCTGCCCCGAGATTTTTGGGGATCGCAACGACTTTATCATATCATTAATAAATATCAATCTTCGAAGATCCCGTGTCAACATCCTCTCACCAAAGATTGATTAAATTGAAATGAGGGAGGAGGAGCCATAATAAAAGAAAAAATAATGGAGTTTGAATTTTGAAATTTTGAATGAAGATAAGAGTAAGAAAAAAATTTGAAATGAGATAGAGATGAGAAAGGAAATTAGTGTTAAAATTATTTACATAATTTAATATTTATTAAATTAAATAATAAATGTTAATTTTTCTTTTTTTATGAGGGTTATTTAAGGGATTTAACTATATACATATATTATATACATATGGTACATTATAAACATAGTTAAATAAGGAAATTAGTTTATTTTTTGTTATAAAAATTTATTTATTTATTTATTTTTATTTTTACTTAATAATTATTAGAAAATATTTACAATTATTTACAAATACAATATGTACAAATAAATGGTAAAATTGCACAAATCACCCTAGAAAATCGTCTTTCAAACCGTAAGTCTAAAATTATGAAACCACGACCATTTTTAAGATAATTTAATTTATAATACAATGGAAGTAAGTTTTGTTCAATTCGAGTTCATATGGAGCCGGAATTGGTCTTTCAATTGTCGCTTTATGGCTTTTTCAGATGTGGTTACTTTTATTATGTACATGATTTTATTTTGTAATTCTTTTTATTATTTAGAAATTATTTTTATTTACAACTTTTGTTTTGAAAATTATTTAATTTGAGTTCAATTTATGTACAAATAAAATAGTGTAAGTTTTATACAAATATACACAGAAAAGAATTTACAAAACATTTTTTGGATTTTCGGATTAAGGACCCTATCTCCCCCTACTTTATTCCTGGTCGATCAAGTCAAGTCTTGACCTTCTCTCGAGGTTCGGGTCAGTCTGTATCTATTACGTATATGTAGTCTTTTTTATTTTATTCAATTTTCCTTTATTTCTTTCTTTACTTATTTTAAGTTAAAATAGTAATAAATCTACAATATTCACACACAGATGCAGGTTAGTAAGAATATGGAGTTAATATTAAATACTAGTGTTTTATAAGGGATTTTAAGCTATAATCAATGAATAAAGATGATGAAATGCATATTCATCAACCGGCTTATTGTAATGATGGCCGACATCCTTCTTCTTGGATGTCAGATGTGTGGAAGCTTTGGAAGGCATGCCTACAACTGGAACTCTTCTTCTTTTTCTTTTGAGTTGGATCCTTTTTATATCCATGCTTCTTGTCGTGCTTCCCTTTGACCTATTCAACCATTGCATTTCTAGAGGGTTTCGCTTTCTTCATGATGTCTTGTTGACTAGGACCAATTGTGGTGTACTAACAACATAGCACACTCATTCTCTACATCGATCGATCCTAAATCAAATAACAACCAACCTACAATGTGACATAAAATAAAGTGTATGTGACCCAAAATTTATTATAACTCCACATAAATATGTATAGGCGTAAGTATAGTAGAGTATCGAATAAGAAATGAGGTAGATAATCTATTAATTATTTCTAATTGATATTATTTTTTACTTTTAATCTTTTTCTTATTTTTATGTGGATTTTTAATTATATTTAATTTTTTTATGATTTATAAATATTTTATAATTTATATTTTATTTTTTTAAATTTTATATTTTTTTCTTCAATTTTTCAAAAATTTTGTCTCTTTTTTATTTTTATATAATAGAAATAATAATATATAAAAAAAATATAAATATTTTATCTTATATATAAAATATATAGAATATTCAGATAATATACCTTTTTAGATTTTTTGTATAAGTCAAATAAAATCAAAATACGTAAAATAAAATGCTTTTGTATTATTTATTTATTTTTATGTGTTTTTGGTAATTTTTAAAGTTTTTTATATTTTTTATGGATATGTGAAGTTGAAAAATATATAAAAATATATGTGAAGTTAAATAAAATCCAAAAATAGAAAGAGATATTTTTGGATTTTTATAAAATTTTTTAATTTTTATAATATTTTTAGGGTTTTTAAAATTTTATATTTTATATTTTGTAATTTTAATGATTTTTTAGATATGCGATAAAATGTACTAAAATATAACAAATATAATGTTGGAATTATTGAGGTATATTGAGTTTTATGGATTTTTAATTACTAAACTTGGAAAATAGACACATTTTTGTATTTAAAAAATATGAAATTAAGTATAAATACCTTGTAAAAATTTTATGCGAATGGTATGTGTTTAAGGAATCTAACCTATTTTCCTATAAGTTTTGGCATAAAAGAAATAATTAATACAAGTAAAATGCACAAAAATAAACACACAACAATATAGGGACCTTTGTGAAATTTGGATAAAATAAACAATAATTTCATAATCGATCCACCAAGTTTAGGATCAAATCTACAAAATAATAGAAGTTACCTCACGTGTAGGACCACATGAGGTGACTTGGCAAGGTTTATCCTAATTATTTTACACTACACTTAATAATTATAAAAAAATAAATAAATTACGAAAAGTATGGAGGAGGTCACTGCAATATATACCCAGGGTGCGTGCATGGAGCACGCATCTGATCCAACGATTGGGAGCACTTCACTTATGTTGATCCAACGACTCTGGATGCATAGTGCTCCGCCTTCAATCAATATTAGATCTGGGCCCATGTTCTTCATCCAATGATAGGTGGAGGGTCTCCAAGAATAAAGAAGAAGCTCCGCCTGGGCAAGCTTCCTCCCACCAATACATCATCCTTTGGCCACCTATCTCACTCGGGAGAGGTGCAAAATGCTCTTGGCAAGGTTTCATAGCTTCAGGAACTTTCAGATGTGTCCGGGCCTTTCTGGAGGAGGCTTGGAGCTTCTCTTACTTTGGATCTGGGACTTGGTATTTGCATCGATTCTACTCCCATGTGATATCTCTGGAACTAGGACCCACACAAAAAGAATGGGGGCTTGAGGGCGACGCTCCTCGACCCAACAAGAAGCTGCTATAGAAAAGAAAATGGAGAGGTGATTGATCTCCGACGAGTGGCAGAGGTAGAGATCTGATTAACTTGATTCTTGCAGAATCTAGGTGGAAAGATGAACGTGATGCCAGAGAAGCGATGGGGAAAGATGATGGAGTGGCGAGCATGGTCGAAATAGGGCCGAATCATAGTGAAATGATAGTCGAAGCTTAAAGTTTTGGCAAACAAAGTTTTTTTTGAAACAATATATGAAATAAAATGAAATGACTCAAAATAAAAGGTACGATTACATTAGAAATTGAAATGCGGACTAAAAGATTCTATCCTAACAGCTCAAACCTGGTTTTATAGACCTGGGAGGAGAGAGACCTGGTGGAGCACCACTGATGGTCGGGTCTTCCTCCTCCTCCTTATCCTCACCTCAGATCGACAATGGCATACCTCCTGTCACAAGGACACCACTCCAATAAGCAATCAAAGGGGTTGCATGGGATGAAAGGGGAATAAAATAGGGCTGAAGGTGGAGGAGTTCATTTTATAGAGTGACGAAGAGTATGTCTTCACTCAAGGATTTTACATATATCAAGGTGGGTTGGTAGAGGCTGCATGCATAGCAATATGGAGGATGGTGTTGTGAACAAGATTGATGAAGGAATCAAGGTGAAAAGAGGCATAGATTTGGTGTGAAAAATCGGGGAAGAGAGGGTCCTTAGTCGTTCTAACAATACTGGGACAGATCAGGTATGTGCGAGGAGGTGTTGACCAGGCAACTCAACACTCTGAGCACGCTGATAAACATTGGATCACTCTATTTAATTTTGTCGAATTGTTGTAGTCGGGCTATCGGGATCAGTCAAAAATTAACCACTCGAGCAAATAATTCAATCAATCAAACAATTTACAGTTCAATGTATTTTTAACCTAGGCAAGCCCCAGGGTCAACTAAAGGAAGCAAAGGAATAACTTAGGATTTAATTTATCCAACTTAATGCACAGATTTCATAGGAGAAGTTTTTGTATTTTTTATACAATATGAATGTAAATGCAAATTGAGATTGATATAAGTTTTTAAGCAAAACAAGCAACTTAGCCAATCTATTTTTAATTCAAAATCACATCAAATCAAATTATGTAAGTCGTAATTGTCCAGAAAACCTAATTAAATGAAGTAGGAAAAAAATATTTTTTTTGGATTTTTC